>BQMF02000403.1:0-400219 GCA_027922465.2 Turritopsis dohrnii
ACTCGAGTCGACAGCTGACACGAAAAGAACATTGGTCAGTAACATTGGAAGAGCTATCGTTAAAAAGTTGGCTGTCAAGTTCGAAGGTAGCGAGATATTGAGCATTGATGACTTTGATCTTTTTGGGTGTTACAGAGATTTATGGTTAACCAAGTTTGAAAAGAGAAACGCGATAAGACAGGGTATCATCATCGATGATGGGTGTACAGAAAATTGTATGAAATTGAGGATTGGTACTTCAGATAAAGACACCTCTGATGCAGAAGACAAAGCCATTGCTGACACCTATAAAAACAAATTTGTCATTCCACTCGACTTTGAGATGCTAGATAGTACTATTCCATATTATCAAGCAGGTTTAGGGAATAGGTTATGCTACGAGATCACATTTAACGATTATAACCGAGTTATCTATTCTAACCCTCCAACTCCTACCACAGGTCAAAGAAAAACCCCAGACGGTAAATACAAAATATCTAACATCTCTCTTGAATATGAGCTTGTGACACAACCCAAGTTGGCTAGACAAATCGCTTCTGAATACGAAAACATGGCTTTGCTCTACGATAGAGTTTTGAGACACCGACAAATCAGAGTAAACAAGTCAGACACAACATGGAATTGGTCATTCAACACACCTGCCAAATCTTTGAAGGGTATCTTAGTTCTGTTTGAAGAAGAAGAATCCTACAAACGAGATACCGGTAAATTCTACAATCCAAAGATCAAAAAGGTATCTGTCATCGTTGAGGGCAAGCCTAACCAACTTTTTGCTCAAGGGATGCAGCCGTTTGAACAATACAATGAGATTTGCAAGTATTTTGCTGAAGGAAAACCAAAAGATAATAGCGTCGGCAAAAACCGAAAGCGCTTGGGATTACATGATGTAAAAGTCTCTGATTACTTGACAAACAAGTATGCTCTATGGTTAGATTTCAGAACAATTGATGAGAATGCTTTGCATGGGACTGGTCGAAAGATTGAAAATGCGAGTGAAGGCATCACTTTACAGATTGAAAAGACCGTTGAAACTGCAGGAAACTTAAACGCATATATATATCTAATAATGGACGCTCAACTAAACATACAAAACGGTCAATTTATGTCTGCATTATATTAGTAAAATGGATACACTTTACATGAAAGAACCTCACACAGCATTATTCGTTGGACCAACATCGTGCGGCAAAACGGATCGTGTTGTAAAATTATTAGAAAATGAATATCTCAATCACTTTGATTACATCGTGATTATATGTCCAACTTTGAGGTGGAATCAAACATACAGAGATCGGAAGTGGTTTTGGACTGACAACTATGTGATTTTAATTGAACCGCAAGGTCGCTTGTATGAATGGATTAAGGAAATGACCACTAATTGTGCTGGATATAAAACCTTATTCCTCATTGACGACATAATCGCTGATGAGGAATTGGACAAAAAGAGACAGCCTTTGCTCGAGTTGGCAATTAGTGGTCGCCATCGAAACCATTCGCTATGGTTACTTACACAATCATACACGGCTATACCTAAAAATTTACGACGGCAAGCTAAAATGTTATATGTGTGGTATCCAAAAGATAGAAACGATCTAACCACTATTCATAAAGAGAATTATATCATTGAATTGAAAGAAAATTTGAAAGAGGTCAATGAAAAGTTAAATGCGGGGAAACACACATGCCTAGTCATGAGAATGGAACACCCAAGAACGCACGTGATTTGTTAAACAAGTTGACATATTTGTTACATGACTCTTGTAACAAAAACTATAAGACTGTTATAAGACTCCTATAAGACTACTGTAAGAGAATAATTTACGTCTCAATACAGGATCTAGAATTTTACCAATATGTTTAATCCTCGATTCAAAGCGTACTCTGTCAACAGCAGCCTCTATCCAGTTACTTCTACGAGATTCACAAGCAGAGATATAATGGACCATTACTTTATCATTAAAAGTAACCCTTTTTGTATCTTGATGGGAAAATATAATATCATCATCTGAGGATTCATCATCGAACATAATTGTTTACTTAAACAATGTTTATTTTATTTAACAATGTTAGAATATATCAACTTTATATTATTAAACATCATCATCCTCTTATAATTATTTTGTCTTAAATAATTATAAGAGGATAGCAAACTCTTATACAGCAAATTTCAACAAAATTATAAGAGGATAGCAAACTCTTATACAGCAAATTTCAACAAAATTATAAGAGGATAGCAAACTCTTATACAGCAAATTTCAACAAAATTATAAGAGAGTATAAGAAAATTATAACAAACACAACAAAATGATAGAATATGTCAACTTCTTGTTATTAAGCATACTGCTGATCTCGCTATTTTACTTTTATTTTGTGTTAAAAAAATACCTCTCTCTAATAAAAATGGCGGAAACAGCGATCGATAATTTAATCAACCAGAGTTATGATGTTCCAGGTGAATTTCCACCTTCAGATGGTAAAAGACAAAAATTACTCGAGTGTGTCTTAACAGGTAATAGCAAGCTATACTTAGGGAAAATGTACACCGAAGAGCAAATTAACAAACTCAAAGATGAAGAGGTAGAAAAACTTTTTAGTATTTACGAGGATAAACTATCAGGTCAAATGGTAAAATCCTTGGGGAAATCACTGATACGCATTTATTCGATGGGGGCTTGTGCAACGTTAGGAATAAACAATCAAGATGCGTTGAGCAATGACCTGGAAACTGACCCCTTCTTAAACTCTGCCCTTCAAAGATTTACATGTGACTTATATTATAAATTCGGCTCATTATTAGCACCACTCAGTGTTGGACTTATTACCGGGAGGCATTATATCAATGAAAGGAATTTAAATAAATCCGATGATAATATAAATACAGCAGATAATAAAAATGTCAGAAGAACAGACTCCCATTCAAGTGACAACGAAGAACCCAAAAAAGGTTGAAGCGGGTAAGAAGTTGGCGGAATACAACCGTAAAAAACGAGAACAATTAAAACAAGTGTCGCCTCAAAAAGAAATGAAGAAGCCCGATGACTCTCTCACCAAACCAAATGAACAACCTATGAATTACACCTATGGTGTGAGTGGAATAATAGCTCTCGGTTTAGTTGGTGGATTTGCTTATTTTGTGTATAAAAAGAAAGAGCAAATATTACCCCGTGGGTCACCATCCACCCCCCTTCCACAAAAATCTAAAATACCAGTGAAAATCAATAAACATGAAATGGAATAAAAAGAAAAAAATGTATATATAACAAACATGGACAAGAAAAGTATCATCAACGATTTATATCATGCATCAGTCGTCTGCGTTTTCGCTATCGGCTACTCTATGCTAGGAAAAAAGGTGTTAAAAATGACACCACCCTCTATTCAAAAGTTCGACTTGGAAGATACGGGAAAACTAGTTGCCATTATCGCCGCTAGTGAAGTGACAAAGGACTACTTAATCAAACAAAAGATTTTGCCTGAAAATATCAATATCTAAATATGGCTTCTATCGCAATGATGTTGGGTGGAGCTTTGGCTAACGCTTTGGCTTTCACAGGATCAAGCTATCTGTTTTCAAGTTTATCCAAAGACAGAATCGATAAGGAAAGAAAACGTCATGATTTGGCCATAGAAAAATTACAAAAAGCACAGATTGAATGGCAGCAAAAACGACAGGAAAGAATCGATTTTATCAATAAGCAGCTCATGCTCGAAAAGAAGGCTGATTCAAAATTCGTAGAACTAAATGATGCAATGAGAGAGTACAATAGAGTATTTAGTAATCATCTTGAACCGATACATGTAACATAATTTTTGTTGATGGTCTTCACCTTTCAAAATACCACACAATTCCACCAATACCGAGCATACTCAGAGCTATAAAAGTCAATTCCCTTTCATGTTGATCATGACTCGGTGTATAAAAGTCGCTCAATACAGGCTCTCGTGGTATCGGTTCAAGATGATTACTAAATACTCTATTGTACTCTCTCATTGCATCATTTAGTTCTACGAATTTTGAATCAGCCTTCTTTTCGAGCATGAGCTGCTTATTGATAAAATCGATTCTTTCCTGTCGTTTTTGCTGCCATTCAATCTGTGCTTTTTGTAATTTTTCTATGGCCAAATCATGACGTTTTCTTTCCTTATCGATTCTGTCTTTGGATAAACTTGAAAACAGATAGCTTGATCCTGTGAAAGCCAAAGCGTTAGCCAAAGCTCCACCCAACATCATTGCGATAGAAGCCATATTTAGATATTGATATTTTCAGGCAAAATCTTTTGTTTGATTAAGTAGTCCTTTGTCACTTCACTAGCGGCGATAATGGCAACTAGTTTTCCCGTATCTTCCAAGTCGAACTTTTGAATAGAGGGTGGTGTCATTTTTAACACCTTTTTTCCTAGCATAGAGTAGCCGATAGCGAAAACGCAGACGACTGATGCATGATATAAATCGTTGATGATACTTTTCTTGTCCATGTTTGTTATATATACATTTTTTTCTTTTTATTCCATTTCATGTTTATTGATTTTCACTGGTATTTTAGATTTTTGTGGAAGGGGGGTGGATGGTGACCCACGGGGTAATATTTGCTCTTTCTTTTTATACACAAAATAAGCAAATCCACCAACTAAACCGAGAGCTATTATTCCACTCACACCATAGGTGTAATTCATAGGTTGTTCATTTGGTTTGGTGAGAGAGTCATCGGGCTTCTTCATTTCTTTTTGAGGCGACACTTGTTTTAATTGTTCTCGTTTTTTACGGTTGTATTCCGCCAACTTCTTACCCGCTTCAACCTTTTTTGGGTTCTTCGTTGTCACTTGAATGGGAGTCTGTTCTTCTGACATTTTTATTATCTGCTGTATTTATATTATCATCGGATTTATTTAAATTCCTTTCATTGATATAATGCCTCCCGGTAATAAGTCCAACACTGAGTGGTGCTAATAATGAGCCGAATTTATAATATAAGTCACATGTAAATCTTTGAAGGGCAGAGTTTAAGAAGGGGTCAGTTTCCAGGTCATTGCTCAACGCATCTTGATTGTTTATTCCTAACGTTGCACAAGCCCCCATCGAATAAATGCGTATCAGTGATTTCCCCAAGGATTTTACCATTTGACCTGATAGTTTAGCCTCGTAAATACTAAAAAGTTTTTCTACCTCTTCATCTTTGAGTTTGTTAATTTGCTCTTCGGTGTACATTTTCCCTAAGTATAGCTTGCTATTACCTGTTAAGACACACTCGAGTAATTTTTGTCTTTTACCATCTGAAGGTGGAAATTCACCTGGAACATCATAACTCTGGTTGATTAAATTATCGATCGCTGTTTCCGCCATTTTTATTAGAGAGAGGTATTTTTTTAACACAAAATAAAAGTAAAATAGCGAGATCAGCAGTATGCTTAATAACACGAAGTTGACATATTCTATCATTTTGTTGTGTTTGTTATAATTTTCTTATACTCTCTTATAATTTTGTTGAAATTTGCTGTATAAGAGTTTGCTATCCTCTTATAATTATTTAAGACAAAATAATTATAAGAGGATGATGATGTTTAATAATATAAAGTTGATATATTCTAACATTGTTAAATAAAATAAACATTGTTTAAGTAAACAATTATGTTCGATGATGAATCCTCAGATGATGATATTATATTTTCCCATCAAGATACAAAAAGGGTTACTTTTAATGATAAAGTAATGGTCCATTATATCTCTGCTTGTGAATCTCGTAGAAGTAACTGGATAGAGGCTGCTGTTGACAGAGTACGCTTTGAATCGAGGATTAAACATATTGGTAAAATTCTAGATCCTGTATTGAGACGTAAATTATTCTCTTACAGTAGTCTTATAGGAGTCTTATAACAGTCTTATAGTTTTTGTTACAAGAGTCATGTAACAAATATGTCAACTTGTTTAACAAATCACGTGCGTTCTTGGGTGTTCCATTCTCATGACTAGGCATGTGTGTTTCCCCGCATTTAACTTTTCATTGACCTCTTTCAAATTTTCTTTCAATTCAATGATATAATTCTCTTTATGAATAGTGGTTAGATCGTTTCTATCTTTTGGATACCACACATATAACATTTTAGCTTGCCGTCGTAAATTTTTAGGTATAGCCGTGTATGATTGTGTAAGTAACCATAGCGAATGGTTTCGATGGCGACCACTAATTGCCAACTCGAGCAAAGGCTGTCTCTTTTTGTCCAATTCCTCATCAGCGATTATGTCGTCAATGAGGAATAAGGTTTTATATCCAGCACAATTAGTGGTCATTTCCTTAATCCATTCATACAAGCGACCTTGCGGTTCAATTAAAATCACATAGTTGTCAGTCCAAAACCACTTCCGATCTCTGTATGTTTGATTCCACCTCAAAGTTGGACATATAATCACGATGTAATCAAAGTGATTGAGATATTCATTTTCTAATAATTTTACAACACGATCCGTTTTGCCGCACGATGTTGGTCCAACGAATAATGCTGTGTGAGGTTCTTTCATGTAAAGTGTATCCATTTTACTAATATAATGCAGACATAAATTGACCGTTTTGTATGTTTAGTTGAGCGTCCATTATTAGATATATATATGCGTTTAAGTTTCCTGCAGTTTCAACGGTCTTTTCAATCTGTAAAGTGATGCCTTCACTCGCATTTTCAATCTTTCGACCAGTCCCATGCAAAGCATTCTCATCAATTGTTCTGAAATCTAACCATAGAGCATACTTGTTTGTCAAGTAATCAGAGACTTTTACATCATGTAATCCCAAGCGCTTTCGGTTTTTGCCGACGCTATTATCTTTTGGTTTTCCTTCAGCAAAATACTTGCAAATCTCATTGTATTGTTCAAACGGCTGCATCCCTTGAGCAAAAAGTTGGTTAGGCTTGCCCTCAACGATGACAGATACCTTTTTGATCTTTGGATTGTAGAATTTACCGGTATCTCGTTTGTAGGATTCTTCTTCTTCAAACAGAACTAAGATACCCTTCAAAGATTTGGCAGGTGTGTTGAATGACCAATTCCATGTTGTGTCTGACTTGTTTACTCTGATTTGTCGGTGTCTCAAAACTCTATCGTAGAGCAAAGCCATGTTTTCGTATTCAGAAGCGATTTGTCTAGCCAACTTGGGTTGTGTCACAAGCTCATATTCAAGAGAGATGTTAGATATTTTGTATTTACCGTCTGGGGTTTTTCTTTGACCTGTGGTAGGAGTTGGAGGGTTAGAATAGATAACTCGGTTATAATCGTTAAATGTGATCTCGTAGCATAACCTATTCCCTAAACCTGCTTGATAATATGGAATAGTACTATCTAGCATCTCAAAGTCGAGTGGAATGACAAATTTGTTTTTATAGGTGTCAGCAATGGCTTTGTCTTCTGCATCAGAGGTGTCTTTATCTGAAGTACCAATCCTCAATTTCATACAATTTTCTGTACACCCATCATCGATGATGATACCCTGTCTTATCGCGTTTCTCTTTTCAAACTTGGTTAACCATAAATCTCTGTAACACCCAAAAAGATCAAAGTCATCAATGCTCAATATCTCGCTACCTTCGAACTTGACAGCCAACTTTTTAACGATAGCTCTTCCAATGTTACTGACCAATGTTCTTTTCGTGTCAGCTGTCGACTCGAGTTCAATATCAAAACTTAGATTAGCTGTGCCAGGGATAATAACATCATCACTTCCTAAATTTGGAAATCTAACCAACAATAGCTGATTTTGGTCAATCTCACTCGGATTGTGTGTGACAATTACTTTTTGACGAGAGCCTTTTACACCGCGGGCAGTTCTAAGTGAACGTTCTGGATTTAATCTTTTTCCATACTCCATTATTAATTATGATATATAATTAATTATTACTTTTTATCTCGGTTTAGCGGATGTGCAAAACAATGGTTCTTCCCAGGTCTTCTTTTAGCATATTGCCATGCTGATCTGTGAGTTTCAACGTGAGAGACTGAAATACACCATTTTTTAATTTTTTGTACTGAGGGTTTTTAGGCTCAACATGTGTGAAGTCGCTATGTTCAGCCATGTGATAGGTTAGTAAAATATCACTTAGCTTTCCATTCTCAAGATTTTGAGTGTTGTCAAGTTCAGAGAGATGCAAATTAATTTTGGTTACGTTAGCGAGCTTATTTGTTTTGATTACTTGAGGGTTTTTGCCTAATGAGGTAAGTTCTACATCACCTGCTAAAAAGGTACCTGCTAAAAAGGCATCCAATTCCCTGCTCGTGAATGTTCCTTGAGGTACCAACTTTTTAGCTTTCCTATAACTAAGCATAGTCAGTGTTAGGTCTGTGGTTATTTCATACGTAACATTGTCTGCAAACATATCAACCAATGCAATTTCTTTTGAGCCATCCAAGTTTTGTATGGGGTAAGAAAAATAGATTGTCTTTTCTCCTTTTGCGAGATTTGCTGTGATATACATTTTCTTGTATTAAATATAAGATAATATTATTTTTAAATAATAATGGAGAATATTTTTAAATATGTTCCCAATGCGCTTTATAAACCAAATGGAGGACAATACCTTCAGATATTGAATGCTAAAGATTTATACAAACAAACAATTATTGTCTCTGAGAGCGGTTCTTTCCCCGCAACTTTTCCAAATATATTTACTAATTACGAAATGGATGAAAATGATCAACGCATGAAAATTTGGCAGGAACAACCATTTAAATTATGGCAAACCCAACTCAATTTTGTCACTTGGTGTGCTTCAAGTGCTTGTGGGGTCAGTTCTGAACATCTGAAAGAAGGTCGCTCTACTCCTATGATTAGAGCAGTATATCGTTTTCACGTCTATTATCATATTAGACGAATCATTAAGCGTCTGCAGACACCTCTACCTTTTGAAAACGGTTTCAACCAATATGATAATCCTTATAACAAAGAAGAGTTTTTAAAAATCTGTAGTGAATATGGTGTCGATTCTGATCCTAAAAAATATAAAGGGCAATACTTTTTCAGCTCGTATCAAAAAAGACGTAGAGACTATCCAACGCCAGGTCTGAGTTATTTCACAGACGACTCCATGACACGATGGATTATAGAAAAATCTAAAGGCTTTACAAAAACAGGTCTTGTAAAAATTTCAGAGAGTGTTAGAGCATATGCTTATCTTGTTCTTAGTTCACAAGCCTCAGCTCGTTCTTCTATTTTAGGTAATAATTCAAGCGCTTTGACAGCTCAAAGAGTTTTTATGAACAACTTTGAAGACATTGTTAACCGCAGAGTCGATATTCAGGAAGATATTAAACGTTATCAAGATACTTTAAATTACGCTTCAAGCAAAGTTGATTATTCTGTTGGACAAGGTATTTACATGTTACCTAGTGACATGAATCTAAACATCAAGTCGGGAGTGTCTGGTTATAATAATAAAATTCTCATATCTAATGACAACTTGAGCCTTGGAAGAAACAAAATGATTAATGTTATGCAAGAGCATCATATTTCACCCAAAGTGACTAGCTCTCCAACACAAACAAAAATAAAAGTTCACAAAAAAGTAGTGAGTCAAACAGATTCACTCCCATCTCATGAAGAAGAGAAAATAGCTTTGGTTTTAGCGATTACCATGATGTTTAGTATATGGTATGTATTTCGCTGATCAGCGCATGTAGTTTGCAATTATAGTCGGCATTGTGGATACATGCTAACACTTCTAAGCCCTGGCGTTTGTTGAATTTCGATCGAAATGACGGTAACCTGAATGTCTCTATGGACCAGAGAAACCTGACAGTGATAAATCACCCAGACGCAATGCTAACCATTCCGCGATATATTCAACACAACTGCGGGGAAGTGCGCACTCATGCAAGTTTTACAACCAGAACATGAGAGATCTACAACCGCCGAAGTATATATACTTCCTCTCAGACGAACTGCGTGGGGTTCGAACACACGACCATGTTGTTACAAGTTAGCGTTCTTATCCACTAGACTACGCTGATCTGTATGTTATATGTATTGTTAGCTCATTTATGCTATAAAAATGAAACTACTACAAACTGCTTTTTACTGCTTTTTATGAGATATTTAATTGTTTACAATTATGAGTAATTTGTGGTTATATAATAATAGAAACTGCTTACGTAATCAAAATAACACGTTTCGTAACTCGTATTGCGTTACGAAAACAAAGATGATAATAGGGAAATTCCTGAAATCATATGATTTTGGGCCAACATCCGCACTTTCCTATCTCTCGGTTACTTTATGTTCAATTTTTACGTGGTGCTGTGATGTATTGTTAGTCCACAGTCGATATGTTTCTTTGAAGTTGAACATTTTATTTGCTCGTGTTATCTGTTGTGAGTTTATTCCTGTTTGTATGTGGCTTGTGTGTGGGTCGAACTAGTATATACGTATTTATTATTATTTTATGACGTTTGTTTGTTTCTTGATATTTGTTTTTTCTCTATAATCGTGTTTTGTTTTGTAATAGCCTTGATCATCATCCTGGTTGTTTATTTGTGTCCCGCAGCCACACCCAAATTGTTGTTGTGTTTTTCAGTTGGATAAGCCAGGGTAAAATAATGGGAGAGGGTGAGATGAAATGGGCCTGGGTGGTAAAGTGGGCCACTGGGCCAACAATATTCGGTGCTATTTCCTTTTTGCAGCCCCCAATCTCCGTTAGGTCAGCGTTAGGGTTAGGGTTAGGATCAGATACATTTAAAAGGAAATAGCGAAAAGGAAATAGCGCCCAATATTCAATCGTGGTCAAAATATTGTTTTATGATAATTTCTTTTGTTTTTCTTCTAATTTCAGTAGTAACTTCAAAATTTATTCCCTTTAGACAAGCCAAATTGGGCTGCCAGGAAGTCAAGTCTGAAAAAAAATGCTATATATACTCCAACTTTATATTGCTTATGTTACAGCATACCACTGTATATTGTTCTTCTATAGTTTTATAGTTAAGTCAACAAGGTACATGTTTCATTGTAAATCTAAATGTTTGTTTGTTTGCTAGTTCATTGGTCAATGTATTTTACAGAGATTTTTTATATTTCAGTAGTAGAATATGTCCCGTGAAACATTCAAGTTTTATTAATCATTACTAGTATCCCGGGTAAAAACCTTTTGCCGAACTTCGAAAACATTAGGTCAAATCCACCATTCCCGTGTACGTACCCCGTGACGAAAAAATAAATCATAGAATCGTGACTCAAAAGTGTACCCATGTTGTAGAGCTCGAAAAACTCATCAAAAAAATGTATGGGATCGTTTCGCTACGACCAACTGTTAGAGAGATATCGCTGATCAAAGATTTAGATGACGCCATATCCGCAGTTTAGGCCCAAATGATGCGTCACTCCATCACCCGTATCGAATGACCCCAATAACATCAATTATCCTTATTGGTTCTTGAGATATTTCCCCAAATACGTAGCGTTCCATTGGGGATGCAATGCAATGATTCCCCGTGATCATAAAAAACTGACGTCAAATGATGCCACATGCCTCTACGTGGTTTTACCCGCACATAAGAGGACGATGACCGTAAATTAAAACTAAATATATCACTCTCTAAAATTAAAGTGGTATGCACAATCGCGGATTATTATAATAAGATTAATTATTATTATTATTATTTGTTATTATCAATATTTATACAGCATTTTTCGTCAGTAAAGTATATATACTGTTATCAATGAAATAGCTGTAGTAAAATAAAATAAAATAAAGGTTACATTTGTATATTAAGTATTAGAAATAAGTAAATCGGCCTAAAAGTAGGAATTAAGGGGATAATTATACTGTAATTGTTGTAAATATGCTACAGTTTCTGAAATAAATTACTTACTTACTTACTTACTTACTTACTTACTTAAGTTTCATTTCTTGCCTGAAAGTGCCCGCATGTTGACAAATGGCTGTTTCTACATTGCCGATATGGCATTGTCATGAATGGGTAGATGCGCATCCATGCATTTTCAATCAAGACAGGCTCATATAATGTTATGCAGTTTTTGTCAGAAGATTTGAGTTGTCTTTGCCCAAAAGCAACAAAATGTATAAAAAATGTTTACATGAAAGCTCATTACCTGTATCTATGGCTTGGAAAATGCAATGTAATAAAGGGCCACACCCTACATTGTCTGAATTCAACCCTTCAGAATGCACCTATCAGTTTTCCTTAATGACCCTTCTTTGCTTAACTTACCTTAACTTAGCTAAAATTTTGGAATATGAACATTTAGTTTAACTATTGCACTACAACACAGAGTATTAGAGGTGAACATCAAAAATGTGCCTAAAATAGTGCAAATATTTGTTGAAGGGTCACTAGAATTTCTGAAGTAACTTAAGATTGCAAGTTGGAACGAAAGTTGTAGTTTACAATGGTGTTTCCAAATCAACTTTATGTTTCTGTATTTGCTGCAATATTCCTGAGAAAATGTTAGTTGAAATTATAATAACCGTTCACATAAGAGCACATATTAATGAAATTTAATAGTCTCGTAATTCTGGTATCTGAAGTAACTCAGGCTAATGCCTCTTTAAACCAATATCTTAAATAAACATCTCATCCCCTCCAACAAAGGTTTTTATTTCGCTCAAGCACTTTTGAAATTTAACAGTTTAAACAATTTTCTTTCTCTTTTACATGCTTAGGAAAACGTTCTTTTTCAGCCTAAAATACGCTAAACATATGATTAAAGTATAAATGCGATCGAACACTGTCATTATTACCCGAGTAAGTGGACGAATATAGAAAAACGTCAAACCATGCATTCTGGTTGGTTTAAAATTACGTCATAGCGGACAATACAATGCCGTTTTCGTTTTTCTATTTCCAATTTCTGCCATTAGGCTTGGACAATTTCCGCATCAGCCCTTGAGAATCTGAACGACTTGTACACTGACTAATAATTTGATACAGTCTGGAATTCATCAAATTACTCCCTTCTTTAATTTTTTTAACTTAATCTTGACAGCTTTGCATTTCACTATGATGTTTCATGGCCGGCCAGAAAAACAGTTCACCAATATCTTGCCCATGATGTTTATTCATGAAAATTAAATTTTTCGAAATTTGGTCGAAATTTTCACAAATCGTCCAATTTTAGTCCAATCTGACAAAATGACTGTCAAATTCGACATCAGCACCTTTCAATTGTAATCCATGCAAAAGTTCATGAAATTTGAAAAACTTTCAAAATTTGGTCCAAATTTGGCCCAAATTGTCCAATTTTAGTCAAATCTGACAAAATGATTGCCAGAATTGAAATCAGCACCTTTCAAATGTAATCCATGCAAAATTTCATGAAATTTAAAGAACTTTCGAAATTTGGTCCAAATTAGGCCCAAATTGTCCAATTTTAGTCAATTCAAACAAAATGACTGTCAAATTTGAAATCAGCACCTTTCAAGTGTAATCCATGCAAAATTTCATGAAATTTGAAGAACTTTCGAATTTTGGTCCAAATTAGGCGCAAATTGTCCAATTTTAGTCAATTCTGACAAAATGACTGTAAAATTTGAAATCAGCACCTTTCAAATGTAATCAATGCAAAATTTTAAATATTAAAAAGAGTTAAAAGATCTACTACCTCACTGATGAAAGCTCAGCTTTAGAGTATACTTTACGCTTAAAATTTTGGACTTCTTCAGCCTCGGTATGCTTATAAAGTTTATGCTTACAAAAAAAAGAGTGTATCGAAAGCTGTTGACTATTCTCAAGCAATTTGGAAAGCTACTTCTTTTTCACCATTTTTCATGCATTTACCTATACAATTTCACGTTTTGAGAAGTGTTATAACGACTAATGTCTGATCAATGACAGCCAAATTTTATCTTGTAGTGTCTTCAATGCCAAATTATTTTAGGAAATAAAAAGCAGTTATTTACTATCACGAGATCAAGGTGAAAACAAACAAACAAACAAACTAAAGGTAGAAACAACAATACAACTACCAATGCCAACAACGACAACGAGCTTCCAAGGCCATTGAATTAAATGACTGTGATTAAATCTAATTCATCTCTCCAAAAGAAGAACTGAGATGGTAACAGTAGCAAGAACGCATTGTCTCGAAATTTATACGTACATGTACATGCAAGATTCCTGATTCAACATGGACACAATAAAGATGGAAACGCAAAGGAATACATAAATGATACACAATGAGACATAATATCGAAATATTAACGCCAATGTACGTCCTTTTTTTTCGCCCCATCAACAATATTGCCTGTACTCCAAATAGCTTGAGAGTTAGGTTTCACGGAATCAAATTTGACTAAGTGTGACAATTGTAAATCGTTATTAAGTCATCAATTCGTTTACTTATTACGTTACACAGTGCGTACGGACCGGTTACTATAAATAAATCATGATGCCAAGGAACATAGTGAAATGCTGTAATGGCGGCTGTATTTTGCGAATGTTTTTGGATTATTTTGTAGCAGTGATTCATTGCTTACAAAAAAGTAAACTAGTGTATGTCAATGAAGAAAATTTACCTGTTGGATGTTTTTAAAGTCACGAATGAACTATTTTGAAACCTAGGTGTGTATCACTTTACCCTTCGTCTAGCGCACATTTACAAACCAAATGGATGTTCATACTGAAGAATGTTGCAACAAATGGAGGGTGAGTGATTAAAAGAAACACATATGAAAGAAATATTAAGTCTTCCTCTTTTTCAAAAAAAAAACTTTTCTAGAAATATAGACTATGTTCACACGTTTCGGATAGCTTTTGTTCCGACATCGGAACGAAATCATTTCACTTTTTGCAGCGGAACGGAATCATTTCAATTTTCATAACGGATAACTTCGGAACAATTTGAACGAAACGTTTATCCGGTATGGAAATTGTTCCGAAATGATATCTATCCGATACATGTGAACATGGTCATAATTAATAAAATGTAATTTTTACATTAACAAACTACTACTTAAGATTCTTAGCATATTGGATGAGACAAATTCCAATCAAACTACCAGACTGCAAACACACTGTTTCCAAAATCCCAGGTAGTTGACACTTTACCAAACTTTCTTTATCGAAAGAAGAAGTGTTGGGAAAGAAGGATTGGGAAAACATGATGACAATACAAGTCACGTTATTAAGAATCATAAACGTTCGATTAAACTAAAAACCATCACTCAGGTATCTTATAATGTTACAGTCACAATTATAACTTTGGAGCAAATTGCCTTTCATTAAAATGCTAGTTTCGTAAATAAATTTTAAGTTAATTTTTAGTTTCTTTTCAAGCGTCCATAATTAAGGGATTTTGTTGAAAGGTTTGCACAGGTCTTTAGATAATTATTCAAATTATTTGGTGAAATTTTGGGTTTGATTTCAAGTTTAACCCTGTACAATTGATACAACTACATACAATATACAATAGTATACAACTGTTCTAACAAAGAAAAAAATTAAGTGCATAAAAGTTGCTTATCTACGATTCCTTTCTGTTCTTATTTTCACTAGCAATGATCTTTCTCCAACTTTTTCAGATAACACTTTTATCTCTGGGATACTGTTAATGACCTGCTTAACTTCCACCATTGATATATTTCTTTTCGAGGTAATAAGGTCTTTGAAATGATTTTGTATAGCACGATTATCTTCACTAGAGAACTTGATGCGTCGCTTTGGTTGACAACTACTTTTGTGAGTTGTACTGTCGTTACTATCTTCATTATCTGAGTTAGCGGTTGTTTTGAAAGATAATTCGAGACTGAAATCGGTTCGAATGGCTTCTCGCAGCCGGTTACTTGTCGAAAATGCTTTTTTTGTTCTGTCAACCAAGTTATACACAGATGTGGCAGTTTTTTCGGCGTGACAGAGCAAATCAGCAGTTTGCTTTTTCAGCTCCGGTAAATTTCCATGAACTGTAGTTGTGGCAAACTTTCGAATCAATGTGGTTGTCATCCGACTACATTGAAGTGGTACAGCTTGCTTCCAAAAGCTGCTGAACTGGGCAAGAACCATTGCAGAGGCCATTTCCTTTCCTGCCCAGCTCACAAAAACCTTATCAGTTGGGTCGCAACTAATGCCTGGCAGTTTGTTCCTAATATGGTTTATGTACAGTTGCAACTGATTTCGAATTGAAAAGCGTAATGATACAACCGCCGGACCTTTATACCCTGTTTTGTGTTTTTTCATTGACACGATAAAGCCATCTTCGTTACGTCTCATCTCGTTGGCTTCTTGAAGAGTCATATTTGCCAATGCTCCACACCTGCTGGCGTTATCGAAAATGATACTGGAGATGAGGTAATCTCTTGTCAGACGAAAGTCTTTTCTGGTTAAGTTTTCTGGTTCGATCAAAAGTATCCTCTTAAACAAGTCGTTTGCCTTTGAAACAATCTCAGATTTATCAAAGCAATTCATTGCTTCTGATGTTGGCAAGTCACTTAAGTCTTTCAATTGTTTTTCATAAGAACTTTCATCCATACTTTTTTGCAAGTTTCTGTTCCACCTCCTGATGATTACGCGCATTCTATGCATATCCTGTGTATTAAGAAGTTTTCCCTTCAGCTCACAAAAATCATAAAAATTCAATATGGAGTAATTATTTGTTCGTAGTGAACCAGCTTTCAGACGTTCTTGACAATCATTTATCCAGGCTTCTAAATAATCTTTCTGTACCAGCTTATCAAACGATCCACTTACATCATTAAATCGTAGAATAGAAGCTATGGTGCTTTTATGCTGTTCTGCTGTTCGAAGGTTTTCTACCTCCTTCCACTCCAATTAACCACGACTTAAACTCATCTAACACGCCGTCCTCTTCTTTTGAAGTCATGAAGAATCTTTCGTCTCGATCTTCATAGTCAATTTCCAACTCGTTTTCATAATCTTTTTCACCTTTTCCGTCAGCAAAACCTTCACTGATTTCTCTATTGTCACCTTCATGTTCCTTTGCACCTTTTACAACTGGATTTATAGGGTCAAGCCAGTCTTCATCACTTTCTGCATCATCACTGCAGAGCAAAGGGTTGCGGAAAAGGAGCTCGTTTTTTTTAAGTTAATTAATTTGTTCTTCTTCATCATCAGAGGAAGTACTTGAGGAAGCATCACTTTCTGTACGATCATCTTCTAGCACATTAATCGCTTTTTTCATAAAGTGGGATAGCTTATGAGATTTCAACTGATGTGCCTGTCTTAGATGATTACGCAATCTTTTCGGGGCGAGTGAACATTGAGCCATTGGACAAATTTGTCTTTTATATTTGCGTGGTTTTGATTTCCTCATTGTTTTAGGCTTTAAAGATCTTTCCATATTCAAGTCAAAATTTACTCGTGCGGCCGACGCATCTTCTTTGGTCCATTGATGTTTTCTGGACATCAAATGTTTCTTCAAATTACTACACATCCTAAATGAACAGTAGTTGTATTCTTTAATACTTTTTGCGAGACTTAATTGTACGGAACAAGTGAAAGAAATACTTATATGAATCCGAACTATTTACATCGTACAAACATCATAAAAATACAAAAATAAAATGCATGGTTGATAAAATTTCAGATTTTAAGCTGTGCTTCAAAATCCTTGTCGTACCTTTACGAAAACAACACAAAAGTAATACGAACAAGATGCCCTTACGGTCAGAAAGATTTCTGCAAAACCTGCTGAAGCATGAAAAATGAAATATGTTATGATATGATTGAAATTCGAAAAAAAAATAATAGACCTAGGTGGGCTCGAACCACCGACCTTTCGGTTACGAGCTGACTGTGCTAACCAACTGTGCCACGGAAGCCACCAATAATACATGTAATGATATTATATATATTTTTGACTCTTCTGTTTACAAAACGTTGAGAACTTTTTTTAGTTAGAAAAGAATCATCATAGTTTAAGATAATTATAATTTTCTTCTATAAATTTTCTTTTTTCATCTTAAAATATGTAAACTTTCCTTAAAACCATTTAATATTGACCAAAGAAACTTTTGTAAATCTTTCGCTGACATGCAATGCACGGTGCTTTGGTTTCATGTAAATGCACGCACGAGATTTCAAAAAACTGCTAGGTTTGGACAGTAAGAAAAAAAACAAGATGCCCTACCGGGCAGAAGTATTCCTGCGGATGACTGTAAGACTTTCTGGAGCCTTTTCAGAAAGAAATGAGTGTTAGTTCACGCTTTAAAACCATATGCATAATGCGGAATGATGTTTGCAGTATTTTACATTTTACCTTTTAGCTACGATAACTATTAAACTTTGTTGTTTCATATAAAACTTCAGTCTTGCATCAATTTAGAGATTTTTTAAAAAAATTTCCATTCGAAGTTGCACTCCCTAAAGCATCTTCAAGAAGCAATTAACTAATTAAAAGATTATCGCGTTAAGAATAATCTGTGCTTTAAAAGGTGAATGTTTGTTCACGGTTTAAAACAATATGCATAATGTGGTATGATGTTCTTTGTGTTTTACAGTTTATCTTGTAGCTGTGAAAGAAGTAATATTTGTTATTTCATATAAACTGCACTGTTTTGCATCATTTAGAGATTTTTTCAAAAAGTTTTTTATTCATAGTCATATTCCCTAAAGCATCTTCAAAAAGTAATTAAGTAATGAAAACTTTGTCACATTAAGTTTTGAATGGAAAATCTGTGGCGTAAATAGTAATAACTTCGAATTCATTTAATTACATTCCCAAGAGCATCATAAAAGTTAAGAGACTTTGAAAAATTTTGCCGGAGACCAAGCTTAAACAGGAACACCGTCAGTTTAAAAATCCATTAGAGAACACTCTTCCGTGGACGTTTCAAAATACTCCTTTTAAAACTATACAGTATGAAAATCATTATGTTGTTTGTACCTGAACTTCATAATAAAAACTTTTACTTGGCCTTGCGAAATAATAAAAATATCTGTGCTTCCTTTTTATCGTCAGCTTGATGGTATACCAATTTTAGAATCATACAATATTTTAAATTCGACTAGTCAATTAAAAAAGTGGTCATCTATTGATTAATAAAATGGGTATAAGCTGATGAGGAAGGTGAGCTGTGCTTCAAGATTCCAGAGCTTTATAAAAACAGGATGGCTTACCTAGGAACACGAAATAGGAAATTGTATTATATTTAGAAAAAGACTAATAGAAACCTTACACGTTTTTTTAAATCGACGTAAGCATACCGTTTTTGTAGTCGTTCACATCTGATTTGAAGCATCGAAAACTGCTTATTTATCACGAATAACTACTAAGAGTATTAGTTTCACGTAGATTATCAGTTTAGATCATAAATGTTCTTGATTCTTTTAAGTTTGACAGCCGTATAACCTCTTCTATATCCATATATTCAACCAAGAAACTTTCTCAGATCTACGCGTGCTTCTTCGCCTCCATTTTTAAAACAACTACGGAAAACGTAAGAACGTTGCATAAGAATCACATGAAACAACATTTCTACCTTGGCATCTGCGATTTAGCCATATGTTAATTATTCCTTTCACTAGAGCTTATATTTTACACTTTTAGAGTCTTTTCAAGCAAAGTACTTGTATACAATGAATATAGTGTTAGTTTAGACTGTTAAATCATAAAAAGAATGTAAGTTGGGAACATTAATGATTTGAGTGGCTATTTCCCATCGACAAAAATTGGTCTAGGTTTGGACAGTGAAAAAAAAAAAAAACCAAAAAAAACACGAACGGTTTCAAAGTATTCCTTGCTTACGCAGGAATACAACAAGATGCTCTTGCAGGCATAAGGATTTCTGCAAAATCAGCTGAAGTATGAACAAGATGCCCTTACGGGCAGAAGGATTTCTGCAAAATCAGCTGAAGTATGAAAATGGAAGACTAACAATAACATTCTTGAAACTTGAAAGATTTTGAATGATTGAACAATACAATACAACATTGACTGCTGCTCAGTGTAGACTGCACACAGCAGGTGGGGATTGTGACACACAAATTAAAATGAGATTTGTTATTGAAATTTTGAAGTTAAATATGTTCAAACAGCTGGCCAAAGGTGTGCTACCAGTGAAAATTTTTATGACTAAATGATTTGAAATTATATGTTGACTCTTTTGAATGTTTGAATGAGAGTGAGAAATGTAAAAAGTACTTTTATAATTGCATAAACAATACACAAATTACATATAAAAGATACGCATGACATAACAATCAACCCAAAATGACCTAATTTAATCTAACACAATAGAAGAAAAGTTTATAAAAATTCTTTTAGAAATTCGAAAAGGTTGAATGATCTTTACAAGGCATGCCGAAAGTGTACTATGTAAAACTTTATTGCATATATACATCTGAATGACATGAAACATTGTTTATTTTGGGTATACAACATACGATTAAGTTTATATTGATCTTTTCTGATATCACAGTGATTACGTATGAAAATCATGTAATATGCTTTAAACATTTGATATGTACTTCCAATCTTCTTAATTACATACAAACAGAATTCCCAATGTTGCAAATACAAAAAATAATCAAAGATCTTGATCATTAAAAGTATATGCTCTATAAATTTATACCAAAATTTACCAAAATTTTGTATTGTGTTACTAATAGTACAGTAATTTGAATTTATACACAGAACATTTCAATTTGCCAGGATGATGATCAGGGCTACATTATTACAAAACAAAACGCGATTATAGAAAAAACATCAACAAACAAATCAACAAACATAACATAATAATAAATACATATTTTATACTGACGCTCGACCCACACACAAGCCACATACAAACAGGAATAAATTCACAACAGATAACATGAGCAAATAAAAACTACAAAGAAACATATCAACTGTGACTAACAATACAATACGACATAAACACTACATACACGGGTCCACACAGCACGTAAAAATTGAACACAACGTAATTGTTCATTAACAATCGTGATTAGGAAGATCATTCGTAAATGGGGGCATTGTCAGTATATCTTAGCTAAACAATCATCAAGCAAAAGTGGTGCAGAGCAGACAACCAATACGTAATGTTGAAGCTGAGGAGAAAAAGGTGTTAAAGTATTACAACCTAAACAAGAAACAAAAAAATTCTTTCGTATCTAGAAAGGCTTAAACATTGAAACATTTTCCCCTAATACAAACACATAGCTCTTTGACTCAAAACTTCTTAAGTTGCAACTTTTTAGTTAGAAAAGAATTATCACACTACAGTTATTATATATAAGTGTACGTACTCCCCAGAGCTTCATGAAAGCATAATTGACACTACAAAAACTTTAAACTATATATACCACCAGACCTATATTTATTAACATCTGAATGAAAAATACTTATATACTTTATTTTGGAATAAAGTATACAGAATAATGTTAAGTGTACATTGATCATTTCTGATTTCAAAGTAATTACGTGAGTATGTCATATACATACTTCAAACATTAAAGATTGCTATCAATCTTCCTAATTACCAATAGACTAATTTCAAACAAATTTTGATCATGAAAAATACAAAACTGAAAGTTGAATGTTTTTTACAGGATGTGAAGTGTTTCAAATTATATATCAAAATTAGGAAGGCTGTCCATAATTATAGACATTGATAACCTAAAAACTACTGATCACCGACAAAAAACAATCTGCATTTCAAAGCATTATACAAGCACATAAGCTTAAAATATAGCTAGAGTGAAACATTAGCTAAAGATATAAAAAGTGGTGCTGAGCAGGCAGACATTTGGAGCTGAGATGGAACTTAAGCTGAGCTGTACGCATCCTGAGCTTAAAAAACATTACAGCCCACATTTGAAACGAACATTGATCTTTTTTTAGAAAAAATCTCAGACATTAGTCACAAAAACATTCTATTTATAAAACGAAACGAAAAATCTCCATTGAATCATAATAATATAATGTAAGATAATAATAAATTACTGCTACAAATTTTATTCTTCGTCTTCAGTTTTGGAAATGTGCTTCTAATTCTACTGACTAAAGCTGCTTTGGGATCCTTTTGGTTGGTTATTTGTTGTGAGTTTCTTCTTCGACTGAAATGCGTGACTTTGACTTTGGCTTCGTGTAAACATTCGCACGAGATTTCAAAAAACCGCTAGGTTTGGACAGCAGAAAAAAAAAGAAAAACAAAGCCGGTTTTAAAGTATTTCTTGCTTTCGCAGAAATCCAAAAAAGAAAGACTACGACATTCTTGAAATTTAAGAAAAGTTTAATCCGCAATATATATTTATTAAATTTCTGATCATGTACTCCTCAAAAATCTGGAAAAACATAATTGCCACTATGTAAAACTTTATACCAATAAACATCAATAAACTTGATTATATCTGAATGACATATGTTCTTTATTTTGATGGTACGAAATGATATTAAGGATTCAGTGATCAATTCAGATAAGACAATGAGTATGCATGTAAGTCAATGTAAATGTTATGAATTTAATATGTATTGCCAATCTTCCTAACAGAATTCCTAAGGACAAAAAGGAACGCATAGATTTTAATGATACGAAATACATCCATATACATACAAAATCAACATACATAACTGAAACTTAAACTTAAAAACTTAGAAACTTAAAAAAACATCAAAATTTTAATTACGCACACACCCCAGGAAATTATTAAAGCATAGCTGACACAATATGAAACTTACACACGTTAACTGTCAATAAAAGTTAATGAACAAAAAAAATAGATGCTCTAAGATACACAGTGATTACGTAAGTCTGTTAATATATACGGTCAATCCTCCTAATAACGAAAAGACTTTCCAAACAAAAAAAAGTAAACAAAGATTTGGATTATGTAAATATGTGATCCAAATTAGCAAACATAACTGAAAGCAGTTAAAATTTACAGACAGTCGAGATAAGTTTCCTATTTGCTATCGTATATAGGAAATCCTATTCCTAATTAAGGACATTAATAATAATACAGCCAAGAACTATACAATTAAGTATGCTAACATAGCTAGAGAAATACCTATCAAACATAAAATGCTGCAGGCAGAGGTTAAACAGATATTCTTGTTGTTGGAGCTGAAGAGGAAACTGAGCTGAGCTGTACGTATCCAGAACTTAAAAGGCATTACAACCCACAGATGAAACAAACGAGCTTTTGTATTTAAAAAAGCTTAAAAAAATGCCAGACATTTTCAAAAAAAACAAAAACCTTTCCTTTTTGACACACTGTTTTTATAAAACATTGAGAACTTGTTTTTAAAAAAGAATGAACACAGTAGAATCTTTGTAAGATAATCATTAATTTCTACCCTCTACTCTCGGTCGTGGAACTGTAAATCTATTCAACATTGATCCATCAACTTTTGGAAGTTTCTTCGGTCACGCTGTAGTATACCATTATGCGAACGGCGTGCAAATGTAAGTCGAAAAATACCCGGATGATCACATGGCGGAAATTCAAGCCAATAAACTAGCGCTATTAAAGTTAATTAGCACCCTTTCGTAATAGTGGCGCTTCATGCACCAATGAACTTTTGAGACGGCGGCTGTATGAACCAATGAACTTCGAAATAAAAAAAATCGGTACGTTTGGACAGTAACATGAAAAAAAAAAACAAAACAAGATACCCTACCGGGCAGAAGTATTCCTGCAGATGACTGGAAGACTTTCTGGAGGCTTTTCAGAAAGAAATGAATGTTAGTTCACGCTTTAAAACGATATGCATAATGCAGAATGATGTTTGCAGTATTTTACATTTTACCTTTTACTTACGATAAGTTGTGTAATGCATCAATTAAACGGCCCCCTTCTTTTAAACGCCCCCCTCGAATAGACGCGTTTATTAGAGACACACTAATTAAGGCATGTAGAGCTACTACATTGTATTGTTTCAGCCTCAATGTTTTCATTTTTTATATAAAAATATGGAAATTTGCGATAAACGCCTTTCTTTTTAAATTTTAAACTAACAGTTGGAAACTTTGTCTTTATTGACGATGATCTTGAAGTTTAATTTTGTATATTTTTTATCGATGTTTATATTTAGTTTATATTTACGAAAAAGAAGAGTTTCACAAAAATTCAATAGACTCCCCCTTCTTTTAAACACCCCCTCGAATAGACGCCCCCCTAAAAATTCAAAAAATTTAATAAACGCCCCGGGCGTCTAATCGAAGCATTACGGTATATCATTTGATATTCTTAGTATTTCAATTTTTTCTACGAATATCAACTGATATTTGAAGTAGATCAAACCAAATTCGATGTTGATAAAAACAAAGTAGATATTAAGGAAATGTTCTCGATGAACCAAAAGAAATTTTACAAATGGGCCATTAATGCAACAGCTCTGTTGGCGCCATGAAACTAACTTGCAAAGTCAAAGCGAACCGTACCTCGTGACGAGAGTAAAAGTGGATGATTAACTTCTCATATTATAAATCATTTCTTTTAACAACTTTATTATGGCATTTTCTCTGTTTATACGTATTTTACCAAACAGAAAAACAAAGAGTTAGTGAAAGGCCTCTACGCACGCAAAAACGACTAGCTGCTAATTAATTATCAATATCATTATCACTAGAGAGCATGCAGTTAGGAACTAACTGAATATGAATGATTATAACATTCCTTCTCCGTCGAAAATTTAAAATAAAAGTTATCATGTGTGAGCAATGCTTTGATTTAGACCAGCATGCATTGAAAACATTAAATATTTTAATAAACGAGACAATGTTAATCGTAACGATAACATATTCGTCTGCCGGGAATTTCGAAATAATTGATATACTGAGTATACCACTTGATAAACCTAGTATATCAAACTTTACTAACCTTACCTTTTAACAACGATAACAATTAAACTTTGTTGTCTCATACAGTGTGTTTCGTAATGTTGGAAATGAAAATTTTAAAGATGTTTTTTTAAATGAATATAATTGTAATTAAATGTAATTAAATTTTTAATGGTCGATTAACACGTAGTTTAATTACATCGTGCTTATTGTTTCAAAGCGCTAAATCCATACAAAGTTTTATTAATTTTATCTTTGCGCTGAGACCCCCAAATTGATCTTTAAAAACATAAAAGTTAAACGTTTTTCGTGAACACACAGCTTAAATTTGTTTATTGTTTTCCAAATTCCTGTCATTGTTTCAAAAAATCTTTTCTTTTCACTCACTTCTTAATCGACCATTAAAAATTTAATTACATTTTTCAAAGACATTTTCCTTATTTATACAAAAACCACTTTTTCATTTTTCTCAAAAAATGTACTAGCCAAAAGAGCTTGAAAATGGCTTTCCATTGATGTAAAAATTATTTTGAAATTCGGTATATTCATTTAAAAAAACAATTTTAAAAGTTCCATTTCCAACATTACGAATTACACTGTAAAAAACTTCAGTCTTGCTTCAATTTAGAGATTTTTTAAAAAAGATTTTAATTCAAAGTTGTATTCCCTAAAGAATCTTCAAGAAGTAATTCAGCATAAAAAAGTTTGTCGCGTCAACAAAAGTCTGTGCTTAAGAAGTAAGAACTTCGAATTCATTTAATTACATTCCCGAGAGCATCATAAAAGTTAAGAGACTTTAAAGATCAAGCTGAAAAAGGAACACCGTCAGTTTAAAAATCCATTAGAGAACACTCCTCCGTGGACGTTTCAAAATACTCCTTTTAAAACTGTACAGTATGAAAATCTTTATGTTGTTTGTACCTGAACATCATAATAAAAACTTTTACTTGGCCTTGCGAAATAATAAAAATATCTGTGTTTCCTTTTTATCGTCAGCTTGATAGTATACAAATTTTAGAATCATACAATATTTTAAATTCGACTAGTCAATTAAAAAAGTGGTCATCTATTGATTAACAAAATGGGTATAAGCTGACGAGGAAGATGAGCTGTGCTTCAAGATTCCAGAGCTTTATAAAACAGGATAGCTTACCTAGGAACATGAAATAAAAAATTGTATTATATTTAGAAAAAGACAAATAGAAACCTTACACATTTTTTTTAAATCGATGTAAGCATACCGTTTTTGTAGTCGTTCATATCTGATTTGAAGCATCGACAACTGCTTATTTATCACGAATAACTACTAAGAGTATTAGTTTCACGTAGCTTGATTCTTTTAAGTTTGACAGCCGTATAACCTCTTCTATATCCATATATTCAACCAAGAAATTTTCTCAGATCTACGCGTGCT
This sequence comes from Turritopsis dohrnii, assembly GCA_027922465.2. Classification (NCBI taxonomy): domain Eukaryota; kingdom Metazoa; phylum Cnidaria; class Hydrozoa; order Anthoathecata; family Oceaniidae; genus Turritopsis; species Turritopsis dohrnii. The sequence goes on from BQMF02000403.1 coordinate 26,138, forward strand.
TCTTCGCTTCCATTTGTAAAACAACTACGGAAAACGAAAGAACGTTGCATGAAACTCACGTGAAACAACATTTCTACCTTGGCATCTGCGATTTAGCCATATGTCAACTATTCCTTTCAGTAGAGCTTATATTATACACCTTTAGAGTCTTTTCAAGCAAAGTACTTGCACACAATAAATATAGTGTGAATTTAGACTGTTAAATCATAAAAAGAATTTAAGTTGGGAACATTAATGATTTGAGTGGCTATTTCCCATCGATAAAAATTGGTCTTGGTGTGGACAGTGAAAAAAAAACAAACAAGATGCCCTACCGGGCAGAAGTATTCCTGCGGATGACTGTAAGACTTTCAAGAGCCTTTTCAGAAAGAAATGAGTGTTAGTTCACGCTTTAAAACCATATGCATAATGCGGAATGATGTTTGCAGTATTTTACATTTTACCTTTTAGCTACGATAACTATTAAACTTTGTTGTTTCATATAAAACTTTAGTCTTGCATCAATTTAGAGATTTTTTAAAAAAATTTCCATTCGAAGTTGCACTCCCTAAAGCATCTTCAAGAAGCAATTAACTAATTAAAAGATTATCGCGTTAAGAATAATCTGTGCTTTAAAAGGTGAATGTTTGTTCACGGTTTAAAACAATATGCATAATGTGGTATGATGTTCTTTGTGTTTTACAGTTTATCTTGTAGCTGTGAAAGAAGTAATATTTGTTATTTCATATAAACTGCACTGTTTTGCATCATTTAGAGATTTTTTCAAAAAGTTTTTTATTCATAGTTATATTCCCTAAAGCATCTTCAAAAAGTAATTAAGTAATGAAAACTTTGTCACATTAAGTTTTGAATGGAAAATCTGTGGCGTAAACAGTAATAACTTCGAATTCATTTAATTACATTCCCGAGAGCATCATAAAAGTTAAGAGACTTTGAAAAATTTTGCCGGAGATCAAGCTTAAAAAGGAACACCGTCAGTTTAAAAATCCATTAGAGAACACTCTTCCGTGGACGTTTCAAAATACTCCTTTTAAAACTATACAGTATGAAAATCTTTATGTTGTTTGTACCTGAACTTCATAATAAAAACATCTGTTTCCTTTTTATCGTCAGCTTGATAGTATACAAATTTTAAAATCATACAATATTTTAAATTCGACTAGTCAATTAAAAAAGTGGTCATCAAATGATAAATAAAATAGGAAGAAGTTGATGAGGAAGATGAGCTGTGCTTCAAGATTTCAGAGCTTCATAAAAACAGGATAGCTTACCTAGGAACATGAAATAGAAAGTTGTATTATATTTAGAAAAAGACTAATAGAAACCTTACGCATATTTTTTAAATCGATGTAAGCATACCGTTTTTGTAGTCGTTCATATCTGATTTGAAGCATCAAAAACTGCTTATTTATCACGAATAACTACTAAGAGTATTAGTTTCACGTAGATTATCAGTTTGGATCATAAATGTTCTTGATTCTTTTAAGTTTGACAGCCGTATAACCTCTTCTATATCCATGTATTCAACCAAGAAATTTTCTCAGATCTACGCGTGCTTCTTCGCTTCCATTTTTGAAACAACTACCGAAAACGTAAGAACGTTGCATAAGACTCACATGAAACAACATTTCTACCTTGGCATCTGCGATTTAGCCATATGTTAATTATTCCTTTCACTAGAGCTTATATTTTACACTTTTAGAGTCTTTTCAAGCAAAGTACTTGTATACAATGAATATAGTGTGAGTTTAGACTGTTAAATCATAAAAAGAATGTAAGTTGGGAACATTAATGATTTGAGTGGCTATTTCCCATCGACAAAAATTGGTCTAGGTTTGGACAGTGAAAAAAAAAAACAAAAAAACAAAAACAAGATGCCCTACCGGGCAGAAGTATTCCTGCGGATGACTGTAAGACTTTCTGGAGCCTTTTCAGAAAGAAATGAGTGTTAGTTCACGCTTTAAAACCATATGCATAATGCGGAATGATGTTTGCAGTATTTTACATTTTACCTTTTAGCTACGATAACTATTAAACTTTGTTGTTTCATATAGAACTTCAGTCTTGCATTAATTTAGAGAGTTTTTTAAAAAGATTTCCATTCGAAGTTGCACTCCCTAAAGCATCTTCAAGAAGCAATTAACTAATTAAAAGATTATCGCGTTAAGAATAATCTGTGCTTTAAAAGGTGAATGTTTGTTCACGGTTTAAAACAATATGCATAATGTGGTATGATGTTCTTTGTGTTTTACAGTTTATCTTGTAGCTGTGAAAGAAGTAATATTTGTTATTTAATATAAACTGTACTGTTTTGCATCATTTAGAGATTTTTTCAAAAAGTTTTTTATTCATAGTTATATTCCCTAAAGAATCTTCAAAAAGTAATTAAGTAATGAAAACTTTGTCACATTAAGTTTTGAATGGAAAATCTGTGGCGTAAATAGTAATATCTTCGAATTCATTTAATTACATTCTCGAGAGCATCATAAAAGTTAAGAGACTTTGAAAAATTTTGCCGGAGATCAAGCTTAAAAAGGAACACCGTCAGTTTAAAAATCCATTAGAGAACACTCTTCCGTGGACGTTTCAAAATACTCCTTTTAAAACTATACAGTATGAAAATCTTTATGTTGTTTGTACCTGAACTTCATAATAAAAACTTTTACTTGGCCTTGCGAAATAATAAAAATATCTGTGTTTCCTTTTTATCGTCAGCTTGATAGTATACAAATTTTAGAATCATACAATATTTTAATATCGACTAGTCAATTAAAAAAGTGGTCATCTATTGATTAATAAAATGGGTATAAGCTGATAAGGAAATTGAGCTGTGCTTCAAGATTCCAGAGCTGTATAAAAACAGGATAGCTTACCTAGGAAAATGAAATAGAAAATTGTATTATATTTAGAAAAAGACTAATAGAAACCTTACGCATTAAATCGATATAAACATACCCTATTGGTAGTCGTTCATATCTGTTTTGAAGCATCAAGAACTGCTTATTTATCAAAAATGACTACTAAGAATATTAGCTTCACGTAGATTATCAGTTTGGATCATAAATGTTCTTGATTCTTTTAAGTTTTACAGCCGTACTACAACCTCTTCTTTATCGATATATTCAACAAAGAAACATTCACAGATATACGCATGCTTCTTCGCTTCCATTTTTAAAACAACTACGGAAAACGTGAGAACGTTGCATAAGACTCACGTGAAACAACATTTCTACCTTCGCATCTGCGATTTAGCCATATGTTAATTATTCCTTTCACTAGAGCTTATATTTTACACTTTTAGAGTCTTTTCAAGCAAAGTACTTGTATACAATGAATATAGTGTGAGTTTAGACTGTTAAATCACAAAAAGAATGTTAGTTGGGAACATTAATGATTTGAGTGGCTATTTCCCATCGACAAAAATTGGTCTAGGTTTGGACAGTGAAAAAAAAAAAAAAAAACAAAAAAAACACGAACGGTTTCAAAGTATTCCTTGCTTACGCAGGAATACAAAAACACGAACGGTTTCAAAGTATTCCTTGCTTACGCAGGAATACAACAAGATGCCCTACCGGGCAGAAGTATTCCTGCAGATGACTGGAAGACTTTCTGGAGCCTTTTCAAAAAGAAATGAATGTTAGTTCACGCTTTAAAAAGATATGCATAATGCAGAATGATGTTGCGGTATTTTACATTTTACCTTTTAACAACGATAACAATTAAACTTTGTTGTCTCATATAAAACTTCAGTCTTGCTTCAATTTAGAGATTTTTTAAAAAAGATTTTAATTCAAAGTTGTATTCCCTAAAAAATTTTCAAGAAGTTATTACGGTAGCAGCGATAGCGAATACCGTATTAAAACACCCGCGGACTCCTACTCCTCCAGACTCTACTAATAACGCAATGTAAGTTTTAATGAAGGAACGCTGCCTTCGAATTTTGGAAGCTTTTATGTAACAAACATTTAAAAGTAGATTGCGTTTTGTTTCAAAAGTACATAATCTGATATTTTGTAGCTTAATCCATGAAAGAATGAATTCTTATCAAATAGCCCTACATAAAAATGGGACTTTTAGTTCATTACGCTAACTGAAAATACTTGATATGTTGCTTTTCTTGACGGTAAAGCTTATCAGTTCAAAATTTCATATTACCTCAGTTGTTAGCCAACTATACACTATATGTTTCTGTATTAAGGCTTTCAAAGTTCTAGTTCGAAAAGGCAGTTATTTGTTTGAATTCATTTTTGGTTTAATGAAATTATAATTAAAAACATATTTTTTTTTTCGAAACGCGCGTTTTTTTTCTACACATAGTCTTACAAAAATTTTCTTATAAAAAAATCATATACAGCTCATATCACGCATGTATAATTCTTTTGTCTTTAATAAATTAATTTCTGGTGGTTTATGATTAGACCCTTTTTACACTAAGTAATAATTTTAACAAATTTATCGTTTATGCCTGTTTTCCACCAGTGAAATATAAAAAAACACAAGCCTCAAAGAACTTTGTAGTAACTTTTCATAACTTTCAGTAAAATTGCTGCTACCGTTTTTCGCCATCTGGCTCTTGTTAAGTAATAAAAAGTTTGTCGCGTAAAGAAAAGTCTGTGCTCAAGAAGTAATAACTTCGAATTCATTTAATTAAATTCCCGAGAGCATCATAAAAGTTAAGAGACTTCGAAAAATTTTGCCGGAGATCAAGCTTAAAAAGGAACACCGTCAGTTTAAAAATCCATTAGAGAACACTCTTCCGTGGACGTTTCAAAATACTCCTTTTAAAACTATACAGTATGAAAATCTTTATGTTGTTTGTACCTGAACTTCATAATAAAAACTTTTACTTGGCCTTGCGAAATAATAAAAATATCTGTGTTTCCTTTTTATCGTCAGCTTGATAGTATACAAATTTTAGAATCATAAAATATTTTAAAATCGACTAGTCAACTAAAAAAGTGGTCATCTATTGATTAATAAAATGGGTATAAGCTGATGAGGAAGATAAGCTGTGCTTCAAGATTGCAGAGCTTTATAAAAACAGGATAGCTTACCTAGGAACATGAAATAGAAAATTGTATTATATTTAGAAAAAGACTAATAGAAACCTTACGCATTTTTTTTAAATCGATGTAAGCATACCGTTTTTGTAGTCATTCATATCTGATTTGAAGCATCGAAACCTGCTTATTTATCACTAAGAGTATTAGTTTCACGTAGATTATCAGTTTAGATCATAAATGTTTTTGATTCTTTTAAGTTTCACAGCCGTAAAACCTCTTCTATATTCATATATTCAACCAAGAAATTTTCTCAGATCTACGCGTGCTTCTTCGCTTCCATTTTTAAAACAACTACGGAAAACGTAAGAACGTTGCATAAGACTCACATGAAACAACATTTCTACCTTGGCATCTGCGATTTAGCCATATGTTAATTATTCCTTTCACTAGAGCTTATATTTTACACTTTTAGAGTCTTTTGAAGCAAAGTACTTGTATACAATGAATATAGTGTGAGTTTAGACTGTTAAATCATAAAAAGAATGTAAGTTGGGAACATTAATGATTTGAGTGGCTATTTCCCATCGACAAAAATTGGTCTAGGTTTGGACAGTGAAAAAAAAAACAAAAACAAGATGCCCTACCGGGCAGAAGTATTCCTGCGGATGACTGTAAGACTTTCTGGAGCCTTTTCAGAAAGAAATGAGTGTTAGTTCACGCTTTAAAACCATATGCATAATGCGGAATGATGTTTGCAGTATTTTACATTTTACCTTTTAGCTACGATAACTATTAAACTCTGTTGTTTCATATAAAATTTCAGTCTTGCATCAATTTCGAGATTTTTTTAAAAGGATTTCCATTCGAAGTTGTACTCCCTAAAGTATCTTCAAGAAGCAATTAACTAATTAAAAGATTATCGTGTTAAGAAAAATCTGTGCTTTAAAATGTGAATGTGAAAGAAGTAATATTTGTTATTTCTAGAAACTGCACTGTTTTCATCATTTAGAGATTTTTTCAAAAACTTTTTTATTCATAGTTATATTCCCTAAAGCATCTTCAAAAAGTATTTAAGTAATGAAAACTTTGTCACATTAAGTTTTGAAGGGAAAATCTGTGGCGTAAATACAGTGTGTATCAAAATGTCTTATCCACCAACTTTCAAGGCGTATATCTCATTACATGTCTTATAAAATATTGGGAATTTTATATCACAAGAAAGAGCTTTTTGTGCTGTATCCATTAATATGAAATGTTTGCCAAAATATTTGTTTTTTGATAAGATATTGAAGAAAAACTCAACGATTTGGCTAATTAAATTCTTAAAAGTCAATTAACTCATTTTACAATGAAGGCCATTTGTAAACACAATAAAAAAAATTAAAAATCATCACACAGTAAAAAAATTTTATTTGAAATTTCTATGATTAGTTGTTATGGGAATTTGATACGCAAAGCTATACTTAAAGTTTTCTAAAGGCTTCATCAGCAAAACAAAAGAAAATTACACCATTAAAAATTCATTAGCATGTCAGTTAATTGACTTTTAAGAATTCAATGAACCAAATCGTTGAGTTTTTCTTCAATATCTTATCGAAGAACAAATATTTTGGCAAACATTTTATATTAATGGATACAGCATGAAAAGCTCTTTCATGTGATATAAAATTCCCAATATTTTATAAGACATGTAATGAGATATACGCCTTGAAAGTTGGTGGATAAGACATTTTGATACACACTGTAGTAATAACTTCTAATTCATTTAATTACATTCCCGAGAGCATCATAAACGTTAAGAGACTTTGAAAAATTTTGCCGGAGATCAAGCTTAAAAAGGAACACCGTCAGTTTAAAAATCCATTAGAGAACACTCTTCCGTGGACGTTTCAAAATACTACTTTTAAAACTATACAGTATGAAAATCATTATGTTGTTTGTACCTGAACTTCATAATAAAAACTTTTACTTGGCCTTGCGAAATAATAAAAATATCTGTGTTTCCTTTTTATCGTCAGCTTGATAGTATACAAATTTTAAAATCATACAATATTTTAAATTCGACTAGTCAATTAAAAAAGTGGTCATCTATTGATTAATAAAATGGGTATAAGCTGATGAGGAAGATAAGCTGTGCTTCAAGATTGCAGAGCTTTATAAAAACAGGGTAGCTTTTCTAGGAACATGAATTAAAAAATTGTATTACATTTAGAAAGACTAATAGAAACCTTACGCATTAAATCGATATAAACATACCCTATTGGTAGTCGTTCATATCTGTTTTGAAGCATCAAGAACTGCTTATTTGTCAAGAATGACTACTAAGAATATTAGTTTCACGTAGATTATCAGCTTGGATCATAAATGTTCTTGATTCTTTTAAGTTTTACAGCTGTACTACAACCTCTTCTATATCCATATATTCAATAAAGAAACTTTCACAGATCTACGCATGCTTCTTCGCTTCCATTTTTAAAACAACTACGGAAAACTTAAGAACGTTGCATAAGACTCACATGAAACAACATTTCTACCTGGCATCTGCGATTTAGCCATATGTTAGTTATTCCTTTCACTAGAGCTTATATTTTACACTTTTAGAGTCTTTTCAAGCAAAGTACTTGTATACAATGAATATAGTGTGAGTTTAGACTGTTAAATCATAAAAAGATTGTAAGTTGGTAACATTAATGATTTGAGTGGCTATTTCCCATCGACAAAAATTGGTCTAGGTTTGGACAGTAAAAAAAAAAAAAAAAAACAAGATGCCCTACCGGGCAGAAGTATTCCTGCGGATGACTGTAAGACTTTCTGGAGCCTTTTCAGAAAGAAATGAGTGTTAGTTCACGCTTTAAAACCATATGCATAATGCGGAATGATGCTTGCAGTATTTTACATTTTACCTTTTAGCTACGATAACTATTAAACTTTGTTGTTTCATAAAAAACTTTAGTCTTGCTTCAATTTAGAGATTTTTTTAAAAAGATTTCCATTCGTAGTTGCACTCCCTAAAGCATCTTCAAGAAGCAATTAACTAATTAAAAGATTATCGCGTTAAGAATAATCTGTGCTTTAAAAGGTGAATGTTTGTTCACGGTTTAAAACGATATGCATAATGTGGTATGATGTTCTTTGTGTTTTACAGTTTATCTTGTAACTGTGAAAGAAGTAATATTTGTTATTTCATATAAACTGTACTGTTTTGCATCATTTAGAGATTTTTTCAAAAACCTTTTCATTCATAGTTATATTCCCTAAAGCATCTTCAAAAAGTAATTAAGTAATGAAAACTTAGTCACATTAAGTTTTAAATGGAAAATCTGTGGCGTAAATAGTAATAACTTCGAATTCATTTAATTACATTCCCGAGAGCATCATAAAAGTTAAGAGGCTTTGAAAAATTTTGCCGGAGATCAAGCTTAAAAAGGAACACCGTGAGTTTAAGAATCCATTAGAGAACACTCTTCCGTGGACGTTTCAAAATACTCCCTTTAAAAGGATACAGTATGAAAATCTTTATGTTGTTTGTACCTGAACTTCATAATAAAAACTTTTACTTGGCCTTGCGAAATAATAAAAATATCTGTGTTTCCTTTTTATCGTCAGCTTGATAGTATACAAATTTTAGAATCATACAATATTTTAAATTCGACTAGTCAATAAAAAAAGTGGTCATCTATTGATTAATAAAATGGGTATAAGCTGATGAGAAAGATAAGCTGTGCTTCAAGATTCCAGAGCTTTATAAAAACAGGATAGCTTACCTAGGAACATGAATTAAAGAATTGCATTATATTTAGAAAGACTAATAGAAACCTTACGCATTAAATCGATATAAACATACCCTATTGGTAGTCGTTCATATCTGTTTTGAAGCATCAAGAACTGCTTATTTATCAAGAATGACTACTAAGAATATTAGTTTCACGTAGATTATCAGTTTGGATCATAAATGTTCTTGATTATTTTAAGTTTTACAGCCGTACTACAACCTCTTCTATATCCATATGTTCAACAAAGAAACTTTCACAGATCTACGCATGCTTCTTCGCTTCCATTTTTAAAACAACTACGGAAAACGTAAGAACGTTGCATAAGACTCACGTGAAACAACATTTCTACCTTGGCATCTGCGATTTTGCCATATGTCAACTATTCCTCTCAGTAGAGCTTATATTATACATCTTTAGAGTCTTTTCAAGCAAAGTACTTACACACAATGAATGTAGTGTGAGTTAAGATATTTAAAGCATAAAAAAAATGTAAGTTTGGAACTTAGAGTATTTGACTTACTATTTCCCATCGACAAAAATCGGTGTAGGTTTGGACAGTGGAAAAAAAAAAAAAAAAAAAAACACGAACGGTTTCAAAGTATTCCTTGCTTACGCAGGAATACAAACAAGATGCCCTTACGGGCAAAAAGATTTCTGCAAAATCTGTTGAAGCATGAAAAATGACAAATGTTATGACATTTATGAAATTCCACAAAAAATGCTTCACGATCTAAGTGGGCTCGAACCACCGACAATTCGGTTACCAGCCGAGTAACTAGCCAACTGCACCACAGAACTACATATGTAACTGTAATGTAAGAACCGCTATCTTTAGACAGTAAGAAAAAAACGGAAGAGAAAAATCAAAGCCGGTTGTAATGTATTTCTTGCTTTCGCAAAAATCCAAAATCAAAATATTTTATGACATATTTAAAAATTCGGAAAAAAACAGAAGATCTACATGGGGTCGAACCACCGACCCTTCGGTTAATAGTTGACTGAACCAACCAACTGTGCCACGGAAACCTGCACGTCAGTGTTGATATAAATATATATACCTCTTTTGACTCTTCTGTTTACAAAACATTGAGAACTTCTTTTTAGTTAGAAAAGAATGATCACAGTCCAAGATAATTATAAGTTTCTTCTACTAATTTTCTGTTTTCACCTTAAAATATGTATATATTCTTTAAAATCCATTTAATATTGAGCAAAGAAACTTTAGTAAATCTTTCGCTGACATGCAATGCACGGTGCTTTGGTTTCATGTAAATGCACGCACGAAATTTCAAAAAACCGCTAGGTTTGGACAGTAAGAAAAAAAAGAAGAAGAAAAAACAAGATGCCCTACCGGGCAGAAGTATTCCTGCAGATGACTGTAAGACTTTCTGGATCCTTTTCAGAAAGAAATGAGTGTTAGTTCACGCTTTAAAACCATATGCATAATGCGGAATGATGTTTGCAGTATTTTACATTTTACCTTTTAGCTACGATAATTACTAAACTTTGTTGTTTCATATAAAACTTCAGTCTTGCATCAATTTAGAGATTTTTTTAAAAAGATTTCCATTCGAAGTTGTACTCCCTAAAGCATCTTCAAGAAGCAATTAACTAATTAAAAGATTATCGTGTTAAGAATAATCTGTGCTTTAAAAGGTGAATGTGAAAGAAGTAATATTTGTTATTTCTAGAAACTGCACTGTTTTCATCATTTAGAGATTTTTTCAAAAACTTTTTTATTCATAGTTATTTTCTCTAAAGCATCTTCAAAAAGTAATTAAGTAATGAAAACTTTGTCACATTAAGTTTTGAAGGGAAAATCTGTGGCGTAAATGGTAATAACTTCTAATTCATTTAATTACATTCCCGAGAGCATCATAAACGCTAAGAGACTTTGAAAAATTTTGCCGGAGATCAAGCTTAAAAAGGAACACCGTCAGTTTAAAAATCCATTAGAGAACACTCTTCCGTGGACGTTTCAAAATACTACTTTTAAAACTATACAGTATGAAAATCTTTATGTTGTTTGTACCTGAACTTCATAATAAAAACTTTTACTTGGCCTTGCGAAATAATAAAAATATCTGTGTTTCCTTTTTATCGTCAGCTTGATAGTATACAAATTTTAAAATCATACAATATTTTAAATTCGACTAGTCAATTAAAAAAGTGGTCATCAAATGATAAATAAAAGAGGTAGAAGTTGATAAGGAAGATGAGCTGTGCTTCATGATTCCAGAGCTTTATAAAAACAGGGTAGCTTATCTAGGAACATGAAATAGAAAATTGTATTATATTTACAAAAAGACTAGTAGAAACCTTGCGCATTTTTTTAAATCGATGTAAGCATACCGTTTTTGTAGTCGTTCATATCTGGTTTGAAGCATCACAAACTGCTTATTTATCACGAATAACTACTAAGAGTATTAGTTTCACGTAGATTATCAGTTTGGATCATAAATGTTCCTGAGTCTTTTAAGTTTTACAGCCGTACTACAACCTCTTCTATATCCATATATTCAACAAAGAAACTTTCACAGATCTACGCATGCTTCTTCGCTTCCATTTTTAAAACAACTACGGAAAACGTGAGAACGTTGCATAAGACTCACGTGAAACAACATTTCTACCTTGGCATCTGCGATTTAGCCATATGTTAATTATTCCTTTTACTAGAGCTTATATTTTACACTTTTAGAGTCTTTTGAAGCAAAGTACTTGTATACAATAAATATAGTGTGAGTTTAGACTGTTAAATCATAAAAAATGTAAGTTGGGAACATTAATGATTTGAGTGGCTATTTCCCATCCACAAAAATTGGTCTAGGTTTGGACAGTGAAAAAAAAAGAAAAAAAAAAAAACAAAAAAAACACGAACGGTTTCAAAGTATTCCTTGCTTACGCAGGAATACAAAAACAAACAAGATGCCCTACCGGGCAGAAGTATTCTTGCAGATGACTGGAAGACTTTCTGCAGGCTTTTCAGAAAAAAATGAATGTTAGTTCACGCTTCAAAACGATAACAACGATAACAACGATAACAATTAAACTTTGTTGTCTCATATAAATCTAAGTCTTGTTTCAATTTAGAGATTTTTTAAAAATGATTTTAATTCAAACTTGTATTCCCTAAAGAATCTTCAAGAAGTAATTAAGTAATAAAAAGTTTCTCGCGTCAAGAAAATTCCATGCTTAAGAAGTAATAACTTCGAATTTAATTACATTCCCGAGAGCATCATAAAAGTTAAGAGGCTTTGAAAAATTTTGCCAGAGATCAAGCTTAAAAAGGAACACCGTCAGTTTAAAAATCCATTATAGAACACTCTTCCGTGGACGTTTCAAAATACTCCTTTTAAAACTTTACAGTATGAAAATCTTTATGTTGTTTGTACCTGAAGTTCATAATAAAAGCTTTTACTTGGCCTTGCGAAATAATAAAAATATCTGTGTTTCCTTTTTATCGTCAGCTTGATAGTATACAAATTTTAAAATCATACAATATTTTAAATTCGACTAGTCAATTAAAAAAGTGGTCATCTATTGATTAATAAAATGGGTATAAGCTGATGAGAAAGATAAGCTGTGCTTCAAGATTGCAGAGCTTTATAAAAACACGGTAGCTTATCTAGGAACATGAATTAAAAAATTGTTTTACATTTAGAAAGACTAATAGAAACCTTACGCATTAAATCGATATAAACATACCCTATTGGTAGTCGTTCATATCTGTTTTGAAGCATCAAGAACTGCTTATTTGTCAAGAATGACTACTAAGAATATTAGTTTCACGTAGATTATCAGCTTGGATCATAAATGTTCTTGATTCTTTTAAGTTTTACAGCTGTACTACAACCTCTTCTATATCCATATATTCAATAAAGAAACTTTCACAGATCTACGCATGCTTCTTCGCTTCCATTTTTAAAACAACTACGGAAAACTTAAGAACGTTGCATAAGACCCACATGAAACAACATTTCTACCTGGCATCTGCAATTTAGCCATATGTTAGTTATTCCTTTCACTAGAGCTTATATTTTACACTTTTAGAGTCTTTTCAAGCAAAGTACTTGTATACAATGAATATAGTGTGAGTTTAGACTGTTAAATCGTTTTGACTGTTAAATCATAAAAAGAATGTAAGTAGGGCATCTTGTTTGGACAGTGAAAAAAAAAGGAAAAAAAAAAAAAAAAAAAAAAAAACACGAACGGTTTCAAAGTATTCCTTGCTTACGCAGGAATACAAAAACAAACAAGATGCCCTACCGGGCAGAAGTATTCCTGCAGATGACTGGAAGACTTTCTGCAGGCTTTTCAGAAAAAAATGAATGTTAGTTCACGCTTCAAAACGATAACAACGATAACAACGATAACAATTAAACTTTGTTGTCTCATATAAATCTAAGTCTTGTTTCAATTTAGAGATTTTTTAAAAATGATTTTAATTCAAACTTGTATTCCCTAAAGAATCTTCAAGAAGTAATTAAGTAATAAAAAGTTTCTCGCGTCAAGAAAATTCCATGCTTAAGAAGTAATAACTTCGAATTTAATTACATTCCCGAGAGCATCATAAAAGTTAAGAGGCTTTGAAAAATTTTGCCAGAGATCAAGCTTTAAAAGGAACACCGTCAGTTTAAAAATCCATTAGAGAACACTCTTCCGTGGACGTTTCAAAATACTCCTTTTAAAACTTTACAGTATGAAAATCTTTATGTTGTTTGTACCTGAACTTCATAATAAAAACTTTTACTTGGCCTTGCGAAATAATAAAAATATCTGTGTTTCCTTTTTATCGTCAGCTTGATAGTATACAAATTTTAAAATCATACAATATTTTAAATTCGACTAGTCAATTAAAAAAGTGGTCATCCATTGATTAATAAAATGGGTATAAGCTGATGAGGAAGATAAGCTGTGCTTCAAGATTGCAGAGCTTTATAAAAACAGGGTATAGCTTATCTAGGAACATGAATTAAAAAATTGTATTACATTTAGAAAGACTAATAGAAACCTTACGCATTAAATCGATATAAACATACCCTATTGGTAGTCGTTCATATCTGTTTTGAAGCATCAAGAACTGCTTATTTGTCAAGAATGACTACTAAGAATATTAGTTTCACGTAGATTATCAGCTTGGATCATAAATGTTCTTGATTCTTTTAAGTTTTACAGCTGTACTACAACCTCTTCTATATCCATATATTCAATAAAGAAACTTTCACAGATCTACGCATGCTTCTTCGCTTCCATTTTTAAAACAACTACGGAAAATTTAAGAACGTTGCATAAGACTCACATGAAACAACATTTCTACCTGGCATCTGCGATTTAGCCATATGTTAGTTATTCCTTTCACTAGAGCTTATATTTTACACTTTTAGAGTCTTTTGAAGCAAAGTACTTGTATACAATGAATATGGTATGAGTTTAGACTGTTAAATCATAAAAAGAATGTAAGTTGGTAACATTACTGATTTGAGTGGCTATTTCCCATCGACAAAAATTGGTCTAGGTTTGGACAGTGAAAAAAAAAAACAAAAACAAGATGCCCTACCGGGCAGAAGTATTCCTGCGGATGACTGGAAGACTTTCTGGAGTCTTTTCGGAAAGAAATGAGTGTTAGTTCACGCTTTAAAACGATATGCATAATGCAGAATGATGTTTGCAGTATTTTACATTTTACCTTTTAACAACGATAACAATTAAACTTTGTTGTCTCATATAAAACTTCAGTCTTGCTTCAATTTAGAGACTTTCTGGGGCCTTTTCAGAAAGAAATGAGTGTTAGTTCACGCTTTAAAACCATATGTATAATGCGGAATGATGTTTGCAGTATTTCACATTTTACCTTTTAACAACGATAACAATTAAACTTTGTTGTCTCATATAAAAATTCAGTCTTGCTTCCATTTAGAGCTTTTTTAAAAAAGATTTTAATTCAAAGTTGTATTCCCTAAAGAATCTTCAAGAAGTAATTAAGTAATAAATAATAATCAAGAAAAGTCTGTGCTTAAGAAGTAATAACTTCGAATTCATTTAATTACATTCCCGAGAGCATCATAAATGTTAAGAGACTTTGAAAAATTTTGCCGGAGATCAAGCTTAAAATGGAACACCGTCAGTTTAAAAATCCATTAGAGAACACTCTTCCGTGGACGTTTCAAAATACTCCTTTTAAAATTATACAGTATGAAAATCTTTATGTTGTTTGTACCTGAACTTCATAATAAAAACTTTTATATAACCTTGCGAAATAATAAAAATATCTGTGTTTCCTTTTTATCGTCAGCTTGATAGTATACAAATTTTAGAATAATACAATATTTTAAATTCGACTAGTCAATTAAAAAAGTGGTCATCTATTGATTAATAAAGTGAGTATAAGCTGATGAGGGAGATGAGCTGTGCTTCAAGATTCCAGAGCTTTATAAAAACAGGATAGCTTACCTAGGAACATGAAATAGAAAATGGTATCATATTTAGAAAAAGACTAATAGAAACCTTACGCATTTTTTTAAATCGATGTAAGCATACCGTTTTTGTAGTCGTTCATATCTGGTTTGAAGCATCAAAATCTGCTTATTTATCACGAATAACTACTAAGAGTATTTGTTTCACGAAGATTATTAGTTTGGATCATAAATGTTCTTGATTCTTTTAAGTTTGACAGCCGTATAACCTCTTCTATATCCATATATTCAACCAAGAAATTTTCTCAGATCTACGCGTGCTTCTTCGCTTCCATTTTTAAAACAACTACGGAAAACGTAAGAACGTTGCATAGGACTCACGTGAAACAACATTTCCACCTTGGCATCTGCGATTTAGCCATATGTTAATTATTCCTTTCACTAGAGCTTATATTTTACACTTTTAGAGTCTTTTCAAGCAAAGTACTTGTATACAATGAATATAGTGTGAGTTTAGACTGTTAAATCATAAAAAGAATGTAATTTGGGAACATTAATGATTTGAGTGGCTATTTCCCATCGACAAAAATTGGTCTAGGTTTGGACAGTGAAAAAAAAAAAAAAACAAAAAAAACACGAACGGTTTCAAAGTATTCCT
This sequence comes from Turritopsis dohrnii, assembly GCA_027922465.2. Lineage (NCBI taxonomy): Eukaryota > Metazoa > Cnidaria > Hydrozoa > Anthoathecata > Oceaniidae > Turritopsis > Turritopsis dohrnii. Next base: position 41,985 of record BQMF02000403.1, read on the forward strand.
TGCTTACGCAGGAATACAAAAAAAAGTTAAGAAAAACAACGACGATCGTAAAGTATTTCTTGCTACGCAGAAATCCAAAGAAGAACAAGATGCCCTTACGGACAGAAAGATTTCTGCAAAATCAGTTGAAAAATGAAAATATGGAAAATGAAATACTATAATATCATTTTTAAAACTTGAATGATTTTGAATCATTGAATGTTTGAATAATTTCTACAATATATTACATTCCTAATTACATCCTTCTCAGGACATTTTGAAGGCATAATTGTCACAATGAGAAACTTTATTATAATGTATATATATATACTGCCAATAAACTGAACAACATGTTGATAGAAAATAATATAAAAGATACATGGATCCTTTCAGATATCTTAATGAGTATGATCATAACTCATAAACTCAAAAATCACTTTTCAAAGAACATATAAATTTTGGTTATGCAAAATACATTTATATCGACTAAAATCAACATACATAATATAGGTAACTCATATCAGAAATTTCTGTTTTAGTTTGATTAACAATATGGCATGCACTTATATTCTTCATCTAAGTTGAAAATCATGATCAGTTTAAAAAAATCTTTAGGAAATTTAAGAAAAGTTGAATGATTTTTACAACATAACATTACATTTCTGATTACATTCATATAAACCCAAAGGCATTGCAAAACTGTAATAGTCTTTCCTCGTCCTTACATCTAGGGGCGAAAAAGTTTGCAACTGCTGAAAGGTATGTTTCACTAGAGCATTAGCAATGGGACTGATTTAATTCTACGTTTGACATACCAGTAATAGTTTATTGCTGTTGCCACGTTGTTTTGTGAAAAGGTTATTCATACTTTGAGATTACGAACATTAAAGATATCAATTATGGTTACCTGAGAAAGTAAAAATGTCTTCAATAAGATGAGACAATAATTGCAGCAACTAAGTAAAAATGGTACATACGGGGATCACATAACTCTGGTCTGCCTTGCCAGAATATTCAACGTCAGGATTACAGTTTTATCATTCCTAGGAGAAGCCGGTACATAGCTCAAGAAGGACACTATGATAGTTTACCCCTAATAATATTGGGACATTTACACGTAGGTTTCGGGAGTATTACGTTAAACTATTAAGAGCACATCCGTGGTACACAGGTGTTATAGACTTCATTGTTAGGGCCACTGTGGAAAACAATATAACACAAGAAGACAGAAAAAGCCATGATAAAAAGGAGGAACTTGACATTCTGACAGAAATTCTAGATAATCCTGGCAAGAACTTATATTTGTAAAGTCATTTGGCAGAAGTCATCATTAAGAAGGATGAGCAAATCATTTCTCTCAACAAAATTTGATATTTATTTTGATATTTTGATATTAATTTTTATGTTATTTTTAAACAGTAGCAGTGCAACCATTAAAGAGGTTAAGTACCTCTTGTTCTGTTACTGTTAAAGGTAACTGAAACTTTCTCATTTGGCTGGATCAGAAGCAAATTTAGCCTTTAGTGAAGCACACGATTAGGCCATTGTCAGTTTTTAGTTAAATTTTTCAGTTCTAACCTACTCGTAGTTTGTGGGAAGAATGTAAACCCTTGTATGTGTGACGCCAATTGAATTCAGGATACCATCAAACAAACATTTCTTATGTTTTGTTAGCAATGCTGAAAATATATGTATACATACATGAATATTACCACAAATTTAACTTGTTGTGGCTTTACCTAAATGTTTTCACCACGCATACGCAGTCATGGGTTCGATTATATGGCCCCTTCATAGCCCTTGAAATATTGCTTGGTAGAGGTCTTTATGGATTTTTTGTAAGTGCAGCCAGGGTTTTATCTGCGCATGTCAAATTTTGGATTTTATTATATGGCCACCTAATAGCCCTTGAAAAGTTTCCTGGTGATACCCTTAATGTTTTTGGCCTTATTATGACTTATTTCAAAGTTCCGGGCGTTTACAACATTTGACGTAGGTTTACCACATATGTCTGAGTTACTACATTTAGCGTTATCAAATTTGCCGTTGATTTTTACTGCATTTGTCGGGTTTGTCGGATTTGTCGGGTAACATAAAAATCAATGAGCTCATTACGCAGCCACCTGATAGCACTGGAACAGTTTCTTGGTGAAGACTTTGATGCGATTTTCCTAATTGTGGCTCATTTAGCTCATATCAGCGGTTCTTTTAACTGCGCATGGGCGAGTTTGGGTTTTATTGTGTGGCCACCCGATAGCCCTTGCAAAGTTACCTGGTGAAGACCTTAACATCTGGTCATGTCAGCAATGTGACAAAAGTAGTCTTCAAGTAACTTTATGCTGACATATAATAATAAGCAAGAAGTTTTTATCATCTTCTGTTTAGATAAACAGTTGCGACTTGCAAGTTAAGAAACTGGAAGAGAAAAACGTGCAGACTTTCCCAAAAAAGCAACTTAAAGAAACTGACCCCTGTTCAAAGATACAGAAAAAAAACACTTATACGTTATTGCAATCAGATTAAACATACCAATCAGGTGATTGACACTAATCATAATTTGGGATGGAACATCGAAGTTTTTGACTTGCCATCCATCATATATTGTGCTGTTCCAAAGACAGGATCTTCAAATTGGAAACGTGTCCTCTATACGCTTGATGGAAGGACTCCAAATCTGTTTGCTGAGGATAATATTCTAGACTTGAAGAATTAGAGAAGAGTGAGAAGCTTATGCCGCATTACAAGTTCTTTTTCACTTGTCATCCTTTCGAAAGACTGTATTCAGCGTACAGGGACAAGTTTTCTTCTGGTGGAAGAAATAATGAAAACTTCTACACGCATTATGAGTCAAGAATCCTAAAAAAGTTTCGTGATAATGCAACGGCCTTGAAAATAGAAAAAGGTGAAGGAGTGACATTCTTGGAGTTTTTGAAATAGGTCATATTTACATCGAAAAAGAAAATAATGCTAAATGAGCATTGGGAAAAAGTTACGACCTTATTCGATCCATGGAACTTTGACTACAATTTCATTGGGCATATGGATTCCATGACTGAAGATGCAAACGCTGTACTCAACGAAACAGGGTTTGCTGGAAAAGTTACTTTTCTGCAACATTTGGATTTTAAACAAAGTGCTTTTTCATTGCATTTTCAAGAATTCTTAAAAATCCCCATCAACATTATTGAAAGTGTTTATGAAATTTATAAAGATGATTTTGAAGCTTTTGGATACAGTGCTGATGAATACTTTAGATGATCATAGTGGGCTTTAAAATCAACTGCACTAGTGTCACTGCTGTTTCTTTCTGCTGCAAAACATTTGAAAGTTTTCCAGTAATCAGACGAACTTGTTATTTGTATTAGCCAATTATTCTATTGTTTATTGCTTGTATCTTTATTTTACTTCAAACTGCTTCTGACTAACCCATATAACTAAGGAATGTGTACTTCGAGAAATGCCTCAATATCCCTGTTTCATATGATTTATTTATGTATTTATTTACTTGTTAAGAATATTATACTAGGATATACAACAGACGCACAAACGTGTGTCCTTGAAATGCTACCTGGTTTAAAGACGTGAGCTAATTAGAAGAGAATTAAGCATCTCTCCAAATCTAGACAGTGTGGCAATGTTCATAAGGTAGCTTATAGTACACCAGCGCACGCTTGTTTTAATAAGAGTTAAAAATTAGAGTAAATTTAGAATAAACTTGCGCTCGAGTCATTGTGTTCAAAAACAATTCTGATATAAAAGTAAAACTAACATTTTTTCATATCGATGTTTAGTCTAATAATCAAACTCTAAAGAAGTTGCATGTGTGTCTGTTAAAAACGCGATGAAACAAAAGGAGCAGGAGTAATACTTAAGAACACAAATGTGATCATACCTGTTGATGTAAAGAGTGTGCATGCGGCCATTTAGTGGATCATCTGCTATGATGGAAAAACTGCGCAGGTTATATATATCCATAGGATGCTCTTAACTTTTCAGTGTTTTTAAAGTCTTGCAACACTTAACCAACTGATGCAATTTTTGAAATAGTTTCTTTAATAACGAAGTATTAGATAAATGTTCTAAGGAATGCGGTTGATTTGAATAATGGCCATAATAGAAATGTAAAATTTGCTTATCATTACGGTTCAAGTTTTTTGAAGATAAGGAATTATAGTAGTTTAACATAGACTTACATTTGGTGCGTAGACGTATTCAAAGGTCAGTCAAAAACACTTGATGATATTTGCAGTTCGTTCTTTCATACTTAAAAGCAATGAATGCTCTTCTACAAATGTTGAAATTTTCAATGGGTTACGCAGCTGTAGTGAAATATTGAAATACATCAACAATGAGGTATAAAGTTACAACTGGACGGTTGCATAACATTTGAAATTTGAAACATTTGAAAGTTATTGTATTTAGTAGAACTGTTAACATGCTAACATGATAAGGAGATGACTTTAAATTTAAATTATATTTGTACTGTTTCTGATGATGACTAGAAAATTGTAAAATTTTTACAAATAAAATGATTTATTTGATAGACATGTTTCGACATTTCTTCTGTCACCATCAGCATAAATTACCTACAAGCTGAGTTGTAAGAATATTTATACAAAGAGGTAATTAGTTACAACCATATTTCTTTAAAATGTGTGATGTAAAGTTTAAACGTGTTAAAATTTAATTATGCAAAGTGTTATAAAATATGTAAAGTTTTTATAAAATGTCGAAACATGCATTAAAAATAATCGTTCTATTTATAAAAATTATTACTCAACTTATGCTATTAAGGTCTTTTAGTAATAATTGTATAAGTGAATGAACGAAAGTAGTGGTGTTGTACTTAGTCAGTGTACTCTCCCTTGACCATGCCATAGGTGTTTATGTCTTCTTCAGAACTGAAAGGTGTTTGATTTGTAGTCCTAGCATTTGAAATAGGAACAAAAGATAGCATAAATGCGTAGAAGAAAGTCTGCCTTTGTACCTGACATTTTCTTTTTATATAGAGAGAGTATTCCTCTTAACTCATAAATGCGCAGCGATCTTCCAACAATTTCATGGTTTTTCCTTCAGCCAGTGATGATTGAAACTGCTCCATTTTTAATTAAAACAAACATACACAAGATTTAATTTAATTTAAAGGCTTAAATACATTATACATTTAAATGATCAGTTTAAATTGTTTGAAATAAAAGAAAACGTCATACATATAGCGAATTACATATAAATATAGTCCCTGCGGGCAAAATCGTCATAAATAGAACAATTTAAATAATTTAAACTGATCCATTTAAAATAATAATGTTTTTCAGCCTTTAGTTAGAATTTTGAAATTGTTCATAATAAACCTCGTTTTCATGATTTTACGAAATATGAATTGTGTATTTTACCGAACCGGAACAGATATGGTAAAGAGCTTATTCAATGTTTTTTTGTTTTTAAAGCACTGATTACTTACTTTTAATCCAATGTTCAATACAACTATAAAACACATCAAAAAGATGTATTGTAGTGCATTACATACAGTTCATGTGAAAATTTCAATTTTTGTGACCTCAGTGAGCATAAAATTATGCCATATCTCGTTCTTTCAAACATTATTGTAAGACTTTCCTGCCAAAAGTTTAATGAACTCAACTTTTCAAATAAAACTACTCATTATTTTTAAAGAAGAATACATGGTACTGGTGAAATTTTTTCCCCTATATGCGTTTAAAAAGAGATTTGAACCTTCGGATAGCAAGATTAACTTGAAAGTCATTATAGGTAAAAATATCCCTTGGATTGGCTACACTCTTTTGTTGGTGTTTCCAAACGTTTTGATAACAAATAAAAAACAGTACAGAGAGTAGGACAGTAAGTTAATTTTTCGTTATACAGGAATATAAACACAACAAAGAAACATAAAAAGAACAGCAACTCAAAAACACAAGAAAAGGCAAACAATTACGGAGGAACTCAAAATAAGCGGATAATACCCGCTTTTATGTTAACTTTTATGATCAACTTAAACACCTTAACAACTTAAACAATTTAAACATCATAGCAATGCTTTAGCAATTAATAATTTAGTAATTACAAATTCTATTGTCTCTAGAATTAAAATCCTAAGCTACACAATAATATTAATAGTATGGTACTTAAAGAAAAAACCTTATCTTAGAATATCTTTCTGTGAAGTTTAACTTTAAAATGCAACTGGTTAGGAAATTGTAGCATGTTATTAAAATGGGATTTTAGATCATCATTATAGAAGCAGTAAGTGAATAAATACGTCAGCAAATATTGCTTGTATTTCTTTGAAGGAAAATTGGAAGCAAATTTAATTTGTAAACTGTATTTCCTATCACTCTCCTGATAATGGCCTCACAATGAATCATCATTCTGAAATGTGAATCATATGGAGGGCATGTCTTAATTGACGTGTCAAGCTACGTCGAATTTCTAATTTGAGTACGTGTGCAATTGTCTCGTAAGGAAAAATCTTGCACCATAAAGCATCTGACTCATCAATCGTAATACATAATTTTATGCCATAGATACAATGAATACACAAAGAGTGGGAATAAAAGTCGTTGGATTGTTAATCTTCATTGGAATATATCCAATTATATATCCATATATCCAATGAAAAGTTACAATTACAGCCCAGTAGTCTAGCTTAGATAAGGTTTCCTTATTTTAGTACCATAAGTTTCTTATCAGGTTACGTAAGAATAATATATTATCTATATATTAATAGCCGATTCTCTGTCTGTTTGTTTGTTTGTTTGTTTGTAAGTCACGAAAAATGGTAGATTGAGTTGTGAGCGAAATTATTTTTTTTTTTTGTGTGCGACGTGAGTTCGAAGCAAATACATTGCAACCCCAATCGAACGTGACTTTTTTTGGCTGATGAACTAATAGGAATAACGTTTTGTTTTTATTATTATTGTTAGTTTTATATTCCAAGGACTACGTTGATTACGTTGGCTTTGAAAACAATACATCAACTAAATACAAAGAAACGAACTGATTAAACAGTTTGGACAAAAAGCAGCAGTGGCAGAACGTGGCAGCGTGTTCGGTTTGCCACTAACTCTTGCCTGACTGTCTCAGACGGGTGAACTTTTTTTTTGAGCAATCAAAATGTTTAAAAACCGATAGGTAAAAAAAGAGTATCATAAAACAAAATGTTTTCTTTTGCTTTTCTTTTAATAATTTAATTTCTTTTTTTAATTGTTAAGCGTTCTGATCGAACGTTTTTTTTATTCTATTTATTCATTTAGCACGTGCTTTTTTTTCTCTCCTCCCGTGTAACTTTTTAAGAAGAGAAACCATTTTCACCCTGTTTGATAGCACCCATGTTAGAGCGCGTAACTTTTTTAAAACAAAAGCTAATAAAAAGTTGAAGTTTTTTCTCCCTACGTTTTGAGTGTAATGTTGTACTGATCAACGATTGTTTTAAAAAATAAATAAGTAACACTTCATGAAATTTGGGTTTTTTTGGAACCATTGTTTAAACTGATATTTGATATTTGATTTCGAATCTGCCTCTGGCTAAACACAGGTTGTACGAGCCGTTTTTCAGGAAATATGAGATTTACCGGGGTCTCCGGGGTGACACAGAGCAGGTGCAAATGGGCAGCGAGCGACGCCGCCTTGGCGGCTAGTCTATATATTAATAGCCGATTCTCTGTCTGTTTGTTTGTTTCTTTGTTTGTTTGTAAGTCACGCAAAATGGTAGATTGAGTTGTGAGCGAAATTATTTCTTTTTTTGTGTGTGACGTGAGTTCGAAGCAAATACATTGCAACCCCAATCGAACGTCACTTTTTTTGGCTGATGAAGTAATAAGAATAACGTTTTGTTTTTATTGTTATTGTTAGTTTTATATTCCAAGGATTACGTTGACAACGTTGGTTTTGAAAACAATACATCAACTAAATACAAAGAAACTAGCTGATTAAACAGTTTGGACAAAAAGCAGCAGTGACAGAACGTGGCAGCTTGTTTGCCAGTGTATCCTAACGTATCCTTGCCTGACTGTCTGAGACGGGTAAACTTTTTTGACGAGCAATCAAAATGTTTAATAACCGATAGGTAAAAAAAGAGTATCATGAAACAAAATATTTTTTTGCTTTTCTTTTAATAATTTAATTTCTTTTTCTAATTGTTATGCGCTTCAGATCGAACGTTTTTTTATTCACTTTATTCATTTAGCACGTGCTTTTTTTTTCTCCTCCCGTGTGATTTTTTTAAGAAGAGAAACCATTCCCCCTCACGTTTGATAGCACCCATGTTAGAGCGCGTAACTTTTTTAAAACAAAAGCTAATAAAAAGTTGAAGTTTTCTCTCTCTACGTTTTGAGTGTATTGTTACACTGATAGAAGATTGGTTTTACCAGAGGTTGTGACCTCGAATCTGCTTCGGGTTGAACACAAGTTGTACGAGCCGTTTATAAGGAAATTTGACGTTTATTGATACAGTGATACAGAGCAGGTGGACATGGGCGGCTAGTCTATATATTAATAGCCGATTCTCTGTTTGTTTGTTTGTTTGTAAGTCACGAAAAATGGTAGATTGAGTTGTGAGCGAAATTATTTCTATTTTTGTGCGCGACGTGAGTTCAAACCAAGTACATTGCAACCCCAATCGAACGTGACTTTTTTCGGCTGATGAACTAATAGGAATAACGTTTTGTTTTTATTATTATTTTTAGTTTTATATGCCACGTTGACTTGGATTTGAATACAATACATCAACTAAATACAAAGAAACTAACTGATTAAACAGTTTGGACAAAAAGCTGTGCGGTTTGCCAGTGTATTCTAACGCTTGCCTGACTGTCTGAGACGTGTGAACTTTTTTTTTTTTAGCAATCAAAATGTTTAAAAACCAATAGGTAAAAAAAAAGTATCATAAAACAAAATGATTTTTTTTTTTGCTTTTCTTTTATAATAATTTAATTTCTTTTTTAATTGCTAAACGCTTCTGATCGAACGTTTTTTTTATTCTATTTATTCATTTAGCACGTGCCTTTTTTCTCTCCTCCTTTGTGAACTTTTTAAGAGAAAGCATTTTTCCCCTGTTTGATAGCACCCATGTTAGAGCGCGTAACTTTTTTAAAACAAAAGCTAATAAAAAGTTGAAGTTTTTTCTACCTACGTTTTGAGTGTATTGTTGTACTGATCGACGAATGTTTTAAAAAATAAATAAGTAACACATCATGAAATTTGGGGTTTTTTGGAACCATTGTTTAAACTGATATTTGATATTTGATTTCGAATCTGCCTCTGGCTGAATACATCCAGCCGACACAAGACGTTTTGAAGACGTCTTTAATTCGTCTTAATTAGGTCTTCATAAGACGTATCTTGATAATGCGCATTTAAAACGCCCATAATGCGTCTTCAAAAGATGTCTTAGAATCAGACGTTTTGAAGACGTCTTATTATCGTTTTCGCAATGCCGTCGAATTCGTGTTTTAAAGGAGGACTTTGAAAGACGTTTTTAATGCGTATTTAAAGCTTGGTTTCCAATAAAATTATTTTTGTTGCGCAACCGTTTTGCAGCACTTTGTTGTGCAACAAGTGTTGCAACAAATTGTTGCAGAGATAGATTTTTTTCTATCTCTGCAACAGGTGTTGTACAACATATCTTTTGTTGCACAACATTCAGACTGTTGTGCAAAAGTTCAGAAAAACGGTTGCACAACCGTTGTGCAACAAAAATAATTTTATTGGAAACCAAGCTTAAGACGTCCTTGAATTTCGATTTCGCGCGTGGCGGGAAGAAATGACGGGGGTAAATATTAATAGTGTATTCGTAAATATTGATATAAAAGTTTCAAACTTGTCAGTTTTTTATTCAATTTTACAAAAACAACTATTATATCTTTCTTTTAAGTAGCAAAAAATTTTACATTTCATTGGCAAAAAGCTTTGAAACATTTTCTAATATTATCGGATCTCCCGTTCGTCAATTTTACAAAATATTTCTGGAAGTTGTGATTTCTCATTGCATAAACCAAGACTTCGCTGATAAATCGGTAAGTGTTTTTTACTTTTTAAATATAATTTTAAATATATAAATCTATATGATTTTGTTACTTGAGATTAAGTCAATGTTTATGTTAGTTTGAGGGCGTGAGTAGTCAGTAGTGGAAGATTTATGCTTTATTTATAAAGATCTTTAGCAATATTTCAAGTTTTGAGTTTTGTTGTTTAACTTTATATTAGCAACTTACTGACTTTCCTGTTTCATTCCGTGAGAGATTTTTTCTGTTTCAATTTGCTTTGTCATTGGTTTAATGTAGTAGTAGAAGTGTAGTAATGTAATGAAGTGATTTGTGGATGGCTGATAGATGATGACTGTGATGTTTTTGCTTGTAGTTACTTCAGAATATTCATATGATTAAAAGTAATCCTAGCAATATAGTATAATGTAGTACCATGAAATTATGGAATCCCTTTTGAAGGATAAAATCATAAGTTATAATTTTTAGTAAATTAATCAGTAATTCATCACAAATTTATCTGTAGTAATCATTTCTGATTATTAACTCACTACCAATAATTAGAAACCATCCACAATGACATTGCAAAAATTTTAGAACAAATTTTCGAACGCATGAAATATTTTTTTCCATCAGAACTTTGAAGTTGTACGAAAAGATGAATTTCTTAAATGATGGTTGTTTTACTATGATGGATGCAAAGTTTAGTTTAGACATTTAAAGTTTAGACATTTCACTTTGATAAAGATACTCTAGATTATTTTATTTTACCCAATAACTAGCACAATAACTAGTTTTTGGAAAAGTTTGTCTGTCATATTTGTTTTTATATTCAAGATTTAAAAATAAAATTATATCAGTATCTATGTTATTCTTGTGTTTGTTGCAGTGATATTTAATTTTTGTGCTTGTTATGAGTTTGTTGTTCTGTCATATACACTTCGATGATGTTTCGAAATGTCTATGGAGTTTAATGATAGACGTGAATGTTTTGCCTGTTTTCCAGGTTTCAGCTAATCCAAGTAAATAAATCAAATTTCCAGTACGCTGTTAATTTAATACTGAAATGGTAATTAACTTCTTTAATTTAATTTTCATGCTTATCTATGGTTGTTGCACACATTACTTTATTGTGTGTATCCTTTCTGCATTCTGTTTGTTCTGTTCTGCTAAAAGTGTTTGTCATTCTTTATTTAGATTATTTTCCACCCAAGTTGCTTATTGTTCTCTTAACATGATAACAAAAAAAGTGAGAAGAAAATATTATATCAAGCAGTTACTGGTATGTGTCCTGTTTACTCTAGATGTTTTCATTTTTGTGATTGTTACAACACCTCTCATTAAATAGGGTTTTTGTATTTTAGATTACTGTCAAAAAAGCTGAGGAGGAGGAAATACACAAAATCATGCGATAAACTAAAAACTGATCTTGTTTCACTGAAGAAAAACATGACAACAGCTGCTCCTGCTAATTGAAAAATCACCATTTTTATTTGCATGTCTTTTTGGTTGGTTTTCAAAGAGTTTCTGTCATTCTGAGTTTTAGTTGTAGTAAAATCAAACAAGAAACAGTTCCAACCCATGCCAATTTCTAAAATTTGAACATTACTTCGATTTAGCTAACCCTTTCTCAAGAGTCGTTTTTATACCTTTATATTTTATGAAAGACTATACTTATGTTTTACGGAATATTTTTTAATAATGACCAGCTTTAAACTTTGGCAGTGTTATGAGCTATTTGTTCCCCAATTAATTTATAAACTACATGTAAATATTTATTTGAATAAGAAGATTTTATCATCAGTTTTCTTATTGAATTCTTTATTCATTCATTCATTCATTCATTATTACTGAAACATAAAGACATTGAACAACTAATTATGAATCTTCTGTTACCCAAGGAGAAACGCACCTGAAAACACGACTTAATTTGGTTTTAAAAGAATTTTTAGCAGATAAAATGACGTCTTTAAAACGTTAGAAAAAGGCGTCTTAAATCCGTCTTAAACTAGTCGGATTTGTTCGTTTAGAAAACGTCTTTTTACAACGTCTTAAAGACGTCTTGGAAAGACGTTTTCTAAACGTCTTAAAGAAGTTTTAAACGTCTAAAATGCGTTTTAAAAACGTCTTAAAGACGTCTTGAAATAACGTTTTCTAAACGGACAAATCCGACCAGTTTAAGACGGATTTAAAACGTCTTCCAAGACGTCTTTAAGACGTTTTTAAAACGTCTTTTTGCCGGCTGGGCAAGTTGTACAAGCCGTTTTTTCAGGAAATATGAGGTTTATTGAGGTCTCTGGGGTGACACAGAGCAGGCGCAATTGGGCGGCGAGCGACGCCGCCTTGGCGGCTAGTCTATATATTAATAGCCTATCCTCCGTTTGTTTGTTTGTTTGTCTGTAAGTCATGCAAAATGGTAGATTAAGTTGTTAGAGTAATTATTTTATTTTATTTTGTGCGACGTCAGTGTGAAACCATTGTATTGAGACGCTAATCGAATGCAACGTTTAGGAAAAATTATCTTCGTAACCAATAGGGATAACTGACGTTTTTTGGGGTCTGCGATACAGGCGATAGGGTGACGAAAAATTTGGGTCAAATTTTTTTGAGGGACGGGTCTATGGCGTCATCAAGATATTTGACCAACGATTTGATCTCCGTAACGGTTGGTCATAGCAAAACGATCCCATACATTTTTTTGATCGGTTTTTCGAGCTCTACAATATGGGCACACTTATCATTGCCAATTTTTTAACTTTATTTTTCGTGAAATCTGAAGATGACACAACGCATACTGAACATGGGCGGCGAGCGACGCCGCATTGGCTGCTAGTCTACATATTAATAACCGATTCTCTGTCTGTTTGTTTGTTTGTAAGTCACGCAAAATGGTAGATTGAGTTGTGAGCGAAATTATTTCTTTTTTTGTGTGCGACGTGAGTTCGAAGCAAATACATTGCAACCCCATTCGAACGTGACTTTTTTTTGCTGGTGAACTAATAGGAATAACGTTTTGTTTTTATTATTATTGTCAGTTTTATATTCCACGTTGACTTGGCTTTGAACACAATACATCAACTAATAAACTAACTGATTAAACATTTTGGACAAAAAGCGGCAGTGGCGAAACTTGGCACCATGTCGGTTTGCCAGTGTATCCTAACGCTTTCCTGACTGTCTGAGACGGGTGAACTTTTTTCGAACAATCAAAATGTTTAAAAACCGATAGGTAAGAAAAAAAAAGAGAATCTTAAAACAAAACATTTTTTTTTTATTGCTTTTGTCTTAATAGTTGTCTTAATTTCTTTTAATCGATTTCTTTAAATTTATTTTAATCTGATCGAACGTTTTTTATTCCCTTCATTCATTTAGCACGTGCCTTTTTTTCCTTCCTCCCGTGTGATCTTTTTAAGAAGAGAAACCATTCCCCCTCACGTTTGATAGCACCCATGTTAGAGCGCGTAACTTTTTTTAAAACAAAAGCTAATAAAAAGTTGAAGTTTCCTCTCTACGTTTTGAGTGTATTGTTACACCGATAAGAGATTGGTTTTACCAGAGGTTGTGACCTCGAATCTGCTTCTGGTTGAACACAAGTTGTACGAGCCGTTTATAAAGAAATTTGACGTCAATTGATACAGTGATACAGAGCAGGTGGACATGGACGGCGAGCGACGCCGCCTTGGCAGCTAGTCTATATATTAATAGCCGATTCTCTGTGTGTTCGTTTGTTTGTTTGTTTGTTTGTAAGTCACGCAAAATGGTAGGTGAGTTGCGAGAGAAGTCATTTCTTTTTTTTACGCGACGTCAGTGTGAAACCATTGTAATGAGACCCAAATCGAATGCGACGTTTGGGGAAAATTTGGGGTGATGAAAAATTTGGGTCTAATTTTTTTGGGGAGACGGGTCTGTGACGTCATCAAAACTTTGATCGACGATATCTCCGTAACGGTTGGTCGTAGCGAAACGATCCCATACATTTTTTTGATCAGTTTTTCGAGCTCTACAACATGGGCATTATTATTACAAATTCCTTAATTTTATTTTTCGTGAACTCAACGCAGACTGAACATGGGCGGCGAGCGACACCGCCCTGGCGGCTAGTCTATATATTAATGGCCGATTCTCTGTCTGTCTGTCGGTCTGTTTGTTTGTCTGTCACGCAAAATGGTAGATATGAGCTGCGAAAGAAATCGGGGAGTCAGCAATGGAAGATTACACGTGAATTATTTTTCTTCTTGTACGCGACGTCAGTGTGAAACCATTGTAATGAGACCCAAATCGGACGCGACGTTTGGGGAAACTTATCTCGGTAACTAATAGGGATAACTGACGTTTTTTGGGGTCCACGATACAGACAATGGGGTGACGAAAAATTTGGGTCTAGTTTTTTTTGGGGACGAGTCTGTGACGTCATCGAAATCTTTGAACGATGATATCTCCGAAACGGTTGATCATAGCGGAACGATCCCATACATTTTTTTTATCAGCTTTTCGAGCTCTACAACATGGGCACGCTTATTATTGTCAAATCCTAAATTTTAGTTTTCTTGAACCGAACGCAGGCTGAAGGTGGACATGGGCGGAGAGCGACGCCGCCTTGGCGGCTAGTCTATATATTAATAGCCGATTCTCCGTCTGTCTGTTTGTTTGTTTGTTTGTAAGTCACGAAAAATGGTAGATTGAGTTGTGAGCGAAATTATTTCTTTTTTTGTGTGCGACGCGAGTTCGAAGCAAATACATTGCAACCCCAATCGAACGTGACTTTTTTTGGCTGATGAACTAATAGGAATAACGTTTTGTTTTTATTATTATTGTCAGTTTTATATTCCACGTTGACTTGCTTTAAAAACAATACATCAACTAAATACAAAGAAACTAACTGATTAAACATTTTGGACAAAAAGCAGCAGTGGCATAACACAGCAGCATGTTCGGTTTGCCAGTGTTGTATCCTAACGCTTGCCTGACTACGGGTAAACTTTTTTTTTGAGCAATCAAAATGTTTAAAAAGCGATAGTTAAAAAAAGAGTATCATGAAACAAAATATTTTTTTGCTTTTCTTTTAATAATTTAATTTCTTTTAATTGTTATGCGCTACTGATCGAACATGTTTTTTATTTTCTGTATTCATTTAGTACGTGCCTTTTTTTCTCCTGCCGTGTGATCTTTTGAAGAAGAGAAACCATTTTCTCCCAACTTTTGACTCCACCCATGTTCGAGCGCGTAACTTTTTTAAAAGAAAATCTAATAATAGGTTGAAGTTTATTCTCTCTACGTTTTCAGTGTATTGTTGCACTGATAAACGATTGTTTTTAAAAAGTAAATAAACAGCACATCATGAAATGCAGTTTTTTTGGAACCATTGTTTATGCTGGTAGTTGATTAGTTTAAACTGGTAAAAAACACAAGATGTTTACGTTCGGAAAGCATTGTGTAAAGTAAGAAAATTTGTTGATATTTTAAATGCAGCCGTAAAAATGAACGGCTCAGTTTACAACATGCAAGATTTGAAACACAAGGAGCGTATTTGTCTTCATGTGCAAACAAGCTTTATTAAGCAATAAAGCCAGCAAAGGAAGTTAAAAGTTCTCTCATTATACGTCCCCAATCGCTGATTTTAATGCAATAATTTGGGGCAGGTGTTTTTATTCGGGCTTCAAAATAATAAAAACTTGGAACACTGGTTGCCCGTTTGGGACATCCTGAAAAAACGTTAAAATGGAAAATTGACTGTACACCAAAGGTTGCGATTGGCAATTCATTAAATTTTTTTTCGTTAACTCAACGCAGGCTGAACATTGGCGGCGAGCGACGCCGACTTGGCGGCTTGTCTAGTTGTATTTACGTGTATCCAATGCTAACAAATAAATGAACAACTATCATTTACATCAAAGTTAACGACGTCTCCTAAACATAAAGCTTTAGAATACTTTTTAACTGACACTCCAGGAAAATCAGTTCTTTATATTGTGGGTTCACTAAGTTACAAAAGGATAACTAATGAATCAATTAACAACTCAACTTTTTTTCAATTCTGTGGTTTTCTAACCACGGGTCTTGATCATAGGGCCATAAAATTATTCATATACACTTCTATTATCGATTTACAGGAAGTTAAGTATTCAGCGTGATGAGCGACGTTTTACATCAAATTTCAAAATGCTCAAATATAAGCAAGCTCATCGTTCAGTGCACCGGACCCTTCCCATAATTCAGTTTGCGCTTAAAAGCACACACGTAGGTGAGTGCATCTTATATATCCAATAACAAATTATATATGGTGGATCAGAGGATTACCTTCTCCAGGTTATGATTGTGACATAATCGCCAAATGAATTCTACCTGATGAGTGATGACGGTTCATAATCTGCTAACGCAGATGATTGTTAATGGCAAGAAAGGGATTTTTGTCCTGAAACATTTATAAAATCTGTTTTCTCTTTTATTAGGTTTCCAGTCCAGGTCTGAAAAGACAGAGTATGTGCAATTAGTAAGTCCATTTGTATTGAGGAAGATAGAAAATATACATACATTCCAACAATTACCATATCTTTTCCATGTACTATCAATATCTTTAAAATAACTTTATGCTAACATAAAATTATAATAAGAAGCAACAAGTCTCATCATCTACCATTTAGATAAAGAAAAAAGACTTCGAGAACTTGGAAGGAAACAACCTTAAAGCATTGCAAGAGGAAAACTCTCAGATTTCCACATAGAAAAATGCTGATAAATCTCCAATGATAGATATGACCAATGTTCAAAGCTATAGGAAGAACACGCTAACACGTTATTGTAATCACACAAAACACACCAACACCCTAAAAAAAAGGAACACTAATTTGGGTTGGAACGTTGAGGTTTTCGACTTGCCATCTATCATATTGCGCTGTACCAAAGGTGGGATCTTCAAACTGGAAGCGTGTCCTCTATATGCTCGATGGAAGGATTCCAAGTCTGTTTGCTAAGAAAAAAATTCATAGTTTGAGAAGAATTAAATTGTCCCGTCTTAACTTGTCTAATTCAGAGAAAAAAGAGAAGCTTAAGTCACATTACAAGTTCTGTTTCACCCGTAATCCTTTTGAAAGATTGTATTCGGCATACAGGGACAAATTTTCTTCTGGTGGAAGGAAAAACAAACAATTTTAGAAGGAAGTTGGCTCATTACTCATAAAAAAGTTTCACGATAATGCATTGTCATCGGAAATAGAAAAAGGCGAAGGAGTGACATTTTTAGAGTTTTTGAAATATATCATGTTTTTATCAAAGAACAACATGTTGTTCAATGACCACTGGGAGAAAATTACCACCTTATGCAATCCATGCAAAATTAGCTACGATTTCATTGGTAAAATGGATTCAATGTTAGAAGACGCAGAATTTATACTTAACGAAACAGGGTTTGCTGGAAAAGTTACTTTTCCGCAACATTTGGATTTTAAACAAAGTGCTTCTTCATTGCATTTCCAAGAATTCTTCAAAATCCCCATCAACATTGTTGAAAGTGTTTATGAAATTTATAAAGATGATTTTGAAGCTTTTGGATACAGTGCTGATGAATACCTTAGAAGAACGCTGTTGACTTTGAAATCAAATGAACATGTGTGAACACGAATAGATATTGAATAACATTGGACTTTAGTTATATCAAATGTTTATTCAATTTTCAAACTTTGCCATAATTATCATTTTTGACCTCTTAGGGAGGTTTGAAATAAAAATTGGAAACTTTGCATCTAATATAAACATGCTGAACAGTTTTGTCGGTATAATGGAATAAGCGATTCGTTATAGTGTTTCTGAAAATTTTTTTCGCCAACCTGGAAGCAAATTTGTTCTTTCGTGTCTTTGTTATAACAAAGCCGTAATTTTCGTTTTTGATTATATATACCGGGACGTTTTGTTTCGGTACCGTATTTCCTCTAATAAACGCCCCCCCCCCCCCCCCCCCCCTCTGATAAACGCTGCCCTCTATTAAACGCCGCACTTTTAGCCGGACATTTGCAATAAACGCCGCCCTCTAATAAACGCCGCCTTCTAATAAACGCCGCATCTTGGAAAGCGGCGTTTATTAAAAAACAGGCTGAACAAGAATTTGCTTACTAGTTAATAGGGTTTTTTTTCTACCAACAAATTCTTCCAAGTTTGCATGAATATTTGATGTGTTATTAATTACTATGAAAGTTTTCATCTCATAGAAGAAAACGGCGACAGTGATATGGCTCTTCTTTGACATTTCTGTGAACGTATCTTTTGTGTAAAACATTTTCACACAATCTTTTGTAACCTTTTTAAGGATAAGGAAACATTATTTCTTAAGTTTGTTTCTATCCAATTTTTCATTTTGTAATAAACGCCCCCTGTAATGAACGCCGCTCTTTATTAAACGCCGCATCTAAAAACTTAAATTTGTAATAAACGCCGCGTCGTTTATTAGAGGAAATACGGTAATAAAGTAACTTTTCAAGAGTTATCAAGTGGCCAAACAATGAAACCCAAAATCGCGCATACGCATTAAAAAAGACGCTAATATGAGCTAAATGAGCCATAATTAGGAAAAACACATTAAGGTCTTTGCCAGGTAGCTGTGCAATAAACCTGGAATTTGCGCATGCGCAGTAAGAGACTGCTAAGTTTATTTTTATTTATTTCTTTATTAAAAGTTGGTAAAAACAGTAGTTACATAATGTACTAATACAAACCAACATAAAATCATAAAAATATAAAATGTGAAATACACGGAGATAAAAAAAATAATTAAGAGAAATAAATAAAAGACACGACCATCTCAGAGGACTTTGCAAAGTTTGCACTGGCAATAAATTGGAGTACGGCGGACCTCAGTCTTGAATTCATTCAAGCCTGTTGCCTTTTTTGTTTCAGCCGACAAATGGTTCCAGGCTAATGTGGCTCGGAAAAGAAACGAATTTACACCAGCAATTCCTTTAGAAGAGGGAATTTCCAATACACTACCCGAGCGCAGATTAAACATTGTTGCTTTTCGGCAGAAAGTATCCCACATAAATTCAGGATTAATTTTATGCAAGGATTTAAATACTTCAATCACAAGAAGTTCAAGGTTTCTAGCATGAATCGACTTTTGCCCTGTTTTAGTGAGAATATCAGTATAGCTGTGTCGGAACAAGCCACTTTTTGCACATAATGCTCTTCTATGAGTGATGCCGATCAGGTTGTGTGCTTGTTTGCTACAAAACATCCATACTAATGGGCAATAGTTGAAACATGGAATGACAAAAGTATTAAATAACGTATCTACAATATCCTGGCTTACAAAAGGCCGTATTCGTAACAGTGCTTTTGTCTTCAAGGAAGCCTGATGACACATTCCCTTAATATGGGAATAAAAAGAGAGCTTATCATCTAGTGTTATACCAATGAGTTTAACTTCCTTTGAGGGGTTTATAGTTGTAGTACCAATTTTGAAAACAATGTCTTTACTATCAACACCTAGGAATAGCATCTGAAACTTTTCCGGGTTTGCGACAAGACCATTGATGTTAAACCAGTTTAAAACAGATGTCATGTCAGAATGCATACTTTCCAACACTTCATCTAAAGTGGCTTTACAACTGACAAGAGTATTGTCGTCGGCAAAGTTGCAGATGTCACACTCCAGTACCGAAAACAGCAAATCATTAATAAAAACATTGAATAAAATTGGCCCTAGAACCGATCCCTGAGGAACACCCAAAAGAATGTCCAGCCATTCGCTAAAAGATGAACCTATACGAACACGCTGCTTCCTATCAGACAAGTAACTGTACAGCAATTTTAATGTATCATATTCAACACCATATGCTGCCAACTTGGCTATCAATAGATCATGACGTAGACAATCAAAGGCTTTGGACAGACTCATCAAAATTGCACCTATTTTGTCGGAGTTTGAAGGGGACTTTTGCCATTGTATAAGCAAATTTAACAATGTATACTGACAGCTATATCCCCGACGAAATCCACAAAGGTATTTTGACAAAATAGAGTTCAAGAAAGACTGCAGTTGCTTGGCCATCAACCTTTCAAAAATCTAAGATACAACAGGCAGCAAACAAATAGGGCGATAATTTCCCTTATCAAGAGTATTTCCCTTCTTGTGTTGTGGAATGACATCGGCGAGAGATAAATGGTCAGGAAACACAGAAGAACCAACGATAGAGCTATTAAAGCACTTCGTAAGCACTGGTGCGTAATCCTGAGCAGCAAGTTTTAAAATGTTCATAGGAATTTGACCGATAACCTTCTTACTTTCATCCAAGGCTAGAATTTCCTTTAGCATATCTTCCTGAGAAACTTCAGCAAATCAAAAGAAATATGCGATTTAAATCTAGATCGAATAGATACAATACTTGGATGAGACGCATATTTCTCAATGGATGAGAGTACCGGGTCCTGGTGATGAATTGGAGAACCACACGGTATAGGAAGTATATCTAGGTTAGCAGTGATTTTGTTGAAGTGTTGATTAAATACACTTGCAACTTCCAATTCGCTTTTGAACATTTTGCCTTCGTCAACCAAAACAATGCTTTCTTTTCGGACCACAGCTTTTTCACTGAAAAACGGTTTCACGGTTTTCCAGAAATCTTTCTTCAATGTTCTTTTGCTGAAGTTGGTAAAGAAAACTTTTATATCTCGCCTGTTTATGTTGACAACCAAGTTTCTCTGTCTCTTATAAGCTTTTAAATCATCAGGATTACTAGAACTGTTTGCAACTTTCTTAAGACGTGAGCGTCTCATAATGGCTTTTCTGAGAGCCTTAGAGACATGGGGCTGGTAATTGGCCCGGACAAACTTGGTTTTCATTGGAGCGTGCTTGTCTAGTACAGTAATAAATTTTTGTTGAAAAACTTCATAATTTATTATATCATCAGCGTATCCAGAATATCCAGCATTCATGCAGCTCCCTAGTTCTGCTAAAAAAACATCCCTATCAAAGTCTTTGTATTTACGATAGAATACCTTTTTAGCAGAACCTTTTTCAAATGTAGTTTTCAGCATAGTGTAGATCAGAGAATGATGGTCACTTAACCCAGTTTCGATAGTTCCTGTATTCATGAGAGAGTGTTTTCTGTTGGAAAGAATCAAGTCGATGCAAGATCCAGATGAACCTTTCCAACAGGTTTTTTCTTTCATATGATTGTGAAGACAGTGCTTCAGAAGAAATTCAACCAAATCAGGGTTTTTCGGACCTAGGTTAAAATCACCATCTATTATAATATTTTCATATTCAGCATAAAAATCAAGTGCATCAGAAAGCTGCCCTAGAAAAAACTGGATATTCTGTTTAGGTGGTCTATAAACATTACATAAAAGCCACTTTTGCTTGCGTAAATTTAGATCCACTAATATCACTTGCACATCAGGGTGAAAGCAGAACCTATCTAGGCGACGAGAGGGCAATTCATTTCGAACAAAAGTGAGAAGACCACCACTATACTCTGACACATCTAACCGATATGGTTTTGAAAAACCTTCCATCATAAACAAACCCGTACGAAATGAAGCATCCAGTTTTGTTTCGGCGATAGTAAGGACATCGACCGAATCATTCAGTAGACACTTCAGATTTTCAAATTTATTTCTAATAGAATTTATGTTGATATAACCAATCATAACATTTTTTGGATTATTCTGCCTAATCGACGTCAGGTGTTGGTGTTCTTTGACAATACTTGGAGACTTCTCAACTGTGTGATCTGCATCAATAGCTATCCTATGAGTTGGCCGTTTCTTCTTTCAATACTTGTTCATATAATTTGCAAAATTCTTTGTCATTAACTTTGATCCATTTTTATTAAGATGTAATTTACTCCGGTTTAGATGAGACTTATTGATATTTTCATGCGAAATGAAGCAGATATTCCTCACAGCACATTTTTTCGCAAGCAATTTATTGACAGATTTTGCTTTATTGCAAAAACTGTCATCTCTGAAAACGAGTCCCAAAACAATAACAGATGTCTTTTCACTGCTCGAGTTAATCGCCAACTGTATAATAGAGTCTGCTATATCATCTGGGCTTATGTCAGAGTTTAAGTCATTTGTGCCGGTGTGAATGATGACAACATCTGGGTTTTGTTTCAATGCAGGTTTAATGTATTCGTTCATACATTTTGTTTTCGCGCCGGAAAAAGATCGTATCGTGATTCGATGGCTATTTGTCGACTTATCCATTATGTTCATACCTTTTACATCCTTTATCATGCTATCACCGAGGATAAAAGTAACACGAGGAGTTTGGTGTTGAATGGTTTCATCTTTATCATTTTCTGGGTCCGCATCGGATTTCACATTGGATTCAACCTCTGATTCAACAACGGAATCGGAAACGAAATTTATATCAGTATGAACATCATAGCCAAAGCCTTGTTCCTCATCGATGTTAATTGGAGCAAAAAACAAAAAACAAAAACAAAAACAAAAGAAAATCCTCATAATTGACAAAAAATTCTACGTCCTTGTTGATACACACTGTATCAGCAATATTTTCACAGACTCTTCAGCCTGATGAGGAACAAGGCTTTGGCTATGCAAGGTTTTCTAATCGTTTCTTTAACATCGCTCTCTCTTTCACGTCCGTTCAGTTTCACTAGAAATGCAGAATCTTATTATACGCATGCGCATTTAAAGCATGATGTCTAACATTGCAAGGAAAGAAAAAGCTCCGTTCTCAAATTCAGTTGTTTACTTTATGACTGAATTTCTGGAAAATAAACAGAATATTAACTTAAATACCCTATAGTTTTTGGATAGCTAAATGAATAAACTTACTCTTCCACTGCATCATTGTTTTCTTTCTTCTCTATCCTTTGAAAACAACAGCGACAAAATTATTTAAAATTTAATATCAAATACCCATTATTTAAGCTATTGAAACCGACACTTGATGAGTTTTATTTGCAAAACAAAACTATATCAGAGCATCAGTAGCCATGTAACAAGGTTTCCTGAAAGTTTCAAGTTCCTAAAAAGTTTTTTCACCAACATTTTACGAGTAAATCTAGATGTCACTAACATCAAAATATTAAGAGAATAAGAGAATCCAGCCGGCAAAAAGACGTTTTGAAAACGTTTGAAAGAAGTCTTGGAAGACGTCTTAAATCTGTCTTCGACTGGTCGGATTTGTCCGTTTAGAAAACGTCTTTTAAAGACGTCTTTAAAACGTTATAAAAAGACATTTTCTTAACGCACAAATCTGTAAAAAAAGCGTGTATAATAGTACTTTGCATTCTGCCACGCGAAATTAACAATCAGAATCAAAATAATATACATGTGAGTATTGTATAATTCGTTCGATAAAGCTCATTCAAGGATACCAGTCTTAACGGACAGATCCGACTAGTTTGAGACGGATTTAAGACGTCTTTTTCTAACGTTTGAAAGACGTCTTCATTTTATCTGCTAAAAACGTTTTTAAAACCACTTTAAGATGTCTTTTCAGGTGCGTTTCTCCTTGGGTACAAAAGACCATTAATTAGTCTTTCATGTGTTCATATTTCAGTAATGAATAATGGATGAATGAATAAAGAAACAAGAAGCCGTATGGCTTGAAGACTTCAGGACGTGTCATGACTGCATAACTAAGTCAATGTTACACAGCGCACGTTCAAAAAGACTAGCTAGCTCAGTCGAATTTTGGTTTAAATTCCCGCTGAATTTAAGAAAAAATCCCCGTTCTATAAATTCAGGCAAACTTCATTCTCAATAGGTAAACAGTTTCGATTGACAAATCCAAAATTCCCCAGAAGAGAGAATCAATCAGGAAAACGTCAGACGATGTAAGGTACATTAAACATATGTAAGAACGCATCATCAAAAAATTTACAGGTCGTCTTGGAAAATAAATTTATTTTCGCAAAATATATATTTCTATGATGTATACAATCTATACGGAAAAATGTCATCTTCCTCCACAATAACAAAGTAAATTAATTTATAAGTTATGGAATGAGTCCTTTCAGTCTATTATTTATTTCAACCCGGGTAAACAAAGCAACTTTGATTTTCTTCATGAAATTATCACAGATAACAATAGTTTGTAGAATACGTATATTAGATTTATACATCGTGTTTGAAGCTTCGCAGCGGTGTGAATTTAACGTGCTATCTTGCAACGCTTAATCGAGGTTAAGCGACTAATTGAGTACATCAGTGGTGTCACTTTCTAATTCCGATGAATTAACGTAATGCGATGTTAAGTAAGTCGTTACTTCGAATGAACAATCTTTGTTTTGTACGTATAACTGCATCGGTGCACCGGCAAATTGTAGCTTCTGAAATGCGAGAAAAAATACAAGCAAATTAAAACCAAAATTCTTATTATCTTGTACATATGCTGGAGTGAGTTAATGTAAAATCTTTCGATCGTGACACAATTCAAACATTGGTAGCCCAGATAGAATGTAGACATGACCTAAACAACCAAATTAATCACAAAACTAACAAGGGAAGGAAAACCTGTCTCTTTCACAATAATAATCACAGATCGAACGAATTTGTGAATATGACTGAGACAAATAAAAAGCGATTCATTTCATTCCTTTTCTTCACATAGTGAATTATAAAAAAAAAATTACTCTTACCTTTTCCTGTCTTAACATCTGCTATCATCACTCTTATCAGTCAAGTAAATTTTGATGATGAAACAGTCCGAATGCATTTACAACTATTAAGGTATCTTCAAAGGACGCCAAGTTCCGACCATATGCGTGTTGATTGAAAAACAGCTAGGCAGTGTCTAAGTAAAATACAAGCAAAAACACATGTAAATAGAATTCCTTAAGGCTGAGTAATGTCCTTATTAAACAAGCATGTAGTACTTCTTTAGTGGAAATTGAACACCAAACAGAGTTGAAGTTTGTTTATTTGTCAATATCAGACCATCACAAACTGGTAGTGTAAACCATTCTAAATGTGTTTGTGTTACTGGTGTTTGATTACTTTTTCATACATACTCTACAGCTTATTATGTAATGGCAACTTCTACATATAAAAATTAGGTGCACTTCATTTCATTAGAGATGGCTCACCTTTTTATTTTGTAATTTACCATTACAAAAAAAAAGTAATATAACTATAAAAACACTTTCTTCACCAGATTTTAGAAGTTTATATCAGGAACAGATTCCCTTTGTGAGTTTGAAATTATTGAACATGTTGAATTAAATTTAAGTTCAAGATAATAATGGTATTCCTGAGCATATATGATAGAAAAAGCATTTACCTTCTTTTGATACATCATTCGAACCTTGAATCAAGATTAAACAACCAGAAGCAAGTGCGGATTCAAAATTTCTGAACCAGCATTTTCTGACAGCTTCTATCTTTTTCATCCAATTTGTAACACCCAATATTGACATGACTCCAAAAATTGATCCCCACCAGTTCCCCAGGTACAGCTATACAATTGTGCTGTACAAATAACCAAGGCTTTCCCATAGAATCAAGAGAAGATATATTTTCTTTAAAAGTTTACATATTACTACCTAAAGAGATCACAGAAATTAAAAGAAGTAAACCTTTCATTAGAACGATTTTTTTTTATTCTTTCTAGGCCCACAGGTCACTGGGTTAAAAATTGAAATAAATAAATTCTAACTATATACAACCCAAAAAACAATTTCATTAGAACTAATTGAAGTCCTTGAAAGATACTCTGATTGCATCATGATCTGTAAAAAACAAACACTTTACACTTAACTCCATAGAAAACTTTTGAAGTAAATCTTTATGAATGTAGGCATGATCAATCAATGAGCCACTAATGTGTGTAGGTTCAGATACCTGTTGTACAAATCTACCTAGGACAGAAGACAGTTGTGAATTAACATCTAAATTAAAATCACCACCAACAACATTAACATGTTTAGATTCAACTGAATATTGTAATGTTCTCAAGAATAGTGGTATGTGCCTGTCTTTCTGGCGATACACAAGTAAAACAAATTGGAGAAAAACTGGTCTTCTTCACTTGCATGAAAAAAAACCCATTTGTAACAAAAGAATCTTCAACATGTAATTTGGAACTGAAATATATTGCCTGACTCTCAAACTTATGGTGACTGTTGTTGAACATAACTCTGAAACCAGCTAGTGCAAGCTCTTCTGTTAAATCCTCATCAGAATATTTGATTTGTGTTTCAGTGCAAAGGATCATGTCACTGTCTAATAATACACGATCTGCTTTTATGTCTTCCAAATGTTTCTGTAAGGATCTTACATTGCAGATAGTCATTATAAAATTTTTAGACTGAACTGGCATAACATCCGTAATCTGCAAAGTCTGATGTCCTCTGAGATACTCATATTCCCTTGTTACCTTCTCATCTGCACGAATAGCATTTCTGTCAAAATGTCCAATTAAAAAGAGTCCATCGATTGATGTAACACGGCTTAATGCTACATACATTTGACCATTATTGAATATCCTTTGTCTGAGTAAGTCAAAGCTAACAATTAATTTATTCAAACTCAAGCTCTGAACTTTGTGGCATGTGCATGCCCATGCTAAGATCAAGGGAAATTGTGTTCGCTTGATAATGGGTGATGAATATCTTTTTACATTTGTTCGAATTTCAGCAGTTACACGCTCCACAGGAACAGCATGATTTTCCATTGCAAACCTATCAGACACCATTCTATTATAACCAGCTTTTGCATCATCAAACTTCACATATATTTTTGTCACTGTACCATTCCTCTCGAATAATTTTAACACTGTACCCAGTTGACCATTAATTAGCCTATCAGTAATGTCAACATTGGATGTTAACATAACCCTTGCACCAACTTTTAAAGTTAGATTAAATACCAGACCTCCAGTTCTACCTGCTGGACAAGTTAAGAAAGTTTTATATACATGACATGGAACCCCATTAGGGATTTGATCTATAGCATTCAAACTGCATTCAAAACTATCAATTTGATTGAGCATAAGATGGTTGTGTTGACTAGCTAGAGAATTTTCAGCAAAAATATGAACTGCATCATGCGGAAAGTTTGCATCAGTAACATTTATGAAACGTGATTTTAAAAGTTCTTCATCCTCTTGAGTTAGTTGACCAATTCTTACATTATTCAAAAGATCTATGAGCACACTGTCACCTCTTTGCCTCATTACTTCAGTGAGCTCAACCATTTCAAAATTTCTCCACAGAGGAAATATATTATAAGTCACATCATAGTCTCTGCAAAAATAGCTTTTTTCAAAACTGGTGGCAGTTGATATAAATCACTAACTAGGATTACAGTTAATCCCGCAAATAACCTGAATGTTTCACATCCATAAATTTCATTGAGCCTCTGGTGCACGTGTAATAGTAACTCATTAGATATCATAGAGCATTCATCTATTATTATTACTTTAACTTCAGACAGTTGTATTCGCAATGCACATTTTCGCTTATCAGGAAGTTTTGGTACAACTACTCCATGACATTCTACAGGAATTCCCAATCCAGAGTGTATTGTTGTTCCAGCAATATTAATTGCAGCCACACCAGTTGGTGCCAGTAAAAGAACCTTAGGCTTGTCAAGTGAAGCAGATCGATAACTTAATGTTTTTGAAAGAGAAGCATGTATGGTTTTTACAACATGAGATTTACCAACACCATTTCCTCCAGTTATAAACACATGCAATGGTTCAATAGTTATTGGTTTTTCACATGAAAAATTTTTCACGCAACGCCTAGCCCATGAGTTAACTACTTCAAACACATCCCTCTGCTTAGCATTCAATGATCTAATTAAATCATTTACTTCATTATCAGGAGGCAGATTAACATGTGGTAAGGAAATGGTCTCAGCAGGTCTCTCATTTTCAAAGTATACAGGATTTTCTTCATTGTCCTCTTCAGATTCATCATCTACAATATTGATTTGGTTGGCTTCCTCCTCAATATCATCATTTTCTTGTTGTGCATGTTCATCAGTTAATGGACCATATCTGAAATTGACGAAAGCTGTGTCTACTAAGTCTGCCCAAGGTTCAAACCGTGTTTTATTAGTGTTTACCACATCTAACACACCAGGCTCTTCTAACTTTTTTACATAAGAGCCGCTTATTTCAGCCTTCAGATCTGATTCCTTTGTGAAAGGATAAAACATAATTAACAAGTGATGAGCATAAGCTTCTGGATTAGTTGCTGGATTTGGGGTGTGGTAGCGTACAACTAATTTGAGTCGACGGCACTTCATTTTTTCCCTTGATGACATGAGAGGAATTGATGATGGATATAATAAAGAAGCATTATTGTCATCATTTAAAAGTATTTCTGGTTGATTATCATTTTCAGTATCTTCCTTCGGCTTACTGTCAAGAACATAAAAAGCCATGAGATCAGCATAACAGAAACTGTCCAACATACTATATTTTCCTCCTTGAAATTTCAAGTCAGGCCTGTCCATATACCTATCAAGATTATTTTTTCTAAACACATCAATGCTGTCTTCTGGTAGTTCTTTTAATTCTACTTCATTCTTGCAAACTCGGTAGCGCTTTTCTGAGAGATTTGAATTAGCAAAAACAACAGCTGGAAAACATTTTCGAATCCATAACTCTGGCATCAACTGATAAACAGCCTCTTGTACTGAACATTGCCGACTAGTAAGAAATGCAGCTGATAACTTTTTCATGCGATCTTTGAAATCAATGTTGTTATTATCCCGTGATTCTTCTAATGCACTTCTCATTGCTCTTGAAGAATCAGATTCAGACTTGGAAAAATATGAACACATGTATGCAACTGCTTTGTAATAGTTAAAAACAGGTTGTATGTCCAAATTTGCTTCCCAAGCTTGCAAACCAAGATCAAAATAATTATTTACAAAACATGAGTTAGGAGGCCTTCGAAAATGAATTTGAAAGTCTTGGTCAGGAGAAATTGACAATGCTTCATAGTACTGATCAGTTGTCAACCCAAGAGTCCCAAAAATTTCAGGAATACTTTTATGTTCCACATAACTGGTTTTATTTGGGTCAAGATAAGAATCAATATCACTTTTCACAGATTTTAACACAATATTTCTTGATTTTAACATTAGTGACCTCTCATTTTCTGGCATGTCTTTGTCTAAAGGTTCTGCAATGATGGTGTGATCTGTGAAATAACGTCCATAATTAAATCGGCAAGGGATATTTTTGTATTTCCTGCAAGAATTAGAATGTCTATGAATTTGATACTGATACACTAATTTATGCAATTCTGGCTCCTCTTCTGGATCAGGCAAATCTGCATGTATCAAAGTATCCACAAACTCTTAATAATCATTTGTTGTTTCTTTGCTTAAAACAGGTGCATTAGGAGCCCACAAAAAGGAGTGGATATGTGGGCTACCACGAAATTGGAATTCAACCTTTATAACATAATATTCAATTTTTCCCAAAGGACCGTGGCTACGTAGCAGTATTTCTTTAAAAAATGTCTCAACTCTAAACTGAAAGTGTCGTGAAGTGAATACGGGGTTTTGATTCAACAGTTCACACTTTTTTAAGTAATCCAATTGTCCTTCTGTAAGGTTAGCTTGTCAAGAATTATTAGCAGTTCATCCCATCTTAGGTCTGCACATGACAAAGTCAGGAAGAATGTAGGTAAACCTAATTGTTCCACCATAGCAAGAACATCATTTAGGAAGCTTTTCCAATATGCAGGTGTTCCCTTTACAGATTTCATAAATAAAAAGCCTTGATCTTCTGACATAAAAGACTTAACAGTTTCCTTAAAATTATTTTTAAGTTGTCCTGCAGTTATCTCTCCATGAACTTTGCGTGTTGCTACATTTATTTGGTTAAGCAAATTTATTTGTTGCATAACATAATGTGCAAAGAAAATATAGTCAGTGTTTGAGGCAAATCTTTGGCTATAATGTAGCAGCCGCTGGTTGAAATATTTTGTAGCAGTCAACCCAATTTCTCGGGTCACTTTGTAGCCAAATTTTCCTGTTGGAAACAAATATGGAAAAGCAAGCTCTTCACAAAAATCGTCAATAAAGAAAGACATTGGCTGCTTACATTCACCAGGAGCGATATCCAAAATTCCCTCAATTGAATTAAATGTTTGGTATCAGACAAATTTCATCCGACCCTGCTTGCTCAAGATTCAGAGGATTTTCCTCTTCAAGTTCATCATTGCTCTCATTTGCATTGCCTTCAATACTAATTGGGAATGCATCTTGATCAATAATTGCATCAGTATCAACTAGAGAAAGTAACTCTTTAGAGATATTATCCATGTTGATAAGAATATCAGCATAGAAAGGGTTGTTTGCCTTCAAATATTCTAATGCATCTTTCACATAATCAGGACGGACATTTTCAAATATAACATAGCCACGAAACTGAAGTTTCCTCTTTAACTTAACAAAAATTAATCCATTACTGTCCATTCCCTGTGGTAAGCAATTACTTACTGCATTAACATTTACTGATACATTACAAACAGCACCTTTAATTTTCGGCATTTGACCTTTAGGCATAATACTAATTTTTTTTGAATAAAATGCGTTTTGCAATCAAAGTTTTTTCCAATCGATTCAAACATTCAATTTCTCTAGGTATTGGTTAGACCTCTAATCTGTTCCACACTGCTTGACATGGCACAGCTCCTTTAAACAAATGGTGATCACAAGTCACACAAATATAATTTTTCCCATTACAACTTGTAATGTCAGTAAACAGTGGGAAAAATTCATATTTGTAGCATTCCCTTTTAAACCCCCTTACTGTTCTACGATAAAGGGATCGGTTGCAAACAACACAGACATAGTATGGTCCCTGGCATATTTTAGCTTTAAATTTCGAAACACAACCTACATTTTCCTGATGATTCCTCAAAGCATTTTGCTTTTTATCAGCATGTTTTTGCGATCCTATGCTCAATGCATATGCAACACGCTTAGAATTTCTATTTTTAATTTTTGAAACTTCAGTGGTTTTCCTTTTTCTGCATTTAGCTTTGGCAGAATCTGATGCATTTCTCTCTCTACATTTAGCTTTGGCAGAATCTGATGCATTTCTTTCCCTACATTTTGCTTTGGAAGAATCTGATGCATTTCTCTCTCTACATTTAGCTTTGGCAGAATCTGATGCATTTCTTTTCCTACATTTTGCTTTGGAAGAATCTGATGCATTTCTTTCCCTGCATTTAGTTTGTTCAATAATATTTTTCTTTCTTTTCCGATCTTTTGCCTTATAATATTCATTTTGAAGATTTTCTAAAATAACATCTTCAAGAAAGTCTACACAGATGCTTTGTATTTCAAAAGGGACATAAACATCAGTTTCATCAACATATGTAGAAATCAAATACTTTTCAAGGTCAATTTTTGATTTAAATTTCAGTAATGTTGACAAACCATCAGCAATTGCCTGACCAAATATATCTTTACTGTGTGAATCAAACAAAAAGTAACAATTTTTAGTCCATATCACAGAAATGCAATATCCTTTGATAAAAAAAATGAGAGCACTTCCGACTTGATCTTCTGAAGTTAAAAAACCATACAGATCTCCATTACTTAACCAGCCACTTCTGTTATTTAAAAATCTTAACAAGATACGACTTCCAAGTAGGGCTATTTGTTGTGGAAGTTCTGATGCCATTAAGTAATCTTCACTATGTAAAGATTTATAGAGGTCATCCCCTTGTATTACAATGAAATCTAAATCATCAGCAT
The DNA here is from genome assembly GCA_027922465.2 of Turritopsis dohrnii. NCBI lineage: Eukaryota > Metazoa > Cnidaria > Hydrozoa > Anthoathecata > Oceaniidae > Turritopsis > Turritopsis dohrnii. The sequence continues at coordinate 73,658 of BQMF02000403.1, forward strand.
TCCATCGGCCAATATGCTTTATTGCTGAGACACAGATTGAAATCAATGCACAACAAGAACACTGCCTGCCAGCTGTGCTACCAAACATTACATCTCCTTGGTGAAACCTTCCTTGGACTGAAGTCTCAATTCTTATATTTCCCTTACACAAAGATGGCATTATAAATTCAGCAAATATATAGCAACAACACTATGCTTTATATACTATGTATAATATATATGGATTATTTCATCTACACACTGGAGGCCAGAAAATAAAGGAAAGTAAATATATAATGTTATTGCTTCGAGGGGGGTTAATACAAACCAGTCAGTCAGTTTTGGTCGCAAAAGTAACTGATCATATAACAGGAAACAAAATAAGTTTTGTAAAGTATTGTGTAAAAACAATAATCAGGTGTTTCACAAAAAAGCAATAAATTTTAAGTGCTTCAACAACAAAGCACAGTGCAAATGGTGCTTGGGGAAAGCACAGAACAAACGGTGCCTCTGACACAAGGCACAGAACAAGTGGTGCTTCGTGAACAAAGCGGAAATTAAACGGTGCCTCTGATACAAGGCACAAAACAAGAGGTAAAGCAAGAAGGTACTGATTAACAGCACAAAAAATACTAAGCATGATCCAGAGACATGAGCTATTTTCATTTATTTGATTTAGCTGTTTGCTCCATAGAACAGCTCAAGCCAAGCCAAATTATGACCACGTGATAACATAGCCAATTACAAGTTGCAAACCAACATATACACGTGACCTATAGTACTCACAACAGACAACTGAACTGAATAGGAGCGTAATTAACGAATTCACGTAAACAATGCACGAAATCGTTCGTAACTTGGAGTAGTAGTGGTAGGAGGAGGAGAAACCACGGGTATTTTAAAGACTTTACTCCACCACGGGTGTCCTAAAGTCAATAAATAAGAAAAGTGATGACAAAATCTTCTTATTCAATTATTTACATGTAATTTATAAATTAATTGGGGAACAAATAGCTCGTAACACTGCCAAAGTTTAAAGCCGGTCATTATTAAAAAATATTCCGTAAAACGTAAGTATAAAATAAGGTATAAAAAAGACTTTTGAAAAAGTAATCGAAGTAATGTTTAAATTTTAGAAATTTTTATGGGTTACAACTGTTTCCTGTTTGATTTTACTCTAACTAAAACTCAGAATGGCAGAAATTTTTTGGAATCCAAAAACCAAAAAGATATCCACCTCACTTGTTTATATGTTTTTATGCACTGAAGATGATTTTTATCGAAAAGCTTTTGCTATTTCAAACACGAGTCTTATCTATTTTTTACATATGTTTTCACCTGGCATAATATTTTTCTGCACATGCAAATAAAAAATGGTGATTTTTCAATTAGCAGGAGCGGCTGTTGTTGTCATGTTTTTCGTCAGTGAAACAAAAGCAGCTTTTAGTTTATCGCATGATTTTGTGTATTTCCTCCTTCTCAGCTTTTTTGACAGAGATCTAAAATACAAAAACCCTATTTAATGAGAGGTGTTGTAACAATCACAAAAATGAAAACATCTAGAGTAAACAGGACACATACCAGTAACTGCTGATATAATCTTTTCTCATCAAATGTTTTGTTATCATGTTAAGAGAACAATGAGCAACTTCGGTGAAAATAATCTCAATAAAGAATGACAAACCTGAAAAACAGACAAAACATTCATGTCTATCATTAAACTCCATAGACATTTCGAAACATCATCGAAGTGTATATGACAGAACAACAAACTCATAACAAGCACAAAAATTAAATATCAGTGCAAGAAACACAAGAATAACATAGATACTGATGTATATATCTTTATATATATCTTGAATATAAAAACAAACATGACAGGCAAACTTTTCCAAAAACTGCTGTTATTGGGTAAAATAAAATAATCTCAAGTATCTTAATCAAAGTGAAATGTCTAAACTTTGTCTAAACTAAACTTTGCATCCATCATTTTAAGAAATTCATCTTTTCGTACAACTTCAAAGTTCATGCGTTCGAAAATTTTTGTTCTAAAATTTGGCAATGTCATTGTGGATGGTTTCTCCTTATTGGTAGTGAGTTATTAATCAGAAATGATTACTACAGATAAATTTCTAATGAATTACTGATTTTTTTTTCTAGAAATTATAACTTGTTATGATTTCCCCCTCAAAAAGGATTCTCATCACATGAGAAACAATGATGAGAAACAATGTAAACAAATGTAATAGGCAGTCCTGTTGGCGCTATTTCCTTTTCGCACCCCCTAACTGTATCTGATCCTAGCCCTAACCCTAACCCTGACCCTAGGGGGGTGCGAAAAGGAAATAGCGCCGTCCTGTTACATTATTGTTAGTTTTATTATTGTAATTACAAATTTGAGTTTGAAAACCTTTGAAAGTAAATAAAGTAAAACAAGGAAACCTTTCCTTACGGTTGTTACAAAGTTTCTCTTAAAGAAGATAATTTCTACAAAACGTTCATTGACTTACCTTGCAGTATCAGATGTCTTCATTTTCACGTTAATCAGCCAATTTACATTCATATTAAAAAATTTTTTAGGTCTTTGAATTTATCATTTTCTGAAAGTTCAATGATTTGGCTTTTTAATAACATATAGCTTTTTCTGCGAAAAACTCATTTGACATCGATTTTTAACTGTTTTCCACGTACACTAGCAGCTAACCCAGCAAAAATGCGTCTTTTTGATTCACACAATAAACGTTATCCAGTTGAAGAATCATGTTGTTTTAAACTGTTTTCTTCTCCACAAAGGATGAGCAATCGATTCCAATCGGTCAGCGTGGTTACATTACGTTAAAAAGTAGTAAATATTCATCTGTTTTCATGCTCATGAACGTGACCTGCACGAAGCCATTCTCGATACTTATAAAAACGGCTGAAATTAAAGTTCCAACTGCGCATGCGTATAATAATATTCCGCCAGCGAACGAACGTTCTTTAGACTTTGCCAATAAATACTTTTGTTTGTGAATTTCTCTTACCACCGATAACTGATCCTTCACAACAGTTTCTTCATCGATTGATGTTTCTATTGACGTATTAATAGTTTTTATGGCGTTCGACGATGGACTTATTGTGTTGTTAATTACTTCTAACGTTTGTGTTGGTATGTTGTTTTTAACTGTTCATTTTTGATTCTGTGAAGAGAAATTGTGCTCGTCACGGTTTATGATTTCATCGTGTTTATTTAGCAACAAGAATAAGTTTTTGATAATTTCTTGCTTTCGTTCCAGTTCATTCTTGTAGAATTCAATTTCTTCCAACAAAAATTGCTCATTTGTTTTGATGCAATTTTGAGGTTGCAAGCACACGTCATTTTCGTCGTTTACTGACTTCTCAAACGTTTCATCCAAAAACTTTTCTATACTTTCAATGCTTTCAGTAACTGTCCCCCTTATCCATTTATCACTTTCTTCATAGTTTTCTTTAATATTCTTCTCATCCGCAGTCACTGTACCTGATGTGTTTGACAGTTCATTGTGTGAACACGTAATGAAATATATTTATTAAATATATAAATATATAAATATATAAGTTCGTATACGAACTTTCTCTTCCAGATCCTTTCCTGTATATAGTACCGTCCTTCTCCATATCATTTAAGATAGTTCGCAGTTGTGAACTGTCAATTTTCATTGGACTCTTGTTTAGTTCCACAAAAATCCGTTGTTTTGTTGCCTTTTTTTCTGAATAACTCTTATCTTTCTTATACATCGGATGATTTTGTTTTTGCAGCGTCCGTATCTAATATCGCGTCTGTACGTGCCGCCATGTTAGCCTCAATATTATTAAAGGAAAAAAAAAAAAGTAAGCCATAATTAGGCATAACTCATCAAGGTTTTCATTAGATAATTTTTCAAATGTTATCAAGCTGCCACATAATGAAACCGAAGTTTGCGCATGCGCAGTCGAAACATTTAAGGAGCATCTCTACAAATTCTGTTTGTGGTGGATTTCATAAGTGCATACATGTTTTCAGCGTAGATGCTAGGCATGTATAAATGCTGTACAATCTGGATTTGCTTTTTTGAACTAAGCAGTCCCAATACCTGCAATCCTACTGTGCTATAAAAAATACAGTACCACCGGTACAAACATAAATTATTTGTTTAGTACATGTTGTGATTGCTAAAGAGGAAGCATATAGGCGTTTCCTGGAACAGTAATGCATGACTGTGGTTGTGTGTATGTGAGTTAAAGAGAAATGAACTGCCCTGTAAACATTTGCCGGCGAATTCGTCTAGTGGAAATCCTCTTTAAAATGTTAGCATTAAGTTTGCGTCAATTTTGTAAATACCTTATGAATTTGTCTAATTTTGAAGATCTGCTACTTCTTTGCAAACGTTGCTGCATTCACTGAATTGCATGTTTTACTGTCTCCTTTAATGTTCAAACATTTTTATAAGAGACAGTATAAAAATACAATCCAATGATAAAGATGATACCCAAAGAAATAATAAAGTTTGAGAGATATTTGGGATATCCTGCATTGAAGTATGTGGAGCGTGATGGACGATCTTATGAAAAATATATGCTGCCTTACTTTTACTTCAACAGATGCACACAATTGGGATCTTTTATGTTAGTGCGTCCACAGTGTGAACACATTGCATTGCGAAAAAAATCTTATGCCAATGTATAATAAACATCTGGCTTAATCTCGTTGGAAAAAAATAACCAGTTGTACCCTAACAATTGTTACTGCTTCACCTACTCGGGAGGAGCACATATACTTAGCTTTTCGTTATTCCAATTTTTTAATTAATAATTAAATGGCATTATTGACGAAATGAGTGTATAAGCGAAAACTTCCTTCTCTGATAGTATATGTTACAGAAACCTGACTCTTTTCGCTAAAAAACATTACATAACACAATAACGGGAAATAATAGCCTGATTTCATAGACCTTTAAAAGCTGGCACGAAACGTCGTAGAGACGTCCTTCCTAGACGTTCCTAAGACGTCGCGAAATGGTCGCGAAGTGAGAATCTCAAAAGACGTCCAAATCTAATCACATCTTCACTGAGACGTCTCTGAGACATGCTACCCTATGCCACCGCTGCTTGTTGTCAAAACGTTTAAAAACGTTTACAACAAATCATTCTATACAGACTGATTGCTTTTGAAAATTTATGATTGCTTCGAAGGTCGTTATTCAATCTGTGTAAAGACGTCCCAAAAACGTCGTAAAATCGTCCCTCACACGACCAATAAACGGAATTCGATACAAATGTAAATTCTATAAAAGAATGTTAGTGTCACTCAATATATAATATTTACTGACTGCAGAATGAAATTTGAAGATTTTTATCAGATCGCAATTTGATCGTAAAAGGATCCAAATTGCAATGTTCCATTTTCAGACATCCCTAAAACGTCGCAAAATGATCTCAAAACCAAACGACCATTTTAAGATTAAAATGAGACGTCCAAAAGACGTCGTGTGCCCGCTGGGAAAATATCAAAAATGCCTGATATTTTATCGTCGTAGTCGCTCTATTGTATGTAAAAATCGATTGAATTTTACGTCAATTCTATTGTGATAAGATCGTGAAGGCACGTGCTTCAAATTTTACAAAAAATTTCAATCTTAAAAATGGAAAAAAATATTTTGTGTTAGAAGCAATTTGGAAATTAGTATTGTGAGGTACTTGAGAGTGCTCAGATCTGGCAATGGGCGATTACGATGATTGATAACTTTTCTAATCGTCGTGATCGTCGTAATCGTCGTAATTGTCAGGTCTGAACCAGGCATTAAACGTCTTACAAAGGCTCTTGGCCAAAAGGGAAAGCCGTGAGGGAAAACAAAACATCTAAGTTTAATTAAATTATTTATATTCTTTCGAATAAATCATTACTTTTCCATACATAATACAACAAAACAAAAAACAGAAAAAAGACGACTATAAGCATAGTTAAGGTTCTTGCTGAAACATATAACGTTTGAAAACACTGTATTTGGTGCACTTGCAATCGTATCTGTAATTATTTCTTTCGTATCTCATCATCCTGAAATGAAGTGAAGAAATACAAAACTAATGTAGGGAAAGATTTTGAATAAAATAACATTTGCTTAACCAATACATTTACACGTTTTGCATGAGACTTTTCTCTAACATCCATTACAAAAGCATCGAAAGAGAATAAAATACTTATAAAAATCCCAATCAAAATTTTAAATCCAAATGATCGAGTATGTGAAACTGTGAATATGATCAGAGACATGTAAAAAAAGAAAGATAAACAACTCGTTTGAACTTGATTGACAGCTTATTGTTAATCTTTTTGTTTCGCGCTTCTATACAACGCCATCCGTGTCCCCAGATCCAGACTCTTTTTTTTGAGAATAATTAAATTTTAGAAAGATTAAGATATATAACGAGTGTTACCGACAATTTAAGTTGTTGTTGATTTGTCTTTCATAAATATATCCTGAGAGATTTTGATATTTTACAGGCGAATCTTAATCTCACACATATACTCTTCATTTTTCTTAATGTTTGTAATAAAGATTATCATTTTAGAAAAAGAAATAACCAATAAGTCATATACTGGTAAATTTTCTCGTAAAAATAAGTGACTCTCATTGAAATCAATTTTTCAAAAAAAGTACTGAAGTCTGATGCAAGTCTGGCTAATAACACTTAAGGTATGCTTTTATTTATCAGTTTATTTGGTTAAGATTATTCAACATTCGTTTTAAAACGAGATATTTTGAGAAAAGTTAGACCTAAAATTCGGTGTTTACAGATGAAATATTCTTCATAATTAATGTACTCGTCTATAGTTCGGCATGTTTGGTGAACGAAAGCTTTATGAAATATTGAAATATGCGCAACTAGGAAAAATTATGAAAATTATGCAATGATTATTAGTATAATTTTAATTTTCAACCAATGAACATTTAGAATTTTAACAATTAGAATTAATTATATGTTTAAAATATTCGCGCGAAACAATACTCACACCAGAAAAAGGGACACGCATAGCTTTTACGAGAAACAGTGAGTTGTTTATCTTTCTTTTTTACATATCTCTGATATGATTAAGAATACACCCATCACTTAAAATTTAAATAGCTTTTTGTCCACTCAAACATTCGAAAATCTAATAAAGCGGGAAGAGTTAGAAAGACATCGTTAATATGTCTTGAGAAAGATGTCTTTTTAAAGACGCTTTAAAGAAGTGGAAGTGCCAATAAAAAACGTATTTTTAAAGACGTCTTTTAGAGGTCTTTTAGACGACTTAGATTTTTCAAGATATCTTAAAGACGTCTTAAAGATGCTTTAGATAGATGTCCTTCTAAAGACGTAATTTGGACTTGATTCAGACGTCTATAAGACGTCTTGTTCCGGCTGGGTGGCGTCCTTTTTAAAGCGCATGCGCGATTTTAGGTTTTATTATATGGCTACTTGATAACCTTTGAAAAGATACCTGGTGAAGAGCTTCACGTGTTTGGCCTAACTAGTAAGTAAGTAAGTAAGTAAGTAACGGGAGTTTTTAGTCCTTGGGCTTCCATCCGTAATGGTTGGTTCTTCCGCCCGCAGACTTGCAACTGTTAGTTGACTTACCGCCAGAGATACGTATAGCATTGCTCTAACTTGCCCGAAGGCCAGTGTGCAGTCAGTCGATGGCTCCTAATGGGCTGACACGCTGCTTTTAAAGCGCATCGGAGTGGTGTATTGAGATACGACATGACTGGACTCGAACACGGGTCACAGCGGTCGCACTCAAAGGTACCAACCACTACACCATCGCTGCACAAACTATGGCTCATTTCAAGCTTAAATGGTGTGGGAAGATTTAGGACTTTATTGACTGGTGCAATTGTCAACTTGACTGACTTAGTCAATCTGTTTTCAGGCCCAAAAGGTAAAATCTGCATGCCGTATTCTCTCTAACTAGCGCCCCTCTCCAGTAAGCGCCCCTCTCTAATAAGCGCCCCCTTCTAGTCAAAAATATTTTTATGAGCGCCCCTCTCCAATAAGCGCCCGGGCGCTTATAGAGTGATTAGACATTACTCAGAAATTTATAAGCGCCAAGACGGTAATTAGAACTTTGAACCAAACACGAATATTCTGTAATAGAAACGGAAGGCTATGTTTTTGTGATGTCTAAATTTAAGTACAATATCTTATTTCGTTTTATGATAAAAAGGAATGCCTCGTTCACAGCTAGCATGACCATTTTAAAATGTTTTTATAAGCGCCCCTCTCTAATTAGCGCCCCTCTCTAATAAGCGCCCCCTAATTTCTAAAAAAAATTTATAAGCGCCCGGGTGCTTATTAGAGAGAATACGATATTTGAAACTTACAAATGTTTCAGAACTTTAATTTACCTTATCGATCCTTATTACACCGGCCTTAAATAGCGTTATTTTTTGAGTGGCGGTATTAGGGCGGGCGTTAGAGGTCTCTGAAATTATTACGCCGACCTTTCAAAATAAGACCATTAGCATGTATTTTGATGGGTTTTTTTATTTGTCGGTATTGGTATTTTGCTGTTCGAAAATTTTTGAATTTGAAATTTTTTATGCAGGCTTAATATAAAAACTTCAGTCAAAAAAGTTAAGTAGAACGGTAGTTATGAAAGGTCATTAGTTTCAAAAATTGGACAAAAGATGTCAACACTGGTCAATTTTTATGCAAAAAGTTTGTCAGGGGTATAAGCAGACAAGAGACAACTAAACAAATGAAATGGTTATATAAGTATGATACAATAACTAGCAGCAAATATTTACATCTGAAACTTAGGATTAAATACTAAGGAACCGCACATTATCTAAAACTAGCATGTAGCTTTAGCTAAAAATGCCCCCGCCCTCAAGCATTCTAATTTGTACATACAGCAAGCTATACATTGCAAGCTATACAGCGGAAACAAAAATAAAAAACTTCGTTACCTTTTGTTATCTCTTGATCCTATGTCACACTGATGCTAATTTATGCCTTTCAAAAAGTGTAATTAAGGCTTAACAAGTAATATCAGAAAATATTAGCTACAAACAAAAGAAATGTGTGAGCTGAAACCATGGTTACATATTTTATAATTAAAATAAGATAAACATTTGTTAAAGAAATTCTGTAAGAGCCAAAAGGAAGAAAAAAAAATTTTTGCAAAAAAAAATTAAAGCGAAAAATCCATTAGAAATCTGCGTTTCAAACTTTGATTCGAAATATAGCCAAAGTTTACATAAAAAACAAGAAAAAAATATAAGAAGGTTTTATTGGTCATGATCACACCAGGTTTGGAGGACAGAAAAAAGAAGGAAAACACGAAGAACGACTATTTGTAGGCTTTCTTGCATACACAGAAATCCAATTAAAATCTTTTTTAGGCAAGATCTGCCAAAAATCAGTGCATTGAATAAAATTTATCGAACGAAAGATTATTTGAGCTAAAACATATAGCTACAAAAATAAAATGTTGTTGGCAAAATTTCAGATTTCAAGCTGTGCTTCAAAATCCTAGTCGTTCACTTCACTAAAACAACACAAAAGTAATATGAAAAATGTCTAAGCAATTTTAGCATACGAACTTCCTAAATAACATAGTATAATATAATAATAAATTAGGAAAGAGATACGAAAAAACATCCCACTTATAGTACCATGCTTTGAAACGGGAAAAAAAGCAAAGTCAGCTAATTAATTGTATTCCACCGTGTAACGTCAACACGAAAGTTGGAAGATGATGATGATGAAGAACAAAATCGGAACTGACATTCGCCTATCTCGTGAAACTACTATGCCTCCTCGCTCGCTTACGCTCGCTGCGGGGGCAATTAGTAACATTAAAACCTTAAATATGGAGTAAAAATTCCATGCAAAATGCTAAAAGTAAACGACCCTTTCTAAACTTTTCATTCTATGTTTTTAAAGTGAAATTAATTTCAATTTAAGGCTCAAATAGAGAAACTACCCAAATGAAAATATGAGTTTGGCAAAAAACCTAAATGAAGAAATTTAGTTCAATTCGATTTATTTGGCGCAGGTTTGATTTTGCGCAGCCAAGATTATTTTAAATTTTGCGCAATTCGGACTTCTTGGTCGAAATTTACACTAATTTTAGACTATTTTTATGTTTTTCGCAGAAAAGATTTATATATTTGGTACAGCTCACTGTAAATTTGGTGCAATTTTTTGCGCCAAAACTTCTTCACTTAAGGTAATTACAAAATGATAAAGTTCAGAGTTAATAAACAAAACGTTTAATCAGCTCACTGTATATTTGGTGCAGTTTTATTTTGGTGCATCTTTTTGCGCCAAAACTATATATGAACTATTTATGTCTATATGAAGACAAAGAGAAAAAATTCAGTTTTAAATTTTTATATTCCTTAAATGCTGAACAGAAGATAACTTAACAAAATGATTAGAAAAAAAACTAAGCGAAGCTGCACGGACACAAACCTTTATAAACTTTAAATAAAACAACAACAAAGCAAAACAAAATATGAAGCAAGAATAAACAATGTATACTGGATTAACAGAAAAATAAAAACTAGCATGTAGCTTTAGCTAAAAATGCCCCCGCGCTCAAGCATTCCAATTTGTACACACAGCAAGCTATACATTGCAAGCCTATACAACAGAAACAAAAACAAACAAAACTTTGTTACTTTTTGTTATCTCTTAGGCCTATGTCACACTGATGCTAATATACCTTTCAAAAAGTGTAAATAAGGCTTAACAAGTAATATCAGAAAGTATTTGCTACAAACAAAAGAAATGTGTGAACTGAAACATGAATACGTATTTTATAATCAAAGTAAGATTTGTTAAAGAAATTATGTAAGAGCCAAAAGAAAAAAAACACTGTTTCAAAAAAAATATTAAAGCGAAAAATCCATTAGAAATTTGCTTTTCAAACTTTGGTTCAAAACAAAAAGTAGCCAACGTTTACATAAAATAGCTACAAAAAAATATAAAAAGTTTTTATTGATCATGAGTGGAGGACAGTTAAAGAAAAAAAAAACAAGAATTTGTAATATGGCTTTCTTGCATACACAGAAATCCAATTAAAATGGCAATATCCACCAAAAATCAGTGAATAAAATTTATTGAACGAAAGATTTTGAGCTAAGACAACATATACAAACATAAAATGTATGCTTGGCAAAATTTCAGATTTCAAGCTGTGCTTCAAAATCCTTGTTGTTCACTTCACTAAAAAAACGCAAAAGTAATATAAAAAATGTTTAATTAATTTTAGCATACGAACTTTTTAAATAACATAATATATTATAATAATAAATTAGGAAAGAGATACGAAAAAACATTCTGTCTCCCACATACAGTACCATGCTTTGATACGGGAAAAACGCAAAGTCAGCTAATAATTGTATTCCACCGTGTAACGTCAACACGAAAGTTGGATGATGATGATGATGATGATGATGATGATGAACAAAATCGAAAACTGACATTCGCCTATCTCGTGAAACTACTATGCCTCCTCGCTCGCTTACGCTCGCTGCGGGGGCAATAACAAAACACACTGTATCTTGTCAAAGCTGTAAAATAAACTAGTGATTCAAAGTTTTTTTAAGCATAAAACAACTGTAAAACCTATATAAAAACTCCACAGTAAAGATGAGATTCATTATCTCAATTTCAGATGGAAGGTCTGTAAATACTAAATATTTGTCGATACTGTATTCTCTCTAATAAGCGCCTGGGCGCTTATAAAATATTTTTGGAAATTAGAAGGGCGCGTATTAGAGAGAGGCGCTAACTGGAGAGGGGCGCTTACATAAAAATTTTGAAATGGTCATGCTAGCTGTGAACGAGGCATTTATTTTTATCATAAAAGAATACTAACAACTGTATTTTTCATGGCAACGAAATAAGATTTTGTACTTATAACTTACATTTAGACATCACAAAAATATAGTCTTCCGTTTCTATTATATACAGAATTTTCACTTTTTGTTCAAATTTCTAATTACCGTCCGGGTGCTTATTAATTTCTGAGTTAATGTTAAGTCACTCTTATTGCAGAGGGGTGCTTATAAAAATATTCTTGATTAGAGGAGGGGGGGGGCTTATAAGAGAGGGGGGCTCATTGGAGACGGGCGCTAATTAGAGAGAATACGGTATTTAATTTTTTGTAAATCAGATCCCCATTGTCTACAACAAAATCAACATCTGTAGAATCTCATGTTCCCAAATTTTTGGCTAAAGAAAACCCAATAGAAAAAAGTGCACAACACGTACATTGCTTCCCAGCAGTTGATCCAAAACGTTCAAAATTGCCTTGATGGAATAGACCCTGTGTTACTTTAGAAAACAACATATATATATATTTGATACTGTGTAAAAACTGTTACAATGTGTAGCGATACACGTTTTTTTTTTAAGAAACACGTTTTCCCAGGCAGCCTCAATGTTTCTTAAGATTTTCATGATTTGAGCCTGAAATGTTTCTTAGATGTTTCTTAAATTTTAGTTAGAAAAAACGTCTAGAAACATGGCGCATATTACATAACTAAGCTAAAAATTAGACATATAAGATGTTAAAAAGAGGTGTACAACCATATTTATGTATATATAGTTTTATTCATTGTATATATTTGTTTTCTTTTTTTCGATATGGAAGAGTAACTTCCTGTTATATTAGCATTCCTTCAAAAATAAATCAGTTTTGTTTCTTAATCTCAGCCTGACAATGTTTCTTACGTGTTTCTTAAGATTTTGCCATTTTGAGCCTCATGTTTCCTAAACTCGCGTTTCTTAAAAAAAAAAACGTGTAATAGAAAGACAAAATAGCAAAAGTATTGTTAAAATAGTTTTAACACTCAAGGAACCTCTAGTTCTATGTAACAGTTTTCTCGTTTTGTATTCGAATTCGAAATCGTAATCACACAAGTTATGGTTTCTTCTCGTAGATGTTTGTTTTTCTCGTGGTTTTTGGATTGTTCTTGTGGTTTTTCGTAGTTTTTTTTTCGAATAAGCAGGGGGATGGGTACTCCGGGGAAAAAATTGTAAAATGGGGTAGGGGAGGGGGGGGGGGAGGGGGGGGGGCATTATAAAATGCACCACAGGGAATTTTCCCAAAATTACATAAAATGGGGGAGGGGGGTGGAGTGGTTGATAATGAAGTGTGGGTGGGGGTGGAAACTGTGGAAGTGAGATAATGTTTGGCTTTTTCCTGCAAGCACTCTTATTAGAAGTCTTGTATAGTTATACTTTATATAGTACAAAAAAACAGTGTTTTGTGAGTCGATTTGTGAGAAGAGATCTTCAATACATGATTATTATGTTTGCTTAAACGTCTAATGAGTTATGATGAAATTGCAGTAGAGTACCATAATTACAGTTGTTTCGAATTCACTTTATATATATAACATTCACAATTTGTTCCCCACTTGTTTTCAACGATCCAAATGCCAGTAGCAGTACGCCGGAATTTTAAGGAAACAATGTACGTATAATTTACAGACCAAACATTTTGAGAATTTGGAAGAAAAAAGTAATAATAGTAAGAAATACAGTCGGGATCTACTTTTTCCCAAAGTTTCGCCTCGCCTCGCGCCACCACAGCCGTAATTAAACAGTTGAACAAACATTAAAGCAGTTCCATGACCATATTTTACTACAAAGAGCCTGGAAACGATTATTTCAGCAAAAATACGCATAAATTATGCCATGAAAGTAGAAGCGTCCTCTCCACGCGCCCGGAAAAAATTTGCGCCACTTTAACCGCCATATTGGATTTTAACCGAATTTCATGGAACCAACTTAGCACGTCCGCAAACTTAGATGTCCGCCATCAAACGAACGTGGTTTGTCGTAAGAAAGACAATCCCGTACATTTTCTTGATCAGTTTTTCAAGCTCTACAACATGAGTACACTCATTGCCAATCCTTAATTCTATTTTTCGCAAACACAAAGGAAGCTGAACATGGGCGGCCAGAAACGCAGCCTTTGCCGCCTCTTATCATAATAATTTTATCATAAAAGTGTATCCCACGTTTACTTTAGAGAGTGATATATTTAGTTTTAGTTTACGTTCAACGTCTTCTTAGTATGAAAGCAGAGGCCGTGACGTCAGTGTTTTTTATGATCACAGGAGAATCATTACAATGCGTCCCCAATCGAACGCGGCGTTTTTGTGAAAATATGTTGGGAACCAATAGGGATAATTGACTTTCTTGGGGCGTTGGCGATACAGGAAATTGGGTGACAAAAAATTTTGGCCTAAATTGTTGTGCAGTTTCCGCTATGACGTCAACAAAGTTTTTGAACTACGATAATTCAGTAACGGTTGGTCTCAGGGAAATGATCCCACACATTTTTTTTGTCAGTTTTTCAAACTGTACAACATAGGCATACTTTTGAGTCGTGATTCTACGCTTTAATGTTTCTTCAAGAAGTAAGTACACTGGAATGGCGGATTAGACACATCGTTTTTAAAGTTAAACTTCTTAAAATGTTTTACGTGGGACGCTAGTCTCATATATCGCGTACGTGCATATCATTTTTATTAAGATTTCCATGGAATGGATAATCTTATTCATTTCGGCGGCGTATCTATTTCTCTATCTATCTATCTGGGTAATGCTCTAGCCTGTGATTTTCATATCTCCGCTGTTGTGATATGTAAAATGTTGACAGGCTAAAGCTGAACCGAAAGCATGTAAAAACAATATGGTGGCGCGTGGAAGGTCGTGCTTGTGGGTGTTTTGTGCTTGGTACTTTTATCTGGAAATGTTGCAAAAGTTTACGTACAGATCGTTTCATAATTAAAGAACTGCATGTGACTTGTAAAGAGACAGGACTATCGTTTATATAACAAAATATACGTGATTTACAGTCGAATTTTGAGAATTTTATATACAGTTGTTGATAATAACAAGAAGGAATATCATAACATTGATATAACACTGTATGAAGACTCATTTATCTGATGCCGAATCTCAAGATTTGTATTTAATCGATGGTTATGAAATGTATACATTGACATATGAAACAAATAAATTGAGAAGACAAGGTATTGAATGAAGATATCATGGATTAAGATATTTTCACAAGAGAATTTCCAGTCTTCTTACATGCTGCATGTATTGCTTGGCTGACAACAAAATATCTGTCAAAAGCCTCCAATACTGATTTTAATTATGTTGTGCAGTCTTTGAAAAAAGAAGCGATGTAATCTTGAAGAGAGTATGTGTCAGTATGATCCAGACATTATTTAAACAGTAAATTGATATATACACTTTGAAGCAGTTACGAGATGTCGATTGGTTTACAGTCTACAAAACAATAAACATTAACGAGACCATACCAAATTCATGAGATCATTTTTAATAACTGGTAATAGAAAATAAAATTATAAAATTATATAAGTGACGTCTTTGCCCATGGCTGAATAAGTCATTTAAAAGCAAAATGAACAATGACGATGCAGTATATTAAGGAAAGTCAACAAGAGTAAAGGTCACACCTATCCTGCCTTATTCTGTTTCTAAACAAAGCAAACCTCTGTGGCTGTGTGAAAACTTCCACGGAAGAACATAATGATCAAAAAGTTATTACGTAATTGCCCAGTGAATTTGAAATTTTACTTCTGTTGACTATAATTGAATAGTTTTTTTTTTTTATTTTTATGTAAATTAATCTATTTTACATTGTATATATTTACTCTGCACATTTGTTATTGTACTTAACAGGACTTATATATATATATATAGAGAGAGAGAGAGAGAGAGAGAAAGCAGCATGCATACATAATGAAGTGTATAATCCCTTAGAAAAAAGTTTATTTTTGACAATGAAAAGTAATCACAAATCGAGACAACATTTGTGACAACATGCATTGACAACATTTGTTGACCAACATGTTGCCTCGATTTGCTATAGCGAGCAACATGTTGGAGAAGGAAAAAAATCGTCAAAAATGTTGGCCAACATTTTTAAACTTTTTTAAAAATGTTGGCCAACATTTTTGATGATATTTCATGTTGCTCTATGTTGCTTGCGATTTGCTATACTTTTCAACATGTTGGCCCAACATTTTGGACAACATTTTGATATTATGATGTCTTTTCGAATGTTTTTTATACTTTTCGAATGTTTTTAATCCCATCGGACCTGTATGAAAAAAATATCAAAAGAAAATCCAAACAAGAAAGTTCAATAATTTCATTAAAATGGATGAAGCTTCGCAACGTAATAAATTTAAGTGGGACGATGAGTCAGTGGAAAAACTCATTGACTTGTATGAGGAAAGACCTTGTCTATGGGACATTTCCGACAAAAGCTATTCAAAAAGAGATAAAAAAGAGAAGGCTTTGTCTGAAATTAAAGAAGCTATGGATATGGATCTAAAAACCATACAAGCTAAGTGGAAATCATTACGAGCCCAATTTGGTAGAGAGCTTTCTAAGGAAAACAAAACAAAGAGTGGCCAAAGTACTGACGAATTATTCGAGAGTTCCTGGCAATTCATGCAAAAAACGAAGTTCGTGGATCAAGTAAAGAAAACAGCCAAGAGTTTATCAACAATAAACTTTGAATCACAGTCGATGATGGTCAACGACGAAAGTGATACTGAAGATCTGATGGATGACTCTATCGAAATGGAGGCTAATTCACAAAAACAAGTCAGCAGGAAAAGATGTATCACTCCTGCTGAAGAAAGACAGAAACAAAAGCAAAAGTTAATTGCAAAGTGTATTGATGTGTTGGATAAGCCCCAAAGCCCAAAACGCCCATTACTTGAGGATCCATTCGCTCTATACGTGTCAGAGCAACTGAAAACCTTGGACAACAAGAGTCGTTGTATTGCAGAAAAAAGAATCAACGATATCATATTTGAAATAAAAATGCAAGAGTTTGGTTCTGGTGCTGCTCACTATTCAAAAAACAACCAATTTGTACATTCTTGACACGCTCTGTCCCCAGCCCCAATTAACCCTTATGATGTAACCCAGGGTCAATATACTTCAATGCTTCAAGATTATAATAATTGACACGTTTTTATTATGTAACTTATAATATAGTTTATAGTATATTTTACATAATATTGTTTACATTTCATGTTTTTGTTATTAAACTTTTCAAAGAATAAAATGTAGTTAACTTTTAGTTTATAGTGTTTTTCATGACCGTTCCCATTGCCAATTGACACTTCCTCCTTCGCTCATGAAATATTCTGTAAAAATTTCTCTGATCACCTTAGCATTTCTTGATGCATTTTTTCCTGTCTGTTTTGGAAAAGATGTAGAAAATACCCCAAGCGGATTTACTTGCTCAGATCGCCAGGATCCTGGAACTAATTGACCATTTCTATCAACATAATCAATTAAACCAGGTGGTGTGTACACAGATTTACTATTTATCCGGAGAAAGTTATGCAGCACCAAAGCACATGATGTTATTGTACGAGCTTTTTCTGGCGATAAATTCAAAGGTTGTTGAAAAATACGCCATTTATTAGCCATAATACCAAAAAGGTTTTCTGAGATTCTACGAGCTCGGCTATGGCGATAATTGTAGATGCGTTTATCTTCTGTCAGCTCTTTCTGTGGATAAGGTTTCATCATATATGGTTTCAACGCAAATGCATCGTCTCCAACAAAAACATGAGGTACTTTCGTCCACCCAAAAGGCAACACTTTGGCTTCAGGAATTCCTAAATCACCGTCTTCAATTTTTTTCCGCAGATCAGATGCATTCCAAACGCCTGAATCATTCATACGCCCATTGCTACCTATATCTGCATAGATACATTCGTAATTTGACCCAGCAATGGCTAATAGAATTATAGAAAATGTTTTCTTGTAATTGTAGTATTCTGACCCAGTACCAGGAGGTGGTCTTATTTGTATATGTTTGCCATCGATTGCCCCAAGACAATTAGGAAAGTTCCACCGCGATTCAAACGTTTCAGAAATGTTCATCCATTCAGAAGAAGAAGGAAGTTTTATATAATCTTTACCAATGTATGCTACAATTGCTTTTGCTGTTGTATCAACTATATATGATATTGCCCTTTCTGATACACGGAATTGATAACATAATGATCTGAAGCTTTCACCTGTTGCAAGAAACCGAATGGTCAAAACTAGCCTTTCAGCAGGTGAGACAACACGCTGTCCTGAAACTCCCGAACTTTTTGGAGCAATATAGGGCTCAATCAACTGTAGGATTACCTTGAAACAACTATAATCCATTCTCATCATTTCCTTATAAGATTTTGTATCTTCGATTAAGAGCTCCTGAACAAGATTATTATACATGCCATCCTGATTCCTCCGCTGTATCCATTTTCTCGTAGGACCCCGACTCTTTTTCTCATCATCTTCATCTATAGCCAAAGTCAACAAAATAAATGCTGCGGCTTCCCTTTCAGCCATTTTGAAAAATTGTGACGAGAAAGAGAATAAATGAAACTAATAAAATGTTGGTTTAAATGTTGGCAGAAATTTTATAGGGGTAGCAAATCGTACCAACATGTTGCCCAAAATGTTGGTGAAAATGTTGTCCTAAATGTTGTCTCGATTTGCGGCCGCCTTAACATCTTTTATCAAATTAAAATTACAAGCATGTCATGCTTAAGTTACGGAAATCTTTTAACAACTTAGTTGTTTCTTGTTTTATTTTTAGTTTGACGGTAAAGTTCTTCTTAGTTGCGTGGAAAACTACATAGAGGCGAGAGACATTCTTTCACGATATGAAGACAGAATTGCCAAAAACATCGATCATAGAAGGAATGATGATGCTCAAGACAGCTAGTTGTAGTAGATGAGCTGAATTTCGATTTAGATCAACTATGCAAGTCAGACAAGACATAGCTCCTGAGGCTCTAGACGCAGAGTCACTAGTCGATCTCTACATACAGGTAATCTCACTCATTGTCTGTTGCAGAAATAGCGAGTGATTATCAAGTGGTTGAGATCATTGATGCCAGCATTGACGAGGTTCTGTTCTAAGGATAATCCAGTATCACCAAAATCACAAAAAGGATGCAGGTAAAGAGGCAATTGAATCACTGAAGAAACTAAACATGTTCAGGACTGATTCGGAGCTGGATACTTTAGTGTTGAAAATGTTGATACAAATCAACAAAAGCAGATTGAACCAAATGAAACAAAGCAAGATCACAGACTTTTTTGAGAAAAATTAAAAAACAAAAAAGTAAACACTTCTTTTAAAAGTACTGATTTGATTCTCACCTACCACACGTAGTTTTATGATTTCGATAATCTGAAAATCATGCAATTCGAAAAAATTCTGAAACCCAGTGGAGGTTCGAATTGCATTAGTTCAACTATGAAAATGTTTCAAACTTGAAAACACTATAGAAGAACGAACTGCAAAAGTTGGAGTTTAATTGACCAGTTTGTTACCAATACACTAAACAAAATTATAGCTCCCATGCTCTCCCATCAGTAAACACAACGCCCTTGACATAATAATCATCATAAAAACAGGAATTAATCATAATGACATTAATCAAGATAAAAACGTATACACAACTGCGAACACTTGCCTCTAGCATGTCACCACTCACTCGCATAATGAACGGTTTCATCAAGAAATTTCATTCACAAAGTTTGGAAAAAAGTTTAAAATTAGGGTCATTACAAACGTACAGTGCTTGCCATGTAGGAAACATTACATGACAACTCACAGAGGAATATTCACTCTTTATTTCCAAAGCAAGGAGGATTTCATAAATCACATTCAACAACCTGTTTAATCTTACATTTACGCAACGATATCTAAAAAGGTGTAAATCATTGTAATCAAATACAGTTGTGTTCGCATCGTTTGATAATTGAATAATATTTGAATAGAACTAATACTTGATGAAATTCTATATCTTTCTGTATTTCTATTATGGACAGAAATAAATACTTACCAATTTTCACTTCATTTTAAAGTCAACGGTGTTCTTCTAAAGTATTCATCAGCAGTGTATCCAAAAGCTTCAAAATCATCTTTATAAATTTCATAAACACTTTCAATAATGTTGATGGGGATTTTTAAGAATTCTTGAAAATGCAATGTAGAAGCACTTTGTTTAAAATCCATGTAGTGTGGAAAAGAAACATTTCCAGAAAATCCTGTTTCGTTAAGTATAACTTGTGCGTCTTCTGACATTGAATCCATTTTACCAATGAAATCGTAGCTAATTTCGCATGGATTGCATAAGGTAGTAATTCTCTCCCAGTGCTCATTGAACAATTTGTTGTTCTTCGATAAAAATATGATATATTTCAAAAACTCTAAAAATGTCACTCCTTCGCCTTTTTCTATTTCCGATGACGATGCATTAACACGAAACTTTTTTATGATTAATGAGCCAAATTCCTCGTAAAATTTTTTGTTCTTCCTTCCACCATAAGAGAACTTGTCCCTGTATGCCGAATACAATCTTTCGAAAGGATGACGAGTGAAAAAGAATTTGTAATGTGACTTAAGCTTCTCACTCTTCTCTGAATTAGACAAGTTAAGACGGGACAGTTTAAATCTTTCTATGCTATGAATAGGTGTCTCAGGAAACAACTTTGGAGTTCTTCCATCAAGCATATAGAGGACACGTTTCCAGTTTGAAGATCCAACCTTTGGTACAGCGCAATATATGATAGATGGCAAGTCGAAAACCTCAACGTTCCAACCCAAATTATTGTTATTTTTGTTTAGTCGAATGGTTTGTTTTGTGTGATTACAATAACGTGTTAGCGTTTTTTTTCTTTCGATTTGAAGAACGCTATGTTTCTTTGGATTCATTACATCAGACTTTTGTAATTTGTTTTGATAGGTATTCTGCCCGTTTTCCTCTTGCAATGTTTTCAAATTATTTTCTTGCAAATTTTCTGAGTATGTTTTCTTTATCTAAATGGCAAATCATTACATTATGTTCTTATTATAGGTAAGCTTAAAGTTATTTGGGGGACATTGTTGTTACATTGCTGTCACAATCAGATTTCCAAATTCGCCAATAAGCAATTGGCAGACATTGAGCTTAGATAAACTGTCAATTTTTATGTAATTTCCGTAATTATGAAAATAAAGGAGACAGAAAAATTGATTGGGTAATTGTTTGGTTGAGTATCAGGATATATATACACTATGTTCTTCAATATAAATTGACTTACCAATTGCACAGCTACTGTTTTTTTGGATCTCAGCTGAAAACCTATAAATGGAGAAAAGAATTTATGTGATGGTCAGAACGGTAATCGCTTTGTTTTTATTGAACTTCATTTGTGTTAGGAAGTTCTGAAACATGGTCTTTTGTAAATTGGAATTATCTGTCTGGTTTTATTATAACTAGCATGTAGCATTAGCTAAAAAATGCCCCCGCGCTCAAGCATTCCAATGTGTACACACAGCAAGCTATACATTGCAAGCTATACAACGGAAACAAAAACAAATTTTTGTCCGAAAACTCAAAAAAATTCAGATGAATGTTTTTGCAAGTCTTTACACAGAAACAAATATATACATTTAAATTTTTGTTAACATTGTATAAACTAAACACAATAAAAACAAGAAGAATTGCGAGCATGATCATTTCGAAATGGGAGATCAGATTTGAAAACTCCTTGACGGATGGTCTTCACGGTTTTTCGCTTACGTTGTAATTGAGTTAAACTTTCTTTAGGATAACTTCTTTTTTATTGATGCTAATATACCTTTCAAAAAGTGTAATAAAGGCTTAACAAGTAATATCAGAAAGTATTTGCTACAAACAAAAGAAATGTGTGAACTGAAACCATGGATACGTATTTTATAATCAAAACAAGATTTGTTAAAGAAATTCTGTAAGAGCCAAAAGAAAAAAAAACAAACTTTTTTTAAAAAAAAATCAAAGCAAAAAATCCATTAGAAATCTGCGTTTTAAACTTTGATTCAAAACAAAAAGTAGCCAATGTTTATAAAAAAAAACAACAAGAAAATGTAAAAAGCTTTTACTGATCATGATCAAACACTAGTATGATTAGGTTTGGCGCGAGGTGGACAATTAAAATAGAAAAACACGAAGAAAGACAATTTGTAATATAGCTTTCTTGCATACACAGAAATCCAATTAAAATCTTTGCCAAAAATTAGTGCGTTGAACAAAGTTTATTGAATGAAATATTTAGAGCTAAAACATATATATACAAAAATAAAATGTATGGTTGGCAAAATTTCAGATTTCAAGCTGTGCTTCAAAATCCTTGTCGTTCACTTCACTAAAACAACACAAAAGTAACACGAAAATATCTAAGCAATTTTAGCATACGATCTTCCTAAATAACATAGTATAATACAATAATAAATTAGGAAAGAGATACGAAAAAACATTCTGTCTTTCCCACTTACAGTACCATGCTTTGAAACGGAAAAAAAGCAAAGTCAGCTAATAATTGCATTCCACCGTGTAACGTCAACACGAAAGTTGGAGGATGATGATGATGATGATGATGAACAAAATCGGAAACTGACATTCGCCTATCTCGTGAAACTACTATGCCTCCTCGCTCGCTTACGCTCGCTGCGGGGGCAATTATAAGCCAGAAAAGAGGATCTTTTAATCCTTTTAATCTTTTGTTCCGCACATAAGATGAGTTTATTTTAGGGAGCGCTTATAAGGAAAAACTGAATTTTGGTAAGGATGAAATAGTAACCATATAATGCACTTACCAAATTTAATTTAAGTGAAAATCGATTTAAAAGCTCCATATGGACAGTTTAATCAATATATGTAGCTAGGAGACTACAGCTTTGAAGAAAGAGTTGCTTTTTATTATATGGTGATTTATCTATTTGTAGCTTATTTAATCCACAAAATTAAGAAACTATTTTGATTGAGTGTTATTTAGAGCGTATTTTAAGTCCACCTATATTTATCTTGAGGAGAAACGATTACGACGTGACACCTGCAAATGAAATATTTGATGTTCAAAAAATTATCCTGTTATTCTTAAGGAACTGCATATTAGGGTCTCAATTATGAACTGCACTTTTGACAGTCTTATCCGAAGTCTTATGACCTCTCTCCTGCTATTTGTTTTTATTTTCCATCATCTTCATTAAGTTGTGTATTGTACTCTACCACCATATCATAGGAAATACACAATCAAAAAGAACGTAAATGAAACATTTTTTCTATGGCAATAATAACTTTCAATCTTGGTTTTGATAAGAAGAAAAAAGGCTGTTTGTAAAGAATCCCATACTTCCAAATAATCTTTTGTATAAATTTGTTCATGTCATTTCCATATGTGCAATTAATTTAAAGTCATTTTAAAGTCATTTGCGTGTAGTAAAATGCAACTCACGTAAAATTGGATAGATTCCAATGAAGATTAACAAACCAACGACCTGCATTCCCACCCTTTGTATATTCATTGTATCTATGACATAAAAATATGTATCAAATCCAATTCAGTTTATTATCATGAAAAACAAAACAGTATTCTCACGTTTTGATTACCATATACAAACAAATATAATTGCGAATTGGCTAACCGTTTTATGTAAATATTGCACAAAATCGTTACAAACTTGGATTAATAGTTGGAGCTTGGCATTCAAATTCATGACAGATTAGTTATGATCCATTATGTTCTGTTTTTCAGTGGTTGTATGTTTTGAATATAACATAGCATTAACAGATTTTGGCCAACATCTTGTTTTCGGTTCCTTCTGTTCCATAAATTTCCTTTAACGGTCAAAAACGCGTGGAACATAAAAAGAGGATGTCTTACACTTCCTAATCTAATGTGACCATGGGCTAATGAATTTTTCTGAATATCCTCCCTGAAGTACTGCTAAAAATATGGGATTCTATTGCCTTTTGCGATCGTAGTAAAAAACCGGTTTATCTTATAGCAACTATTAAACCTCTGATTATTCTTCAGTTCTTACAGTCCTAACCATAACACTTTCAAAGGTATTGTTCTTGATGTATATTTTCAGGCATCGTTCACGCGTCTTTCTTAGGTCCAAATTTTTTTGTAAACACAGAGCACTGTCATCTCATCTATATATGTGACGGTTTGAGGGAAAATCATAACAAGTGATATTACTGATAAATTAATCAGTAATTTATCAGAAATTTATCAGTAATAATCAGTAATACTGATAAATAATCAGTAATTCGTTCGATTTATCAGTAATTTGTTCGATGAATCAGTAATTCGTTCGATTTATCAGTAATTTGTTCGATGAATCAGTAATACTGATAAATTACCGATTATTTATCAGTATTTACCGATTATTTTATCAGTAATTACTGATTCATCTAACAAATTACTGATAAATCGAACGAATTACTGATTAAATCTATTGTTTTCTTATCAGTATTTTACTGATAAATTTATCAGAAATTATCACTTGTTATGATTTTCCCTCAAACCGTCACATATCCACTTTAAGCCCATTTAACATTATGAAAAAGTGAAACAGGTATATGAGCGATGCATAGATAGATACTTTCTTCAAAACTGCGATGATTATTTTTGAAGCGAATGTTTTGAAACACACTGTAGTTATCATTTTGGAAATTAAATTCTCTGAACAATTTACGTTAATCTGTTAAGCCTGGTCCAGACCTGACAATTACGACGATTACGACGATTAAAAAAGTATCAATCGTCGTAATCGCCAATCGCCAGATCTGATCACTCTCAAGTACCTCAAAATACTAATTTCAAAATTGCTTCAAACACACGATACTTCTTTCCCTTGTTAAGTTTGAACGTCTTTGTAAAATTTGAAGCACGTACCCTCACGATGTTAAAACAATAGAATTGACGTAAAATTCAATAGAATTTTAAATACAATAGAGCGAATACGACGATAAAATATAAAAAAAAATTGGTATTGTGTCGTCGTAAATGTCAGACATTTATGACGATTACACTAAATTTTAATTGTCGCAAACGTCATAATCGTCAGGTCTGAACCAGGCTTTATAAAGTTTTGTTATTGAATCTTTTTGTGTCAGAAATAGATTTCTTTTGTGAAATAGAGTCAATTGATCATTAAGAAGTTACGGAGAGTTGTAAAAACGTTTTTCCTTAAAAAATTACCTGGAAAAAATATTTTCAGAACAGAAATTATATATTTAGATAGATCTCAAAAAAGCTCTTTTTTGATATAAGAATTGCAAAGTACTATGTAGCAAAAAAAATGCGTTAGAAAATCTTTGACAAACCTTTTTGATGTTAATCTCAGAGATGCAATAAACTTCAACTACTCAACCAACTGCATTTCAAAGTTAACCTTCGGTGAAATATCTTCAGAGAATGTTTGTATTTTTAACTACCATACAATTACCTATTAGCATTACTGAGAAGCTTAGAATTTTTTTAATCCTTGTGATAACAGAATTTTTTAAAAACGGTAAAAACTATTAAAGCTGCTATTATGGTGTTTAAACAAAAATTCGTAAAGGTAATTACGGTTACTAAGAGCCTATACAGGTTCACATATTTTGTGTATAATGAATCGGCTACCATCGGCTTTGTTTTTGTATTCCATTTTAATCGTTTGCTTTTTCTTCCTTTTTTCTTATCGTTTTTCTATTATCTTTCTGTTGTTATTGTGTCCTGCCATAAGCAAGGATTCTGTCACGGTTTAATTGCTTGTTTTTTTAGATTTCTGCGAAAGCAAGAAAGCTATTACAACCGGCTTTCGTTTTTTTTTTCTTCGTTTTTTTCTTACTGTCCAAACCTAGCGGTTTTTTGAAATTTCGTGCGTGCACTTAACCAAAGCACCGTGCATGGCATGTCAGCGATATATTTACAAAAGTTTCTTTGATCAATATTAAATATATTTTAAGACATAAAACATATTTTCAGTTAAAAAAGAAAATTTGTAGAAGAAACTAGTAACTATCTTGGACTGTGATCATCGTTTCTTACTGAAAATAAATTCTCAACGTTTTGTAAACAGAAGAGTCAAAAAAGCTTTATAATACAATAACGAAATACATGTGCTTCCGTGGCGCAGTTGGCTAGTGGACTTGTCTGGTAACTGAAAGGTCGGTGGTTCGAGCCCACCTAGGTCGTTCAACATTTTCTGTCGAATTTTATAAATTTCATAACATATTTCATTTTTCATGCTTCAAAAGATTTTGCAGAAATCTTTCTGCCCGTAAGGGCATCTTGTTTAAGTTTCCTTTCAGTACTGTGCAACTCCGTGCATTGTTTTCTCAAAAATTTTCGGAAATATTTTTGTTTTACCCACTGGACTGATCATCATCAGTTAAAATGAAATAGATAAAATCATGAAACAAAAATTACAGCGTTGTAAAAGGTGTTGAGGAAAATATACTGTCTGTAAAGGTCTTAATACAAAAGAAGAAACTCATGAAAAAGGAATTACCTAGGTAATTTCAAAAGAATTCTCGAGTTTGTTAACTGTTTCGACTTAAGCCTGGTTTTCACTGATCGTTTTAACGCTTCAAACGCAGTTGTCTTAAGCCTTAAAACAGTTTTAAGGCTTAAAAACAAATATCGAAAATGTTACTGTTTTGAGATATTTGTTTTTCATGTGAGAACATAAAATGAACATGTTTTAAAACATGTTTTAAGCCTAGTAGAATCCCGATATCTCGAAACCCCACAGGACCGAGAAAATAGTACGACTTATCGAATGTTCGAGTTATCGGGGGTATTTTATGAGAAAGTATTGCTGAAGGGGAATTCGAAATGGGTTCGAGTTATTCAAAGTTATCGAGTTATCGTGGGTTCCAGTTATCAGGATTCTATAGTATCAAAATGGTTTGATATTTTTGCCATACGCTGAAAACATTTTAGTTGTTTGGATGAGTTAAGTCAGTTCCTAGAAGACAAAAACATTCGAATAATGAAAAAATGTCCGAATTTTTCTTGTATGATTGTATGATTAAAAAGGTTTATGTGAACAAAACGTAATGTGTGTGCAACGTGAAAATGGCAAAAATATCTCTTTAGCGAAAAAAAAAACTAGGCATTTACGTTGACAGATATCCTCCCTTGGCAACGCAAAACCATCTTACCACAACAACAACGAAAAAGAAAATTGTTGGAGTCTTGGAGTCAGAATCTTTTCCCTTTTTTTATTTGTTGCGTTCTTTTTCTTGGAAATATCGTCTTACAGAATTGCTATTAAAATTGTCAAAGCTTTTGGCTGCTTGCTGAGGACTGTTACACCGACAAATGTAATAACTGCGACAAATGTAGTAAATTTTCAACGACAAATGTAGTAACGCTAAATGTAGTAAAAATCAACGGCAAATGTAGTAACTCCGGCAAATTAAGTAAACTTACGTCAAATGCATTAACCGCCTTGAACGCTGAAATGAGCCATAATTAGGCCAAACACATGAAGGTCTTTACCAGAAGGCTATCATGTGATAGTATAACAAAATCCAATATACAAAATAATATGAGCTAATTGAGTATTCGACAAAACTCATCAAGATCTTCACCAAGTAGCTTTTCCAGTGCTATCATTGTGGGGCTACCTTATTGGACACGTTGAACGGTTATTGATAACGGTCTTTGAATACCGTCAAACTACATATACAAATTGGGACTAATAAATATCTACATTTGGCAAATGAATATCATAATATAATATTGACTAAGTTGTAAAGTAAATAAGTTTTAAGTATGTGAAATTTGTAACATTGATTATGTAATTGTGTAAAAACTAGAGCTAAACTAAGTGTGTATATATGAGTACAGTGAATTTTATGTGCAAATACATGAATTTGAAGTGTGACACTATCACATCTTGACTGATTGGGAGACAAGTGACAACTAAGCATGGAAACTGTTATATACACACATGAACCAAGTTGTCATGGAAACCAAAACAGTTGTGAACCAAGTTATGGAAACCAGACAACTTGGGAATGAAACCTAGATAAATAAATCCATAATGGTACATGAGCTAAGCCTAAATTCAAATGATAAACAGAAAATGAATTGATACTAAATACTGAATAAATAATGATAAACAATTATAACACAAATTTTTCTTTTTATATATGAATTTGATATAAAATTATTACACTCCCCACAAAGAGAAATTTTTAAACTTTTGACTTTGAGTTTATTACACTGGCTGATTTACCAAGTTCATAAAATAAATCACAATTTTCAACTGCATGGATCACAACAAGTCCACCCACTGATCTAAACGTTCCACGCATGCCATCTTCTTTAGCATCCTTATAAACGACTTTAGCTTTACTTGGAAGATCATCACCACACATCAATTCTTTAACCATACCATAGGTATACTTGTTTGATATAACAGAATCATGCTTCGTAAAGATAGCAACATCTCCAACATTGAATTGATAATTTTTAAACCATTTTGTTTGTTTCATTAACTTTGGAACGTGTACCGATAACCAAACATCAAATCTAACATCAAATGTTTTCTCGTTGTCTCTGATGATTTTTGTTGGATTGTTGCATAAGATCAACCATAGACTGCTCTTTCATTGTTTCTTCCAAATAGGAGCCTATAAGATCCAAACATTCGAAATCTCCAGTAATGTCACCTATTGCCAGTGGGAGATTATTGATTTGATTTGCGATCGATGAAGCTAAGGTTTCCCATTGTAGCATTGAAAGAGGTTGATTCATCAGACTTTTTTCAATAGATAGGTTAATCTCTGTGATTTTCCTTTCAACCTTTCCATTCATGATTGGTGTTGATTTTGTGATGTACATCTAGAAGCTTGACTTTCATCTCTTTGCAACCTTTCATGAGCTGCCTGCCTTCATCACACATCAGTTGCTGTGTAATAAGCCTAGAACTCGCACATGCTCAGTAAGAAACTGTCAATACAAGCAAAATGGGTCATAATTGAGCTAAACCCTAAAACATCTTCATCAATTGCATTTTTAAGAACTGCTAAATAGCCATAAAATGAAACTCAAAATTACGCGTGCGCAGTAGAAATATGCTAATATCAGAGGTAAATGGGCCTTAATTAGCCAAAGCGCATCAAGGTCTTCACCAAGTAACATTTCAAGGGCTGTCAGGTGGCCATATAATAAAATTCAAAATAGCGTATGCGCATAAAAAAATAAGGCCACACTTAGACAAAACGCATAAATGTCTTCGTTATGTAATATTCCAGGTGCAATGGAGTGGCCATATAACAGAACCCATATTCCTGCACACGCAGTGAAATCATTAAGGAAGAATCACTACAATTTAAATTTGTGGTAGCATTCATGTATGTATACATACATTTTCAGCACTGCTAACGAACATAAGAAGTGTTTGTTTGAACGTATCCTGAATTCAATTGACATCACACATGCAAGGGTTTATCTCCTTCCCACAAACTACGAGTTGTTTAGAACTGATCAAATTTAATTTCTTTGCGTTGTTGCATTTTTTTACTGTTTCTTTGAATATTCAAACGTTTCCGTAAAGAGACAGTAATGCAAAAACAATCCAATGATGTTCAACGATGATAACCGAAGAAGTAAACAGATGGTTTGGAGAGTTTGAGGATATCCTGCATTGAATGACGACGGATCTTATGCAAAATTGTCTCGCATAAACTTACAGCCAAAAAATCCTTTTAATAATATACCACCTATGTCCAGCAGCCAATAGCGTTATAAGTGCGCCTCACACGCATATCATTTTTTAATGGCCTTTGCACACTTTTTAATAGTGTTTGTTAGTGCAAAACTGCATCAATTTCTCTGCCACATACATCAATGATTTTGTTGATAGAGACGTTCCTCATCCTTCTTAATCATCACTTCTGCCAAATGACTTAACAAATATAAGTTTGAGTCAAACCTTCGTGTAAATGTCTCAATATTATTAGGGGAAAACTGTCACAGTTTCCTTCTTCAGCTGTGTACCGTCTTCTCCTATGAATGACAAAACCGTAATCCTGACGTTGAATATTCTAATAACGCACAATAGAGCTATGTGATCCCCGTATGTACCATCTTGGCTTAGTTGCAGCAACTATTGTCTCATTTTATTGGAGATATTTTAGTCCAGGAGCTCTCAACATGTCTATCTACCTCATTTTCCTCAGAATTTTAACCCTTCTAGCGGCAATAGGTATTTATTGAATAGCGTAAAACGCTCGGTCAGACGGGATATTAGCGGTTCCCTCAGGTCCCAGGACCAAAACAAGTTAGGTGAAAAGGGACGTTTATCTACCTCATAAGCCTCAGACTTGAAACTTGGGATATATATTACTGAAAGTAAAAAGTACATAAAAATGATAAATCTGACCAAAATTTCTGGTTCTGGGACCAAATTGACCTAAATGTATAGATGCGTAAAAAGGACTTTATCTACCTCATAAGCCTCAGATTGGAAATTTTGCCCAAGTCTTAACAATGTATTAGGCATACCTAAAATCATAAATCTGACCAAAATTTCCGGTTCCTTCCAAGGATCTGACCCTCCAAAAGGGTGCAGGGCCAAAAGGGTACTTTATATACCTCATAAGCCTCAGATCTGAAATTTTGCCCAAGTGTTAACAATGTTAACTGGATACCTAAAATCATAAATCTGACCAAAATTTCCGGTTCCTTCCAAGGATCTGACCCTCCAAAAGGGTGCAGGGCCAAAAGGGTACTTTATATACCTCATAAGCCTCAGATCTGAAATTTTGCCCAAGTGTTAACAATGTTAACTGGATACCTAAAATCATAAATCTCACCAAAATTTCCGGTTCCTAAGGATCTGATCGCAAAAAATGTTCAGGACAAAAAAGGCTGGATCTATCCCTTATTTATTCCATTTCTCAAGCAGTTTTCGTTGGTCTCTCCGGTATATCAATCTAGGATAGGCTAACACACGTCCACCTAGGACCTCAGCTGACCTCAACAACCCTATCTTATCCCTTTATCTTTTTATATGATTTTCAGATTTCTTTATATAAAGTAATTCGATCAGAAAAACATTAGAACGTTTAGATTTCTCAAACTTATCAGAAGATTTTGCAAGAAGAAAATGTCGATTCATTCGTGAGTTTTAACTTGTTCAGTCGTTTGAATTGTTGTGATAAAGCTGTAACATTATGAACATAAACGAATGTAAAGTAAATTCAAAGGAAGGTATGATAATTTCTTTATTCTAACAATTTATCCCGAGCTTCCTAGATCCTACTCACTTCGATTATTCCAGTAGTAAAGCTTCTACTCTAAAAGCAAATGAAATTAACATAAAATTCTAGTACTTTAAGATAGCATAATTTAGCTTAATTTAGGTAAGGTTTGTGTGCTGCATGATGGCGATGGTTTTAACGTCGGGCCTATCGTTACATTCAAAACATCCACAAAATTAGAGTTTCGAAACAACTGAAGTACAGCAACGTAAAACTGTCAGACAAGATAAATGATGTACAGAGATATCATATTACATGTTATAGAAAGTTTACAGCACTTGGAAAGAACGCTGAAAACTTTGAACCTATTTCGAACCCTCAAACCAAGCTTCCAAACACCAGATCACAATCAGAGATTAGAGTGTCATTCATTTCCAAAGTTTTTGAAGATCTGGATTTATCTTCAAAAGATGATATCTCTGAAGAACTGAAACCGCATCGTGTAAAGGAAAATAATGAACACTCACTATTCGTGACTCGATCAGTCAAACAGTGAATCCGTTCAATGATGATATTAGTAAAGAACGCCTTTTTAACATTTCCACTGGCAAGGCTGCTTCTGATGAAACTGCAACTTTTCTTCTCAATGTCAAATGTACTGGTTCTACTGCCCGTGATGCTTTCATTACAGACTGTAATGCTGATCCACTAAGTTACACGAAACCCATAAAGAAAAACAAAGTGAAAACCTTTGCGACAGAAAGTGGAAAGTATAGAATATCATCAGGTGATCAAAAGATTGTCTCAGTATCACTGACACGAGATGTGTTTGGTAGCATACTCTTTCATGCTTTGCAAGCGAAGGTTGATATAGAGCATGTATTGGAATACCCTGTCACACCTTTCCCTTTATTGTTGAGCCACGATGATGGAATAATGAAAAAAAGTCTAAACTTCTGAAAGTGCTGGAGAAAGAGGCGATTACGTCTCTGCTAAGAGAAGTTGATGTGACGAAAATTGATGGAATGTTTATGTTACATTTGCTGTATGATCCACCAGCAACATTCGGTGGTGTTGCAAGACATGTTCTCCAGATGGCCTGTAGACACAAGGTCAAACTATCCATCTGGTTTTTGATAAAAACAACATTTCCGTCAATCAAAGATGCAAAAAGAAACAAATGATTGGATGTAAGAGAAAACTCATATCAAATAACTGGACCTGAGCAAAAGCGTCCTGGTAACTGGCTAGCTGCAATGCGTAAAGATCAGTTTAAAGAAGCACTTGTAACCTTTCTTGCAAACCAATGGAAAAGCGATATGGCTGCTCAAATCTTGGGAACAAAAAAACTATACCTCAATGATTAAGATTTGTGTTATTCCTATAAATCAGACGGTCAGATAGTACGTCGAGACTTAGAAGAAAGATTTTGTTGCTCCCATGAAGAGGCACATACAAGAATGGTGTACCATCTACACCAGATAGAGAATTTGTTGTGAGGATCGTTGATACAGATATTCTTGTGATATTGCTGGGTTGTGTAGAGAAGCTGCTAAATGGAAGTAGAAACGTTTGGAGAAAACATTAGCAAAGAACTATCTGCTTACCAGGCCTTTTCTGGTTGTGATTATACGGATTCATTTAACCGGAAAGGAAAGACGAAACCATTGAAACTGAGCTCATTTGCGATACTTTCACCAAGCTTGGAAATAGTACGAGCAAGGAGATGTGTAGATGTGATCAAAAAATTTGTATGTCAGATGTATGGCGAGAAGAGAATATCATCTGTCAATGAATGCCGAGTCAATATGTTTCTGAATACAAACCCAAACTGATAAATTGGTTAACAATGTAAAAGGGATGGATTCCAGTTCAATGCCACCGTGTCTGAAAGTTATGTTAGAGAAAATAAAACGATCGGTATACGTGATACGGATGTGGCAGAATGCTGTTTACAAAACAACACCCACGGATTCACCAACAAACTATGGCTGGATTCTAGATGAGGGACAATACAAAATCGAATAGTTCAATGAAGATGCAGCACCTTCAATCATTGATGTTGTTCAAACCGATTCTGCAGAAGAAAGTGGTATAAAAAGTTGTTTTATGAATGAGTATTAAATCAAGCCAAAAACATTTCTACTTTTCAATACTGTTTTCGTCCCTTCTCATTGTGAGATTTTAATTTTTTTCATTTTACAGAAGACGAAGAGGGTAATACGAGCAAAAAGCGATACGGAAGACGAGGACGATATTTCTGAACAACGTAAGTCAAGCAGCTTTGATATTCTCCAATGAACCCTTTAAGTCACATTATTATTCTTTTCTGGAAACTAATGGCACAATATCACGCAAAATAGCGACGATATTTAGAATTTTGTTTTTATTAAAGAGTACATTTTATAAAAGTTTATGAAAAAGTTTATTCAATACTCGGTCAAAATTTCAAACCTCAGTTTGTGAGGTAGACGGAATCCCTTTTTAATTATCAAGGAACATTTTTGGAGTCAGATTCTTGAAAGAAACCGGAAATTTTGGTCAGATTTATGATTTTAGGTATGTCTGATACATTGTTAAGAGTTGGGCAAAATTTCCAATCTGAGGCTTATGGGCTAGATAAAGTCCTTTTTACGCATCTATAAATTTAGGTAAGTTTGGTCCCAGAACCAGAAATTTTGGTCAGATTTATTATTTTTATGTACTTTTTACTTTAAGTTTCAAGTCTGAGGCTTATGAGGTAGATAAACGTCCCTTTTCACCTAACTTGTTTTGGTCCTGGGACCTGAGGGAACCGCTAATATCCCGTTTGACCGAGCGTTTTACGCTATTCAATAAATACCTATTGCCGTTAGATGGGTTAAAATTCTGAGGAAAATGAGGTAGATAGACATGTTGAGAGCTCCTGGACTATTTGTACTTTCACGGGTACGCATAATTGAAATCTTGTTAGTACGATCAAAGTGTAAATAACTTATTCTTTTTAACGAAACAACGTACCGACAATAAAAAACCACTACTGGTATGTCAAACGTAGGATTAAATCAGTCCTATATCTTATGCTCTAATGAAACATATGGTTCAACAGTCGTAAACCTTTACGCCCTTGGATTTAAAAAATTCAAATTATTGAAGAATAGTACCAGAAAGAAAAGTACCAGGGTACGCAAAATGTTCTTTGTTTGATTAAGAACCAAAAATTTCGGCAAGACAAAATTTCGGCAAAAAGTGTCGAGCTTTGCCGACAGTTTTCCCTACCGAAATATTTGGAATTTATCCTTTTATTGTTTTTGGTGTTGTCAAGGAGAAATATTTTAGAAAGTCCGAAACTTTTGTGAAACTATTTTTCTGCCCTATTTTATGCAGAAATCATCCAGGATTAAGAATCTGAAAACTGTTTTTGAAAATCTTTAAAATTTCAGAAGATATTAAAGAAAAAGTAACAGGTGGTTTAATTTCATTGCCCTAGGAACATCTCTGGCAACAACGTTTAGCTTGGCTTTGAAGTCAATTCTAGGGATTTAAGGTGTAATTTGGGTGGCCATTTTACTCAGTTGTGTCCTTTTTTCTTTCTGTGTAAATTTGCTGTAGCCAATGATTAACAGAAGGTGTTGATGACAACTGTGAACGTGGAAGTTTATTAAACAATTGAGATAGAACCTCCAACTGCACCTTCCAAGACGTCTTTCAGAAGCAGCTTATTGCACATTACAACTGTCACTCCAAGCAAACCAGGATTGCCTGTGACAGGGAATAGAATTATTGACATGGATATTTTGTCGAACGTACTTTTGTCGCTGAGCTGTCCAAATTGTGGCGCCAATTCAGTGAAATTGTTAAAGTCTAACAAAAACAAAAAAGGCTTAGCATTAGCTGTAGCAAGGGTCAAGGCTTTTGATATCATATCGTTTATGGATTGCAATCAATAGATAAAGGTTATGCGTCTCTTGAATAGCTGCTTGCCGTTTTACATATGCCACGTTCAATGACCCGGCCATACTATGTCAAAATCTCAACAGCTCTTTGATTGGCCATTACAGCGGTAGCGAAAGAAACTATAGCTGATGCTGCTAAAGATGTCTGAGAGAAAGCTTCATCAGTGCCGTAAGCCGGCCTCATTGATACTACAGCCTCTGTGGATGGAACGCGGCAACGCCGTGGTTACTCCTCGTTGAATAGCAATGTTATAGCAATCGGCTTACAGAATAAGAAAGTGCTAGACGTTCAGTCCATGAGCCGCACCTTTTGCAAGTGCAAAGAAAAAGAACATTTGAAAAAGAAGAGCATGGATGCTTTTAACTTGTGGTTTGAAACATATGAACATATGTTTGAAACATATTGCACTATGAAGTATGAGCGAACTGCCGTTGGAATGGAAGTTGCTGGCGTACTGTCATATATATACATTCAATGTGTGACGAAGCCGGCAGTTAAAAACTCCTAGAAGGAGCAAACATCGTCTCCTAACCAAATGTGTCAGTCACGGGTACCCTCGGAGTATAAGGGTCTATTATCAACAATGAATCAAAATAAAAAAGAGCAAAATGATTCTAACGGCACCATTTGTCAGACACATTGTTTGATACCATCAATTCGAGTGGGAGCAGTTGGTCTTCATGTCTTCGACACTGTGGACTATATTCCTCGCCGTTGAAGGTGCACATAAAAGGAAGAAATACAATTATAAACATATATAGAAAAACGTCTGACACTCCGTATGTTGAGAGATTCCAGAGAACGACAAGTAACCACAACGCTCTTTCTATGCACGGCCTTCTGCGCATGCTAAACCCTGTTTCCAGAAACATCGGGAAATACTTGCCAGGTACGGGTTTGCTGGAAAAAACATACTATACCATATTATACATTTCTAATAAATGATAAGGACACGTCATTCGTAACAGTCGTAACCATCGTCCTCGCATTGTTCGCGATATCATAACCGTCTTCAGATTCATTGTCGACATTCAAGCAATGCAACTCGGTGAACCATGGTATTGTTTATAAACTTCAAAATAAAATTTCTTTCTTGTTCTTCTTCACAATCAGTTTCACATTCCTTCTGAGAAGCTGATTACTGGCTCAGAGAGTCATCCAAGCACTCTTCAATATCTTCCATAAATAGTCTCCCACCTGCATTGTTTGAAAACACCAATTCACTTTTTGTTAACTCATGGTATTTTGTTTTCAGTCTGTTTTGTAAACAAGCACTTTGATACTTAGAAGCATCATGTCCATTTTTTACAATTTTCGCGAGGCACTTAAGTACATTTTTCAAACTAAATAGTTTTCCAGCAGCAATAACTTTTGAATCAATAATGCCAGTGCAAAACTTATCAAGGGTTAGAGGCGGAAGGACGAGCTTTTAAAAACTATACAATGCTGTACAATGAATGACGATGATGTCTAACTTCAATTGTCACCATATCTTTTACATTAATTTGTTGAAGGAAGGATTTCTTGATCATTCTTCTTCTCTGCTGCCTCTCTTAATCGCCCACCACCAACAGTCTCGACCAAACTCAATTGTTCTCTTTTTCTTTTTCCATCAAATTGGTCAGTGAAGTAATTTAATCCAGATTTTTTACAAATCAAACATTCTGGCAAAATCGATGCTGACTTTTTGGTAGATGAAGATGATGATGAGTCGTTTGTTGTTGTGCGTAACCTGACTGATTTCCTGCTGCCATAGTTTTGTTGTTTTTTTATACGTGTTTTCTTCTTTCTGGCAAAACCAATTTTGGTAGTGTCTGTAAAATAACTGTAACACTTTGAATGATAGGACATCTCTCTTTCTCTTCTCTATCTTTTCTATAACGTTAGGGTGTTTTTTTTTCAATGTTTGTCACTTCGTTTTTTAAATTGTTAATCTTTACCAATTCAGCTCTAGACTCAATCATTTTCAACCATGTTTTTTGAGTGAAAAATGAGTATTCAACCACAATTCCTTGAAAATGTATTCTCTCTCAACATGCTCTTCCCACGATGCCATTTTAAATTTTCTGTTTACAACGTGAGGATATATTTCGCAAAATCAATTTTCTGTAGATTTGCTAATCTATTATTTCGTTCTGTAAAATAGAACGGAGCATATTTTCTGCTGAAAACAACAAAATGGAAGAAAAACTAATCCTCTCGATAAAGTGATTTATGGCGTAATTTTGCCAACTTTAATGCTTTTTTTCTCAAAAACTGCAAGATGAAAACGTGGGAACTTTTCTCTTGAGAGTTTTCTTTAAAAATGGCTTTTAAAAAGATTTCTTTTGTCATTGATTTAATTTTAACGCTTAATAATGACAAAAAGTTTACAATTCCCAAAGGTACGAAAATTCTCCATAAAATTGGTGAAAAAATGTTGATCAAAGTTCAAGAAGCTTTGATACAGTGTAAAGTGTGCAGAATTTTTAAAAAATTCAGAAAAATGTCTCGCTTGACAATAGCACAAAGAACGTGGATTTGTATTGAGTTTACCCGTGTTGGCAATGCGCACAAAGTATGGAGAAGATGGAGAAACCACTGGCCGAATATTCAGCCACCAACTGTTCGGACAATTTTAAAAACTTTTGAAAAATTTGGAAATGAGGGGACCTGTCATAACTTGAATAAAGAAAGAAGTGGAAGACCAAGAACATCTAAATCACCACAAGATGCTGCCAGGGTGATGAATGCTCTTCGTAATGATGGTAAACGTTCATCTAGAAGAAATGGCTTACAGATTTCTCCAAGACCTTTTTACGGATAGTTAAAGAAAACCGATTTCATCCCTATGTTTTGGTATCAAGACAAAAACTGGAACCAGCTGATCCGCCGAGGAGACTGGCTTTTGCAACTGGTTTCTTCAGATGGTTAACAACCAAAATAACTTTCTATAAAATTTGATTGTTACAGACGAGGCGGTATTTAGTCTAAATTCGGAAGTAAATTCTAAAAATGTCGTTAAGTACGCAGCACAGGGTCAAGGACACCCTGATGACCATTACATTGAGTTCAAACAAGCTCCTGATAAAGTGATGGTTTGGATGGGGCTAACAGGTGATGGTAAAGTGCTGGGACCCCATTTCGTCCAAGGAAGTGTGAACACCAGAGAGTACCTCCGAATCATATGCTACCATGTTGTTCAAGGCGATTTCAGAAGGCAAAACATTAACAGAGTGAACGTGTGGTGGAAACAAGATGGCGCGACAGCACATAAGAGTAATCGGTCTTTGAATTATTTACAAGGGCAGTTTCCTGGAAGAGTCATCAGTAATCGTGGGAATCAGGATTGGCAAGCTCGTTCTCCAGACCTTACAGTATTTGATTTCTTTCTCTGGGGCTACTTAAAACAAGACGTAGTAATGCAGCCGAGAGACTTACGAAGTCTAATGCAAGCCATTACGAATGAAAGTGCCAATTTGAATCCAGTGATGATAAGAAATGCTTTTCAAGGAATGGTTCACCGTGGAACAAAATGTTTAAATGTAAATGGGCATACTTTCTCTGATGAATAGATCTTAAAAAATAAAATTAAACATTGTCATTGTTATTATTTTCCCGTTAATAATCGTCTCATGAGCAAGTTTTGTTCACTGTTTTTAACCATTTTGCGACAATTTTGAGATTTTCAGAAGTTGGTTTTATGATTATTACTTTTGATTCACTGAACTAAAATTAATGTTTTATATGCCAAAATCAAAATTAGGCTTTCCTCTACGCGATGAAAAAAAGATTTATGTAAAAATATGCACTGTATCTTTCACAATATTCGATTAAACTTGTATACTTTTTTTGCCGCACCCGGTATCTGGGTGACGGAAGTAGTATAAGTTTCAGTCAAATCGAAAAAACGTACGATGACATCGCTGTTGAAAAAATAGAATGTGTTGGGTATATCCAGAAGCGGGTCGGGACCAGACTCCGCGATATGAAAAAAACAAAACAAAAGGGAAGTTTATTGTCAAACTCATTGACAAACTCAATTTCAAAATTATTATTGTATTGCCTTGAGAGCCTACAGAGCGTCAGTTCAATGAAGAAAGCAGTTTTTGCTTTTATCTTCATGTTGCCCCTACTGAGAAAAATAAGTCGCACGATCATTTCCCAAACGGACGATCAAGTATTGATAAAATGTTTACATGGAAATACCCAAAACCGGAACGAGAGTTTCAATAACATGATTTGGAAACGTATTCCTAAATTCACTTATGTTGAATTTAGTTCACTTAGATTTGTAGTATATAATGCTGTTGAACATTTTAATATTGGCTGAAGCAGTTTGAAAAGTTGGGTATTGGACTTTATCAAAACATGGTTTTCCAAGACGCCGGCCCGATAACTTTTGAACGGCTTATTCGATTTGCCTCAAATTTTGACAGTAGATTCAGATTCATAAGGGCTGCAAGATGAACTAGAATCAAGTTGATAGGATGTTATTCTTTTATGAGCTCTCAAATTTGGAATTTTCTGTTACGTTTTACCGAGAATTCAAATTGCCGCCATTTTGAAAATATTAGTGATTTTTTCAAAATTCTAGTTCATATTGTGCATATATCCTATATCAAGCACATATCCAAAAGTCAAGTGATTTGGCCGTGTAGTTAATGAGGAATTTGGGGCGGCGAAAAGGCATAATTTTGCCAAAATCCGCCGTTTTTGTTGTTTCCACAGCAACCATACTAAAATTGTAAAGAATTTCAGTCCCCAAAGTCTTATTTTATCTTCTTAAATAAAAAATATCATTTTTGACTCAAACGTACCAATTTGAAATTGTAAGGATGCTTCCCCTTAAGCTGTATGAGGGTCGATGAAATACTTCTTTTGGTCGATTTATTCCTTTCAGCAATCAAAATTACTTTTAAACCTAATATCATGTAATTATTTGCATTATTAGAAGTGGATGTGTGTCGTTGTGACACAACTTGAAGTCTTCATGCCAAGCGGCTTCTTGTTTTAACTCAGCGATCGTTAATCACAATCACCTCTTACCTGCACCATTTTGCTTTGCGTTGATTCGTTCAAGCCTAACCCTTTTATTGCATTTATTGAATTGATACTTACGTGACTCTTTTCAATTGAATTGAATTGAATTGGATTTATTTCTTTATGCTACTATTAATTAATTGTTACGTCTTTTCCGTCCCTTAGGGACCTTCGAGTCTTTTCGCGTTTCCATTTATCGTTGATGATATGTTGATAGGCAATTATCTTACGAATACCCTTAGGGAATAGTCAATTTATTTAGATGCATTGACAAGAAGCTTTTTAACTCGTCAGTTATAAGAATTATAAGAGGAAGGTTGTATGATTTTTATAAAATGGATTGTTGAGAGGCAAGATAGATGAAGAAAGTGATTCTATAATTCACTGACATTTTTTTTACCAAGACGAAGTCTTTAGCTAGCGAAGCTAGCATATCTGTTAACACCTTTTGTTTTACTACATTATACATCCAAACGTCAGCATACTGATATGTCTTCGAAATACCTGGTGCTTGAATTCCAGTATAAAATTACATTCACTTTACTTTACGGTAAATTTTTGTCCAAACTGTATCATAAACTGCATTTGTTTATGTTACTTATCATTTGTTTATTATTTTGCACAAGTTATATTTTATGCATAAAAAGGTCTCAAAATATATATATAGGTCAAGCTATATCAATCACTATTCAGTATAGAAAGAAGTTGCACCGTTTTTAGCACAAAAGTATTGAAGCAAAGTTGCATATTATCCAGTATGCTAGTGCGGTGCAAATGCTTTTGTATACATAATATTTTATTTGTAGCATAAAACAGCATCATGTGCACATAGTTAAAGTAAGATATTCAAAGTAAAAGACATCCTGAAGATGAGAAGAAAATCTCAAGATCTCAAGAATAAATAGGAAGTCTGGCCGTAAAAATTTAGTTTTTTTAGTATCAATATATATCGTATGTTTTATATGTGCATACGTATATGCTGTGGTCAACGCTGTTCTATTTTTGGTGATAATGCCAAGCGTCAATGATTTTGTAACTCCTTGTACATAATAATTTGGTCTAGTATTTAAAAGATTTATATACAAATGCATACCGTAAAATTTAGTGCGGCAAAAACAATAACTATTTTGGCAATGCCGCACTAATAATAAAAGGGGATAAAATAGCTAGGTTTCTTCTTTTCAAAACCACACTAATAAATAGAGGAAATTCAGATCAACATCGAATTAAACTAGAGGTACAAAAATTATATTTGACACTTTTCAATTTTTTTTACATTTTTTGGTTTGATTTTTTTTTCTTTTTTTCTTTCCATTGACTTTGGTCCGATTCTCCTCAAATTTATTTATTTCTGCCAAATTCTTTTCCTCCATTTGACGAAGAAGATTTTCATTTGAGGACTTCAAGTGAAATTCGGCTGGCAATTCCAAACCGCGTTGCTTCAAGTCAGCGGAGTACCTTCTCGGTCCGATGACTTTGATGAATACCGTGCCTTCGTTTTTCAAAAAGTAAAAATTAATCTTGAAAGGAATTTAAGTACATACCCGACCGTTTGATGATCTTTTTGAATAGTAATCGCGTAGCTACTTATCTTCGTTTAGTTTTATAGTTTTTGAAAGCTGAAAGGCAATATTGTTGAAAATGAAAACGAAAATTTCTTAACTTCACTTTTTTGAAACCCAATCCTTGCTATAATTAGAGGTAATTTTGACCATTCCCACATTAAATAAGACGTGAATCGAAAATTCCCTAAAACTCACCGGCACTAATAAATAGAGGGGAAAAAATTATTCATTTTCCGAAAAAAAGGCCATCCGCACTAATTAGAGGGCGCACTAAATTAGATTTTCTGCGGTAGCGTTATATTTGGACAACTTTTTACTTGAAGGTGATGAACTTAAGGTATACACTTAACGCACACTATTTCCTTTGTGTAGATGACCTTACAAATTTGTTTAGTTTCCAGGTCAACTACCTAACTACTTCAACTTTACAAAATCAGTTTTTATCAAAGGTAGACTATAAAGAGATGTTTTTGTATCATTTCAAAACCACTTTTTTGCGAAAACGCAAGTGTTTGAAAACAACAAATATGGTCTGATCCTTACTTCCACTGACCAAACGAATTTTAAAAGGATTTATTTTTAGTTGTTTGGAGATCAAACGTTACCTAACTCATATAATGAAATGATTGGAAATCATATTTTCAATATCATTTGATATTGCGAATTCAATTTCTTTTAAGCTTGGTTCCCATTTGTGGTTTAATCGCGTTTATTGGCGTTAAGCAGGTAGATTTTAATCGCGTTAGATTTTTAACTCCAGTGGAAACGTTTTTGACCTTTTGACCCTTAAATATTAACACTGTTAAACGCGAATAAAATCTCCAAGTTGGAAACAAAATTTTTTGATTTCAAAAATGAAATAAACGCCGCGTTTAAATACTCATTTGCCGAGATCAGAAGAAACCGACAAAAATCTTATTCTGGATTAGAAAATATATGCTGATTTTGTAAGAACATTGTATGTTTCCATAAATCTACATGGCAGACAAAAAATGTTACTCACTTCACGAAGAAGAATTATTGTCTGAAGAGGTACGTTTGTACCCTTGTCTTTATGACAAAAGTCAAAAGAGTTATAAAGAAAAAGATGCTGTAAAAAATGCATGGGGTGCTGTCGCTGAAAAGCTCGAACCCAGAACTTGCGTTTTTTACGGATATTTCGGATGTTTCTATTTCTTCTTCGACGTCTTCTCAAAAGATCAACAACAATAAATATTCTTCATCTTCTTCTTCCATCTCTACGCTAAAAACTTTTTATTTTACAACGCGATTAATTTCTGGGGTTAATTTCGTTTCAAGTGGAAATGTTAGCAGGTATTGTACCGAATAAAATTAACGCGATTCTTAAAAATAAAATCTGTAAAATTAACGCGATTAAACCACAAATGGGAACCAAGCTTTAAGGAGCACAAAACTAAAATCATAAGTTCTAAGGTTTTTTTTCTACATAATTTATCTTTACTTATTTTTGAATGTCAGTGTTTTTTTTTCAAATGGCGCAAAGTGGTTTTTTTGGGTTCCCTTCTTCAAAACTTATTTGTTGCATTGCACATTAAAACTTAGTTAAAAAAAAACTATTGATATAGATACACAAAAAATTGAAAATTCCATTACCGTTTTTTAGAAGTGAAGAACATTTCTAGATTTAAAGCCATGCGCTTCCAAAGTTAGGAGCGCTAAATCATAGAAATACTCCACTAGACGATCAGAGGAAATATTCCAACCGACATATCTGCGCATCCGAAAATGCTCTTCATCTGAAATTAAGGTTAAAGAAAACTATGCAGTTCATCGAACTAGCTTAATATAAACCACATACAGCGCTTTGGGACGGCATATTCCAATGGAGAAACTAAAGTAAGCATGTTCGTAATCACTCCATGGTCACTTTACTGTTTATTTTATGATACTTTTCGAGTCTGCAAGTTTGAATATACCATTTATTAATGTTTTATAAGAGCTTTCCCAATGGTTTGGAGCATTCAAGGACTCCAGAATTCCATATCTATTCTTTAAATATTTGGTCAATGGGGAATTTCACCATCTTTCTAAAAGTCTTCTGACTTTTTTAATTTTGGCAAAGAGGTAAATCGTCTGAAATATCATTTCAAATATCTTTTTCTTCTAGCAAAACAAATTTGTGCAAATTTGATGAGATATTCTACATTTTAAGAAAAATATAGCGGCTGAATTTGGAATAATACATCACAATCTACTGCAAGTGATGTCGATCTCATTTATTCTGCTTCATATTAAAGCCGTGTTCTATCATGTAGTTCCCTTTTATTTCCATACAGAGTCATTTGTGAACGAAAAATTCCATCAGCAAGAAAAACAAACTTATATTTTAGCTCATTGAAGCAAATTTTCACATTAGTAGTATTTGTTCAAATTTGAATGCTCTCATATGAAATATTCCATCCCTGGTTGCTCCCTTTCAGATTTCAGGTTTAAAGTAGAGAGCCTCTTTTTCAATCATGAATC
Organism: Turritopsis dohrnii; assembly: GCA_027922465.2. NCBI lineage: Eukaryota > Metazoa > Cnidaria > Hydrozoa > Anthoathecata > Oceaniidae > Turritopsis > Turritopsis dohrnii. The sequence continues at coordinate 117,729 of BQMF02000403.1, forward strand.
TAGTGTTTTTCTTTCATTGTCAAGATAGTGCTACTTCTCATTAAGGTTACGGTATACTTTTTGAGTGTAATTGTTATAAACTCGATTTTTTTTCCAACAATAAATAAATGTTTGCTATATTCTATATCACTAGAAAGCATTTTATATAAGTTATCAAATAATGTTAGGTTACTAGAAAAGTTTGTATTAGTAAAGAGAAAGAAGGCTTGGAAAAAACGACTTTAGAAAAATCTATGTGCTTGAAGGTGGTGGCGGTCTCTCCCACAGAGCTTTTTTAGTTTTGGAAATAAGACCCAAAATGTAGTAGGAATTTTGCTAAAAATCAAACACGGAGAAAAAGCGTTTTAACAGTTTTGCAAAAGATCACATCTTCAACATGATCATAACGAAGATCAAACACCAAACAGTTTATACTATTATTAACAGTATTTTAATGATAATGTTCATTCAAACACAAGTGTGTGAAAATTGAAGAACTTTCGAAATTTGGTCAAAATTTGGCCTAAATTGCCCAAATTTAGTTAAACCTGGCAATATCATTGTCAAATTTGAAATCAGCACCTTTCAATTGTGATCTGTGCAAAATTTCAATATCATTGTCAAATTCGAAATCAGCACCTTTCAAATGTGATCCGTGCAAATTTTTATGAAAATTGAAGAACTTTCGAAATTTGGTCCAAATTTGGCCTAAATTGCCCAATTTTAGTCAAACCTGGCAATATCATTGTCAAATTTGAAATCAGCACCTTTCAATTGTGATCCGTGCAAAATTTCATGAAATTGAAGAACTTTCCAAATTTGGTCCAAATTTGGCCTAAATTGCCCAATTTTAGTGAAACCTGGCAATATCATTCAGTTTTGCGTGCAGGCGGAATGTTATTATGCGCATGCGTCAGCGAGATTATGAAAAATCAACATGGAAACTTCTGATGAAAGATTTTGAGTAGTTTCATATACCTTCTTAAATTAGGAAATTTATCATATTTCGTTAATAAAATGCGAAAGCAGATGTTTTTGTTTGAATTAAGGTTACTGTAAAGGAAAAATGCACACCTTTGGTTTTTACACAATAACTCCCAAGTTTTAAACAATTATTATATAAAAGTATATATTTCTGAAAAGCTCTGTTTTTCCTCTAAAAGATGGTCTAATTTGCAAAAAGGTAAATTAATCATTTTTTGGAAATTTGAGCTGAAAACAAAAAAGTTTGTAGTTGTGTTTGACAAGTTCCTGTGACACAGATTTTTGAAATTTCTTTCTAAAGATTATTGCATCATGTTCCCAAAAGATCGAACTCAAAAACCGTGTCAGCGTTTTTTAAATAATTAAGTCTTTCAAAAGTTATGATGAAAGAAGTTTTAAGTAACATAATTATGCTAACTCCAAAGCTAAAGCAACGATTTATTTTTGATTGGCATAATTATTTCAAAAACTGTGACACGGTTTTGTTCTACAGTCTGTTGTGATCACGTGGATATAATTATTTTAGCAATTCGATAAATATTCGTGTCACAGGAACTCCTTATTGGTAGAATTTTTACATAAATTTAATTTTGAGAAAACGCGGTTTTAAAAAATTACTCAGCTGGAAACTTTCAGCATGATAAACAAACATGCGGAATGGTGCTCTGTTGTTATAAATTTTCTTTCTCAACAATCTAATGGCAATGACTAATTAGATTAACTCAATGGAAAAGAAAAATGTTTACATGTTTTATTTAAAACCCTCCTGCAGAATTTTCTCTCAAAAACGGTTTTTCCTCGTATTTTGGGAAATAAAAACACTTTTGACAAAAAAGATTTATTGCATATGGAAAATTAAGCTCCGCTCTATAATAATATCAAAAAATCAGAAAATGTGATTTTTACCAATTTTTTCCTTTACAGTAACCTTAAATAAGACCACAGAATAGACAGACACAGCTATCATATTCGATTTTCGATTGAATCGATAGCTATTCTCTGATTTACTACAGAGACGTGCCAGTGGCGGATCTAGAGGTATGTCGAAATTTGTGTAGGAGAGCATTAACATAATTTGTGAATTCAATTTAAATTACCAATGGGATTATTTGGACGCTTTTCTTTTATGGTTAGATTGCTAACACTCTCCTACACAAATTTCGACATACCTCTAGATCCGCCACTGCGTGCTCTCAGGCATAGCATCATCAAAACGACAAAAATGAAGCATCAAAATATTTTTTAAGTCAAGAAACACATTTTAATTCGAAACATCTATCTTTTATCTAGTTTTCCTGAAAATTCCACGTTGGTGTCAGTTTTTTTAAGGATGTTATCGGAAATATCGTCAACCACCTCAATATGGCCACCCTCTTGAAGTACATTTGAGAAATTTAGTAGACCGTGTGGAAATAGCCTGAAAAATATCCTTTTTAAAATTATACTTTTACTTTACAGAATAAAAGATAGCATTCTGAGTTGACTGGTGTCAGGATAGAGCAGGGATCTACCCCAAAAACACATGCTTGACTTGAATTGCTATTCAAATTGGAGGAATATAGAAATTTTCGACAGAGAGGATCACACCTTTACTGAGTGGTCTGTAAACTCCTAAATATGTTATCTGCAATTCTGTGAAAACATAAGCGAAAGGCAGACTGCAGAAAAAATCCAAAAAAGGGGAAGTTAAAAAAAAAAATGTTTGGTCAAAATCTGAAATCTTCTGAACACATCAAAACACTCCTTCCCTTTTCCCTTTGTCATTGCCTGATAACATGAACCCCACACTATCTGCTGAAAACCCACAGAACTGTGCAAACATCCTTTGTGTTTTACATTGAATTTACAACCTATTCAGCTATGAAATGTAAACACACACAATGTGTCTTTGCTGCCTGACAAAATGGAAAAACAGAAACAAAATGTCCATCTCGCAGTGCAAACTTTACTTATATATGTTGTCACTGATAGTAATGTTAAACAAATGACTAAATGCTTTAGAGTGAGGTTCGAAATTGCATGTGAAAAAACCTAAAATTATTTGAAAACACAGCAAAAAGTTAACAATGAATTTGAATGTACGAAAAAGCAATTCCTCAGAATGTAGTGCTACATGTCATCATGCAGGAAATTTCAAGAACTAATTCCAATGTCATATCATTTAAATCTGGTTGATCTAAGTTAAACTAGACAAATTAAGTATTATACACAATTAATAAAAAAACAAAACATATAATTTTTCTTTTCCAGCAAATTTTTTTGACAACCAACAACAAAAGCATAATAATGTCGTAAGTAAACTGTTTCAAAGTTTCTATGATTATTCATTCCAAACCTTGTTCCAAGGTTACACTGAGATGTGAAAAGACTACGAATCATAACAAGATTCCAGTGTATCTTCAAAAGCTTCACCAAAAACACAGCATTATTGTACGAAACAAGTGAGGAATTGTCATAGAATTTGATACATCCTAATCAACAAGGTACATCTGTATCTTCAGAGATTGTTAATTCTTCAACGGTTTCCTCCTCAAATTCTCTACATGAACAATGTTCCTTTAGAAATGATTACTTCTTCAACGGTTTCGTCCTCGATAATAGTCACAAATTTCTGCCAAAACTTTATGAATTATCTATGTTCACAAGCATCAATTTCCTTTTTCTTATGCACTCCTTGTGAATTGAATATTTTACTTCAATAACCTTTTCCATTTTCATACTGAATATTGTTTATATATTTATTACATTACCTGCTAGAAAACAATGAAACGTTAAAACATTATTCTGCTAAAGTCAAATAAATATGTTGAATACATTAATCACAAGTTTTTTATCCATCAATGTCTCCAGAATCAACATTTGTTAGAGAGTAAAACGAATTTCTGAAGCTTCTTCGAAAAAATAGTAACCCAATGTATATCTATAAAAGCTGACTTCATCATAGGTATATAAGTAAGGGAATGAATAAACAGTCTTTCAGAAAAACTCATTGACTTTCAAAGCTTCCTTGTTCAGAATAAATCTGTTTTCATTTACTCGATTTACCACTTTAGAAATTAAATTATTCGAAAGCATTCAATATACTAATCGAGATGGGACTGCTTAAAAACAGATACCATGAAACAAGTGAAACGTCAGTGCTACTTAAATGATCAGGAAATTTTAAAAACTCGTATTACATCTGCTGGATTCAAGAACTGGGTTTCTCCCAGTTAATGACACCACAGCAGACAAAAAAGGAAATTTAAAGGTTCAAAATACATTCATTTTTGTATATAGCTTATTAGTAGTTAAAACAATTTCACATTCCCAGTCTTTCTTGAAGTAAAGTGTTCCTGAATGAAGGTTTTTGGTGCTTGATCTGAGAGCCATCTTTGAACCAAAACAAATACCCATACAAAACTGACACCATATCAAATTATGCACCATCTACTTCATATCTCTTAATACTACCAATACATATTCAACAAACCCTCTGAAAAAAATTTTTTGTGATATATTTCAGCAATTAGTCAGTATACCCTCTGGGAAATGCAGTTTGTACAGTGCTCGCTTTGCTGATCCTGTTCAAGAAGAAATTGCTGACATACAAATATGTAAATAACTCAAGAAATATAAGTGATGCACTGCTTAAATTTTGTATGTATAGTGACAAACCCGTACAGGTATCAAGTCACTAAAAATAATCGTTGCCATAGTTACCCTGGCTTGTTTCCAGGCCTTTTCTGTTTTTTGCTGACAAAGCTACAAATGGAGATCTACTCAGGTAAGGGAAAAGAAATTTTAGAAAATGGGACAGTTTTCACTGGGCATAAGTTAAAGTGAAATTCATCATAGTAATAGTTTTGGATGATGTTATTATAGCTTTGTCAGCAAAAATTGACAGAGAGCTGGAACTGAGTCGGGGTAACAGTGGCAATAAATTTCTTTGCTGTTTTCACAACTGCAGTTATTTACCACTCTACATGCAATGTTCTAACAATAAATCATTAAAACATTCTGAGTTATTCACATATTTATATGTCAGCAATATCTTCTTGAACGTTGTGATGTCACGTTGCCATGGAGATCATGTTTCGGGAAAAAACTTTAAACGGCAATATCTCAAGAACGAAAAAAGATTTTTTGAAAATTCAAAAACTGACTTTCATCATTTTTAAAGCTGTTTCAAATAGGGCAAAAAAATGAACTTGTAATTTTTTTAGTTTAGTTCTCCTTTAAAAAAATAATTTTAAAAGTGAAAGTAATGACTTGTGTCTGCAATGACATTCGGTCAGCGGTCTCTAACCGTATTAAATATGCTTTTTATTACATATTCATCCAGAAAAGCAAATAAAAGCAATCTCTCTTCCAGTCCACCCCGCCATCTTTAACGGCTTTTTCAGAGAAAATGTTCGCACATGCGCATAATAACTTGCCGCACACAAATGAACGTGCTTTCAAGTGTGATCTGTGCAAAATTTCATGAAAATTGAAGAACTTTCAAAATGTGGTCCAAGTTTGGCCAAAATTGCCTAATTTTAGTCAATTCTGGCAATATCATTGTCAAATTCGAAATCAACACCTTTCAAATGTGATCCGTGCAAATTTTTATGAAAATTGAAGAACTTTCGAAATTTCGTCCAAATTTGGCCTATTTGCCCAATTTTAGTCAAACCTGGCAATATCATCGTCAAATTTGAAATCAGCACCTTTCAATTGTGATCTGTGCAAAATTTCATGAAAATTGAAGAACTTTTGAAATTTGGTACAAATTTGGCCTAAATTGACCAATTTTAGTCAAACCTGGCAATATCATTGTCAAATTTGAAATCAGCACCTGTTCATTGTGATTTGCGTAAAATTTCATGAAAATTGAAGAACTTTCGAAATGTGGTCCTAGTTTGGCCAAAATTGCCTAATTTTAGTCAAACCTGGCAATATCATTGTCAAATTCGAAATCAAAACCTTTCAAATGTGATCCGCAGTGGCGGATCCAGGGTTAGGCAACTTAGGCAAATGCCTAACCCAAAATCAGTTAAATAATGTTTTTCATAAAATTGTATGAAAAAGGTATTGTATTACAATAATCAGAAAATAATCGAAAATATCAAGAGATTCCCGCATCCAATCCGCCCGATCTTTTCTTTCCCAAAAAATAGGATTATTATTCTCCCGGCGGAGGCGCGGCGCGCGCCATGATGTTAAAAATTAATGTTTTTTACAGCTTGAGTTTATAGGTAGTGATCTCTGCCCCGAAAACGACTTCTCATAGTCACATTGACAACACAGACTAGTGCCTAACGCTCACCTTAGGCGAAGAAAATTTGCCTAAGGAGCCCCGGGTTTACACACTTTAATGAATGAACTGGAAGAAAATTTGCCTAAGGAGCCATGGGTTTACACACTTTAAATGAATGAACCAGAAGAAAATTTGCCTAAGGTACAACCATGGGTTTACACACTTTATTGAATGAATGGTCACCAAATCTGCACAAAACGACCGTGGGGGACCTTCGAATTAGACCCAGTTCAACATGGATTCGCTAGAAAACATCGTTGCAGCTTTTGATAGCAATAAATGAAGTATTAATTAGGAAATTTTGAATTCACTTAATACATCTGTTGAAAACTGACTTCAAAATCTAGGAAAAGCATTTTTTTTTCGAGTTATGTCTCTTCTTTTGCTTTTGCGAAATGAAAACATTGTGGCTGCTTTAAAGCAAGTGTTTTATTATTTTATGTAAAATAAATGATTAGCATGGATTATTAGCACCATAATTCGTTGACCATAAGTATGACGACAGTTAATTATTAGCTCAGCTATGTATAATAAGTTTGTTTGTGTCAACTGAATCGAAGCCTTTCCTTTATTGATTAATGATGTATATAAATATTTTTGGTATCTGTTTCTGTTAACCAAAAATGCATCTGTAAATGTTATGGAGTTACGTTTGAATGACTGAGTTTATAATACACAGAGTCATTGTTATTTTTCTGAGTTGTTTTGCGTAGGCAGCTGCATGGTTTTTTTAGCACCAGTATCTCTCCTGGTAACTTATTTGTACAGTTCAGTATAATTTTTCTTGGTTCGAGATGACTGTCTGGTTTTGAATTTAAGAACTTTAAAAGGATCCTGTGTCCAAAATGATATGAACCAATATGATAGAGATCAAAAAGCCTCTTGTTAGTATTACTTACTTTCTGAGATATGTATTTAATTTTCGAAATCTTACATTCACTTTATGCAATGCATGATGTATATAACAGTGGCGGATGTAGAGGTATGTCGAAATTTGTGTAGGAGAGCATTAACATAATTTGTGAATTCAATTTATATTACCAATGGGATTATTTGAATACTTTTCTTTTATGGTTAGATTGCTAACACTCTTCTACACAAATTTCGACATACCTCTAGATCCGCCACTGTATAATAAGATAGTATATAGGTTAAACTTCTCATCGCAAGTTATCATTAATACTATATCTTTTTAATTTACTATAGAGAGAAAGGGCTTTCACTCTGAGAGTGATAAGAAAATGATATTGAGAGTTTATACACATAAACAAAGAATAAAAATCTTATTCTTATACATAATTATACATCATAATTATGTATTGTATGATTTTTTATGATTTTTAAATCAAAATATCTGCCCAAGGAAACAGAATTTACAAAAACTATAAGACTTCTGAAACAACTTTGTGCATTCTATCATCCCTCGAAAAATCATTTTGGATGCAGGAACACTTTAACATCTTTGGATTTATTCTTTCATTTTACAAAAACCTATGTTATGTCTTCTTTTGAAAAAGGTAATTACATAATGTTTTAGTTTGACTTCTTGTTTCCCATGCTACATTAAGTTCTGGAAAAAATGTTGTAGCTCTTATTAAAGAGGAAGCAGTACATAATTTATCTGTTGGTTGTGTAGTTTTTATAGGTTCTTGGACTTGTCTCAGGGATTTCTGGAAACACCATCTTTTACTATATTGTGGTTGACATAATTATTTAACCATGGATCATTTTTAGGGTAGGGTATACTATTTGATTTGATGAACGCCTAGTGCAGAAATATGTTTTTATTTTGCTGCCGGATAATGATCAAGGAGCTTGTCTCTAACTTTGATTTTGGTCATTTTACTCTATTTCTTAACATAATTTCTTTTCTTTTCTTTCTATCTGACCATCTTGACCAGTACATAGATGAAATATCATGTATTTATCTGAGTGCTCCAATCTATCATGGTATAGGTGATTGAAAATTTATTTATTTGATTCATTACAAGTATGTTTTCATTTGATGGATTCTTCCTGTTCATGTACAAGCAATCAAGAAAATGAAGAAGATAACAGATGAAGTAATTTTGGTTATTTACTTAACCTCCAATCTGGCAGAAAATATTATTTTGGCCTACATAAAGTAGTTCAATACATTCCATTCATACTCAATTAGTTTTCTTTTGTTTATTTCCCTTATTCCATTAGTGCAACAATACAGGCTTGCATTATAACACTCTTTACGTTAGGACGAATGAATTCGAGTTAATATTTTTTACATTTCGAAAAGTATGTATTAGATTGGGCGTAAACTGGCATAAATTTCATCGATTGCGCCCTTATGTGTGTTTGGCAAAAAAAATTTGCCTAACCCTTAAAAAATCCTAGATCCGCCCCTGATCCGTGCAAATTTTTATGAAAATTGAAGAACTTTCGAAATTTCGTCCAAATTTGGCCTAAATTGCCCAATTTTAGTCAAACCTGGCAATATCATTGTCAAATTTGAAATCAGCACCTTTCAATGGTGATCTGTGCAAAATTTCATGAAAATTGAAGAACTTTCGAAATTTGGTCCAAATTTGGCCTAAATTGCTCAATTTTAGTCAAACCTGGCAAAATCATTGTCAAATTCAAAATCAGCACCTTTCAATTGTGCTCTGTGCAAATTTTCATGAAAATTGGTCAACTGGAAGTCCTAATTTGACCAAATTTGCGAATTCGACAACGATGTCATGTAAACGTTGCACAAAAACGCTCATAACTTGGAGTAGTAGTAGTAGTAGTAGTAGTAGTAGTAGTAGGAGAAAACACGGGTATTTTAAATACTTTACTCCACCACGGGTGTCCTAAAGTCAATAATTCTTTCTTTATATCTGTTGATAATGTAAAGAAATGTAAAGAAAATTTATACTGGTCTTCCTTCCTTGGAAATGTTTAATTATGTTTTCAAGCTGGTTAAGGATCATGTTGACCGTGGCGATACACATGAAATTATAAAAAAAACAAGAGTTCATAATTGTTTTGATGCGTTTGCGTTTGGGACTTCTCGAGGAGGACTTATATATTTGGTGTTGCTCAGTCGACAATCTCACAAATATTGTCAAGATGGATCAGTGTAATGGCTTCAAGGATGTCATTTATAATCCAATTGCCTGAAAGGGATCAACTTCGCAAAACCATGCCTTCTGTTTTCATGATAATTTCAAACAGTGTGTTATCATTTTAGATTGTTTTGAGGTCTTCATTGAGAAACCAAGTAACCTCACTGCTCGAACTCAAACATACTCCCAGTATAAGCATCATAACACCGTGAAAGTTTTGTTGGGAATCACCCCACAAGGAACTATTTCATTCGTTTTTGAAACTTGGGGTGGTCGTAATTCGGATGTGCACTTGACCAATAATTCAGGTGTTCTCGAAAATTTAATACCTGGAGATGTTGTTATGGCAAACAGAGGTTTTACATGTTGAATCTGTTGGCTTATGTTGGGCTGAGCTCAAAATTCGACTATTCCACTATTCACAAAAGGAAAAGGAAAAACACAATAAACTCAATAAAAAGGACATTGATGGTACTCGAGATCTTGCAACTGTAGAAAGGGTGGTTGGTCTGTTGAGAAACAAATATACTCTTTTGCAAAAAATTTAGCCAATTAAAATGTTGATGCAAAAAAGTGACGGAACATGTACGCTCTCTGAAATTTTGATAATTTGCTCAGCATTATGTAACGTAAATGCATCTGTAGTTCCTTTGGATTGAATACATTAAATGCTGAAACCTATAATGATTTCTCCCTCTTATGCATCAGTTTTAATGATTTTCCGGTTTTTTTTCTTTTTGCGACTGCAATAAGGACAAATCATTTCTTTTTTGGCACATTTTTGAGACCTAAGCATGAGATGTCACACGACTTTATGACACATGATTTATCGGCACAAGTAATAATTTCTGAATCGACAGATCCCTCACACGTGCGTAAAGTTTAAGCATTGTTCTCTATGTTATTTTTTAATTCGGGAAGTGGAATATGGCTTCTAGAATACCATCAACCAATTAGTTCTGGTAAAATTCCAAAAACATAGAACTTCGTTGCTATTGCAATTTTCTCCAGTAGGACATCAATGTATTTATGAATCACTTCACATAAGCAATATGACTGACTTTGGACAAAAAAGTAGCACATATCTAGCTTTGACATCATCATTTGTAACTGGACTTCGCTTTAAGTAATACTTCCCATCTGGTATGCACTCCATAAAAAAACTTTTGTCGGTTTGAGCTAATTTGACAGTTGTTTTCTCAAGGCATGTCATTGGGCATTCAATTTCAATTATGTAAGGCTTTTCGCAACATGAGCACCTCATTGCGCCATTTGGGGAGGCCCAAAGAAATGAAAAGTCACAACTGCGAATTAGACCTGATTCTTGAATTTCAACATCTTTATGTTCATTTTGTAAATATAATTCCAAACATGATAAAGCTATTTTTTCAATTTTACAAGCATATCTTGTAGCAGCAGTGGAAAATTTATTTTTTTGAGGATAACATACTTCAAAATTAGACTTTTTGATGGTTGGTAAATATAAGAATGATAGCATTCTTAAAATTGACTACCTGTGATTACACCTGCGCGTGCTTCAAACCAAAGGTTACAGTTGGACTGTTCTCTTGTGTGTTTTTCAATCAAATCAACATCTTCTTGGGTGATTTTTAGGGGCAGAAATTTTGTCACACATTCTTGTGACAAATTTTAACTCTAGCCATAATTTTTGGAACTTGTGCAAGCCTTTTTTCTCGGATAAGCATACTGTTTCAGAAAAGGTTTCTCCAGTCCATAATGATGAAATTATTACTAGCGATAGTATTATTGCCAACATTTTTAATGACTACCTTAATGACATAACCAAAAATCTGAACTTAAAATCTTGGGATCCTGGCTCGTACACCTCCTATCCCAAAGACCCTGCTAAAGATGCTATCTCTAAATTTGAAAAGCATCCTAGTATTCTCAAAATAAAAGAGGTCTTTGGTGAAAGCTCAAGCTTCGATTTGATTGAAGCTGACACTGTTCATATATTGATTGCGTCATTAAATAGTCGAAAAGCAACATCATGTGATATTAGTCCAAAGATTCTCAAAATGTCTGCTGACGTCTGTAATTTTGTGATCAAAAACTGCTTCAACACATCCCTATCATCATCCTCTTTTCATGTAGAGTTAAAACGTGCTGCCATCACTCCAGTCTACAAAAGGTATGACGCTACATGCATTGAAAACTATAGACCAATTAGTATCCTCCCGACAGTGTGTAAAGTGTTTGAAAAGCTCATAGCGGAACAGCTTATTCCCTTCCTCCAAACGCGTTTTTCTAAACTGTTGTGTGGATTTCGGAAGGCACATAGCACTCAACATGCTTTGCTTAGAATGTTAAACCGCTGGCAAAAAGCCCTTGATGATTTAAATATTGTAGGTACTGTCTTAATGGACTTATCTAAGGCTTACGACTGTTTACCCTATGACTTGCTTATTGCAAAACTTGCAGCTTATGGGGTAAACTATAAAAGTTTAAAATTTATTTACGATTACCTTACAAATCGAACACATAGAGTTAAAGTAGGAGATAGATTTAGTACATTTCTTTGCGTCTTACTTGGGGTCCCACAGGGATCCATCTTAGGACCTTTATTTTTTAATATTTTTCTTAATGATCTCCTATTGTCAACTAACAACCGAGAATCAGAAATTTGTAACTTTGCTGATGATAATACTCTGTATGCCTCTGCAAAAACATTAGCCAGAGTCTTGGAAATACTTGGCGCTGATACTTTTGACGTCATTAATGGTTTAGTGTCAATGGGCTTGTTGCAAATCCAGCAAAATTTCAGGTAATTTTTCTCGGAACAAAGACATCCTGTAGGAAATTTCATATTGGGAATATAACTGTAAATACCTCAAATTGTGTAAAACTTTTAGGTATCTACATAGATGATGAACTACGATTCAGAGAGCATCTAGATGAAAAATGTAAGAAGGCCTCAAGTAAAACCAAGGCACTTCTACGGATTCGACCTTACATCTCAGTTAAAACTGCAAAATGTTTATGTAATGCCTATGTTCTTTCTCATTTTCACTACTGCCCATTAATTTGGATGCGTTTTGATAAGGCCAGCAACATCTACATCAACAGGGTTCATCGCAGGGCTCTCTCTGTAGTTTATCAAAATCTTAATTCGAGTCTATCAGATCTACTGTCTTATTTCAAAGGGAGTCACCTTTCATGTCTCTTTCATTCAGAAACTTTTACACGAAATTTTTAAATCCGTCAACAGTCTGAACCCTTCTTTCATGTCAGAGCTTTTTGTACCAAAGTGTTCAGGCTATTCGCTGAGAAGGGGGCTACAACTTGTTTTATCCCCAACCAATACTGTTAAATTTGGCATACATTCTGTAAGCTTTGTAGGAAGTTTACTCTAGGACCGATTGCCAAAAGACGTAAAAGACTCGACAACTTTAGATATTTTTAAAAATAGAGTTAAAAATTTGCCTATTAATTTTTGTACTTGTCCTTATTGTAAATCCTAAAAGGATATCATTGTTGGTTTTTATTAGCTACTGTTGTATCTATTTTATTATGACCAACATTAAATAAATCAATAATAATAATAAAATTGAATAAGTTCATGGCATAAGACATTTTCATATGTTTTGTCATGGAACTTGAATAATTTTTTTTTCTAGTCTTGATTATACTGGAATATATTTATCATAATGAGGTGGTGTCAGTCTCAGAATAGCTATATCTTGTCCTGTGTCAGGAAGCTTTTCAAAAAACGTTTCTTTTTCTTCTGTTGTTTGCTTTGAGCTTGATGTTTAGAGTATTAACGAAGGTGGAGGTTTTGGCTGGGAAACTTCAGCTCTTTCAAATTTTCTTTTTGCATCTTGAAAGTTTATTTCAGACAACTTAGCAAACGAAACTTCTTTTGCACTGGGAGGCAACCGGGCATTTGGGAGAGAAGTGCATGAATCTAGGCCTTTTGATGCTCTCTGGTTATACTCCGATGTTAAGTGAAGGTAGAACATGATGGCTGCAACAAGGGAACAAGCTTCTCCAAGTCCAGCCATGCATGTACAATGCGCATTGATGATTTCACCATTCGATTCGATTCCCAGCCAAGTATGATTTGGTGCTTTTGTAAATTGACTTTGACCATGTCGAACTCGTCCTGCTACAAGATGATTGTTCTCGATAGTATTAATTTTAACATTGAACACTAATCCACTAGTGACATGTTTGTAGGCGTCTAAGGACTTGTAAACCTTAGACTACATTTTGAATATTGGCCAGGGGAATTGATTAAGTAGTAAATATCAGCAAAGGACAGGTTTAGCCATTTTAACACACCTTTGTCAGATTGAAGTCTTTTTCATCTAAGGAAAGAGGATCGTCTGAAACGTTTAGCTGGAGCAACTTTTGCTGATATCTTTTCTCTGAAAGTTCATCTAGGTCGTTATAAAATTTTGATCTTTTTGCAGAAGGATTTGACATTTTATTGAGGCTATAGTTGCAGGAATGTTGTAATTTCGCTTCACTTTTGGGTTTGTTTACATTTTTATGCCACCAATAATGGCGGAATTCAGATATCGCAATTCACGGGGTCGAAAAAGATTACGTCATGGATATTATGAATTAGTTTTAGGTAATTCATGTTTACATAAAATGTATAAAAGATCAATCGAAGAAAATCACGATTAGTGAATGAGAAGAACTTTTATATAGAAATAAACCACTTTTCTGTAAAAAATCATAAAACCAACTTTACCACTTAAAAATTAAGACTTTTTAGATAGATTACTGAAAAAAATTATTTTTGATTTTTTTTTATGTATGTAACGCATACCGTATCGTTAACCTTGTGAAAACATATTGATTTGAAAGATTTACCGCATTCAATTGATATGGATGATTTAGCGGAAGCAATTTTATTGCATGCTATTTTTAATTAGCATAGTGAAATTACGTTGATGGTGAATTATTCTTATGATTTACCAAAAAATAAGGGTGAAAAATTTTTAATGTATTCTTAGACTTCAGAATGAGATTCACATGTACGCAATACACTATAGTTATGTTACGAAGCTATGAAGGCAGCTGTACGTTTGTTAGATGCTTATATTGGTTTTCCCATTTTTGAACATACATTTTGAATATTTGTTTGAGCATTTACTGTTACTGTTTCTCAGCCTGTTTTATTATTCTTATGAAACAAACCTTTGGAATGTCTTTAAGATGTTCTTACAAATGGGGCGATTTTCACCCTGATATTCGAAGCTATTCTGATAAAAAAGCTTGCAGATGATAAATCTAATGACGAAATTTATCTATATTTGTCCTAAATTGTAGTTTTATATTATTAATGAAATACAGATTCTCAGGCTAAAAAGCCTCTATGAATCGCTCTAAGAAGTGTCTGTTTCATTCATAGTTCGATGATAGAACTTTGTAGGCTCGTTTTTCCAATGTCTATCCAAAGCCTTCTTGAACGAATACAATGTTTTAGCGTTGACGATATCTTTAGGCAGACCGTTCCAAATTTTTGAGGATCGAAAGTAAAATGAGTTGGTTTGGATCCCACGTTTCCCGTCCTTTGGTGCCCGTTGTAACAGCTGGAAATCATGTTTTCGACTTTCTCGTTTCCTTGGCTGGAAAGTCGTTGGCAAAGTTTCTTTATCATATACATGAAAATGTTTGTACATTTCTATCATATCACCTCTTTTCCGACGGTGTAGTAACGTTGGTAGATTGAGCTTTTTTAATCGCTCCGTATAGTCCAGTTTGTTAAGTCCGTCCACCAGCTTTGTTGCACGTATCTGTACATTTTCAATTAAATCAATATGTTTGCGCAGATGTGGTGACCATATCACATGTGCGTATTCCAGGTGAGGACGAACGAATGAAGTGTAGAGGATGTTGAAAAGATCACAACTCAGAAATGAGAACCTTCGTCGTATCAGTCCAATAATTGCATTTGCTTTTCTCACTTTAAACGATATATGTTCTTCAAATTTAAGTTCTGAGTCAATAATAATGCCAAGGTCTTTTTCATCAAAGGCATGTTCTAGCTCGTTTTCGTATATCAAATAACGTTGGGTATGACAGATGTTTTCAAATTTCCCTAAAGTTAGAACATGACATTTGCCCGGGTTGAATTTGAGAAGTCATTTGTTGGTCCAATTTTCAAGCACTCTGATATCATCTTGAAGAGCGCGTGAGTCATCTCGAGATTTTATGAGAGAAAATATTTTTGTGTCGTCTGCGAAAAGAAGTCCGTTTGAATTGATTTTGTCAAGTAGATCATTGATGTAAATAACAAAAAGTATGGGTCCCAGAACACTTCCTTGTGGTATTCCACTCAGTACAGAAGCTATTTCTGACTGTTCACCGTTTACAATTACAGTCTGCGTACGTCCATTTAAAAAAGCCTTGATCCAATTTAGCATATGACCTTTTATTCCGTAGGATTCCAGTTTGCCTATCAATCGATGATGTGGTACGCTATCGAAGGCTTTAGCGAAATCTAAATAGATAGAATCGATTACTCCTCCATCCGCAATTTTCTCAATACATTCAGTCAGGTAAACTAAGAGCTGTGTGGTTGTAGATCGTCCCCCAATAAAACCAAATTGCTTTGTAGAGAGTAGTTTTTGCATTTTAAGGTGTTTCATTATCGCATTCTTGATACAAGTCTCCATTAATTTGCAAACAATGGATGTTAGACTGATTGGTCGGTAGTTCACAGCATGGCTTCGTGGTCCCTTTTTATAAATTGGGGAGACGAGAGCTCGTTTCCAGTTCATGGGGAGAAAACCTTCTTGAAATGATTTATTAAATAAAATGGTGATACGTATTTAACCAATTCTTTCAGCATTCTTGGATGAATTTCGTCGGGACCACATGACTTATTAATATTCAATTTGTTGATTTCGCTACTAATCATCTCTTCTGTAATATGAAGACTATTAATGATGACGTTCGTTCTGCTGTCGAGTTTCGGTACATTGATATCTGGTTCGTGTGTGAAAACACTGCAAAATTGTATTTGTAGAATGTTTGCCTCTTCTCTGTCGTTAAATTTCATAGAGTCTTTATCTTTTATATTTTCTAGCAAAGGCGAAACACCGGTTTTAGTTTTCATTTTTTTCCTAACATGAGACCAGAAAAGTTTCGGAGTTGTCTTCGATTTCTGTGCAATGTCAGCTTCAAATTTCCTCTTGGCTTGACGCATTAGTTTTGTCACATTATTTCTTGCTTTCGTATATTTCAGTCGGGCTTCTACTGCTATTTTACTGCCAATAACCGATATCCATCGACGATGAGTTGCATGTTTCACACGAATAGATTCTTGAAGGCGTTTGTCAATCGGGAATTCACCTGCTTTGTTCCACGATGGTTTAGTTGAAGCTATATATCTTGGTACAAAATGTCGTCGAAGATCAGTTAATTTGGACTTTAAAAACTCCCATAATTCCTGGCAGCTATTCTTTCGTGCTCTGTAATAGCTTCCGTTCCAGTCTGTCTCTTCCAAGATATTCCTCATTGCGTTAAAATCAGCTTTATGATAAGCATATCTTGTACTTGGCTTTGAGTAATCGAGGTAGCAGTTGTACGTAAATGTTATAACGTTGTGATCACTTTTACCTAATGGTGCATGATGAATAACATCGGTTACTTGCATTTCTTCATCAGTGAAAATCAAGTCTATCAACGATGGCTCGTTAAGTTATGTTGGTGTAAATAGCAGTTACGAAGAGCTTCTATGAACTTAGCTTCTTTACTTTCCATATTATGATGTGTTGTCCAATGTACCCAGTTGATGTCTTTAAAATTAAAGTCGCCCACAAAGCACTTGTGACCTTCTTTTCTGTGTGAATTACATCGCTCTCATTATTGTCAATAACATTACTTCGTGGATTCTTCTTATACTGGTTTTCTTGAATTACTGTAGCAAGACTGTGTTGATAAATTGCCAAGCAATCCAACCCTAACAATCACAACTATTCCTTTTACATTTAAATACTTTATCCGTTGAAACCAATGTAAATGTATTTGGAAGTAGAGTTTGATGTACAGTACAGTCTCGAGGTAAAGCTGATTATTGAATTTTTAGCCACCTGAGCCCTTTTTGTGTTTGTTTCATTGTGTCAGAACTTTGTTGCACTCAGTTAGTATTTCTAAGGTTAAGACGTTACCTTGTGGATAAGACAGTTTCAGTTAATGTTAGTTCCTTCTTTCACTCGTTGGTTATCGAGCTTTAGAAGAGATTAGATTGCTGATATTTGCCCCATTTCTTTTTGTTATGTTTGTTTGAAAAAGCATCTGCAGCTGTCAGCCTTTCAATTGTATTTCAATATAATATATGCTTTTTATACGAAACATTACCCGTTTTGAATCATGAATTATTTCTGTTAACATCTAAAAATTTCCATGTTTCAGCTATTGCTTCGAATGAAGTAGAACAATCATTGTATTTGATGTTTCTACGACAAACGCATTAAATTTTTTTTTGAATTTCGGGCTGAAATATCCAATAATGCCTGCTGTTGCTGAGTTTGCAGTTTCAGGCTGCTTTATTAAGGTTTAGGAACAACAGATTGTTGCACAAGTAAAATACTAAACTTGAAAAATTTTCTCAAAACCAATTCTTTACATTTCCCTGTCGAAGAAGTGCTTTAAATTTCGATGTTCCGAAATTCAATTATCGATGAATTTTTTTCCGCCGAAGTGGCCAAAATCTCGCCGAAATTATTTCCGCTGACATTTTTCCGTTGCAAAAAAAGGAGCCGAAATTTTTGGGTCTTAGTAAGAATTTCCATTCTGCAAAAAGTATTATGCAACTCAATGATAGAAAAAAGTATCCTGACTTTAGAGAGCTTTAAAAGTTACCTGGATAAGACTTTCGAGCGTTTTACCTAAGTATGGCTCATTTAGCTTTCATTTAGTACTGCGCATGGGCAATTTTAAGCCTTTTTATATGGCCATCTGATAGCCCTTGAAAAGTTAGTTGGTCAGATGCGTTTTGCATATTTACACTGCGCATGTGCGATTTTGGGTTTCATTTTATGGCTATTTGACAGCCTTTACAAAGCCAATTTGTGAATACGTTCATATTTTCTGCCTAACTATGACCCATTTTGCTTGTATTGACAGTCTCTTACTACACATGTGCGAAGTCCAGCCTTATTACACAACCTCATGATAGCACTGGAAAAGTTACTTAGGGAAGATCTTGATGAGTTTTGCCCAATTGTGGCTCTTTTAACTCATATTAGCAGTTTTTTTCACTGCGCCTGCGCGATTTCGGGTTTTATTACATGGCCTTGAAATTATACCTTCATGTGTTTGGCGATGGCCTAATTATGGCTCATTTCAACGTTCAAGGCGTTTACTACATTTGACGTAGGTTTCCTACATTTGTCGGAGTTACTACATTTGTCGTTGATGTTTGCTACATTTGTTGGTGTAAGAAGGACCACCATTTTCATCATGATGTGCTTGATATCTGTATTAAAACAGTTTGGGTCAATGATTTTTGACATATATTTTATTAGTTAAATCACTCTTTGAAGCTCCAAGAGCAATGATTGTTTTAAGGCTCTTTTCGTTGCATAATAGGAAAATGTGTTTTAAGGCTGAAGACCGATGCGTTTTAAATCCTAGAACGATCAGTGAAAACCAGGCTTTAAAGATCATTAAAACACTGAAAAGTTAAGAACATCACAAAGTTAAACAGGCTTTTACCATCACAGCAATTCATCGGCAAAGCAGTATGCATTACAAGAACAATTAAAGTCCCATTTGAGTCTCACTGTTCTTAACTTTTATTCCAGTCTCTTTTGTACTATTTTCTTCCTACTAGACGCACAACCATTTTCTTCAGATTTTTATTATTTGAATAAATAACGGTATGTTAAACTACAGTGTGTATCAAAATGTCAGTTAATTGACTTTTAAGAATTTAATGAGGCAAATCGTTGAGTTTTTCTTCAATATCTTTTCGAAGAACACACATTTTGACAAACATTTTATATTAACGGATAGAGCATGAAAAGCTCTTTCTTGTGATATAAAATTCACAATATTTTATCAGAAATGTAATGAAATATACGCCTTGAAAGTTGGTGGATAAGACATTTTGATCCACACTGTAGTATCGTTATAGTTTAGTTATAGTTTCACAATAGACCTTTTCATGAATTACGTCACTACAAACAATGTCTCGTTTTCAAACTGAATATTAATGATTTTTGCGACATTTATAAAGAGAAATGACACCCCAGGGAAACATTTTTCACGAAATTTTTTTATTAAGGTTAAGCACGTAATTATTCATAAACTTAGAAACGAGGCGATGCTTGTAATGACGTAATTCATGAAAAGGTCTATTGAAGGGAAAAAAATCGGATTGGATTGATTTTATAGTACAATGATTCGAGCCTAAGAAACATTGTATTGCAGTGGAAACAAAAATTCGAAAAGCGAAAAAATATTATCCTTGAAGCTTGTTTTGCTCTATCCTTTATGTAACTTATGGTGGCCGTATGTAAATTTAAATCTTAACTTTATATAGCTATGGAAATAATTTACTGGACAAGACCTAATTCCCCAGGAAATTAGGACCTTGAAGTCCTAATTTACCGAGGTCTAACCTCTAACTACGCCAGTTTGATGAAAAGTGCATATGGAAAATTTGATTACATTAAACATCCGCATTTTCATCAAAAGCTCATCAAACAATTGATACGCTTGTTTGATGAAAATGTTTGACTAATTTACGCCCGCCTAAATACAGTGTTGTTTTTTCTTTCTTATAAAAACAAATTATTAGACCGGTCAATTTCATTCATTTGTTTGCTTTTCATTTCTTCGTAACACATCTCAAGATTACAACGAAACAAAATTCCCCCCAAACTCCTTTTCTCCTTTAATAAGTGTCAAAACTAACTAAGTAAACTGAACTACTGAACTATATTATCGTAATGCTGTCACCAAAGTAATTCGATTAATTTTGATAATTATGTAGAATTCATAGATTGAGAAATGGATAAAATCAAACAACAGATCTCGAGATCTGCTATGGGGAACAATAAACTTTCATATAGCTATGGCTTTGAGTTTACTTTGTGAATCAAGTTAATAAAGTCGTTCTTTCATCGAAGTATTTATTTATCAATTATTTTTAAAAGGTAATTATAAATGGATGTTCGATACATTGCATTTATCTTTAGCTGTGAATGTATATTTAATCTTAGCAACCAAATTTATAATAGCTTTCTAATTCTTAATTGCTTACCCTATTGTGACGTTTAAATACAAGTTCTTTACATTGATGTAAGCAATCAGAATAAAAAACATGGTTGATGGATTGCTTATTATAAAATGTATATCACAATACTTTAAACTGATGAATTGCGCTTAGGTGAGTAACCATACTATGTCAGTTTTAAATCCTTTCTGACTTCGACGGTGTAGACACTTGTTAACGTAAAATACATCACCTTTTTAATAGAAAAAAAAATGGGGGGGGGGGGGGGGGGGGGAATTATAATCGATTTTACCATGATACCACGCAACTAAATCAATAATGATCCATTAGCGCTTGCTTGAATAGCAGTTGATGACTCGAGTAATATGGAAAGTCAAGAAAAATTAAGATATTGTGATAAAGCTGCATTTATACTTGGAAAACACATATTACTTTTACTAACTTGAGACATAAAAGATACATTTCTAAAAATCTTATTAAGAGTTTTTTTTTGCTTATAAAGATTTTGGCAAGGCGTTGAGAATGCAAAGTTATTAAATCATAATAAAAAACTTAAGGTAAGTTTAAACACTGAAAAAAGTTTGTGTCTGTTTTATTGATCATTACAAAATTAACAACCGTGTCGAAAGGAAAAATAGTTATTCTTTAAAATAATATTTTTTACAAATAACAACTTATATTAATTCGAAAAGTTATTTGTGTTTTCAACCAGGTGCCCACGTTCTCGTGGACACACTGTATGAGCTATTCTTGCATCACAAGTAATCATTACTTTGCACACTTATTTCCACTGTCGATTTGAAGTTTCTGATGACTTTGTAAAGATTAATTCATTAACAACTTCACCAAGAAGAAGAATGTAAATCCCCACGATTAATGTGTATCAAATATAGTTTCGTTTAGCCAAAACATTACTTCCGTGAATTTGGCTAAGCGTAGAAATGTCTTCTTACCGCATATCAATTTGAAATCCAAATATCTTTATGAATTCAATCTCTGTTCTCATTGTAGCTTGGTAACGAACTTGGTTGTGTATATGATTATTGGTTATGAAACCTTCTTCAGTGCGTCGATATCTTTGTTTGCTATCCGGAGTTTGTTTTTCGGCTTTTGTCATAGTTCATCTTTATGTCACCACTAACGAACATATGTCACCAACCACCAACATGAACTTTATCGAATACGATACAGAAACTAACTATTCTTATTCTGATAGCAAAGGACCCAAATTGATCGTTTTTGGGACCAAATATTTCAGAAAACCAACTTGGCCATTTATTGAAAATAATATTTGGAAACAAAGGTGCGCAGTTACAAACTGTGTGTTTACCTCTGACAAGTCATACATGAGCAGAAGTGACGCAATTATATTTCATAAGAGTAATTTACCACCCAGGGTTGAACTGGACTCACTTAACCAAACAAGGAAAAGGAACCAAATCTGGATAATTTTTACACGTGAATCGATCAGAGACGCCAGCAATCTCAACCACATTAAAGGATACTTTAACTGGTACATGTCATATCAGCGAGACTCGGACGTACGAATTCCATATGGTAGTTATAGCCCCATATCGCCTGATGATAAAAAGCCCGTGGAAAAAAACTATGCAGTTGGCAAAAGCAAACTTATTGCCTGGCTAGTGAGTCACTGTGGTACCGCAAGGGATCGGTTTGTCGAAAAGCTTGAACGGTATGTGCAGGTGGATGTTGGTGGCAAATGTGGACCAAATTTCAAGAACCAACTAATTTGCCAAAGTCGAGAATGCATTAAAAGTTTAAGACGATACAAGTTCTACCTAGCAGCTGAAAATAGTTTTTGCAGGGACTACATAACAGAAAAGTACTATGTTCGAGGATTTATCGGCGATACTGTTCCGATAGTTTTAGGTGGTGCGAACTATTCAGATCCAAAACTAGCTATTCCTAGGTCGTTCATAAATCCATTAGACTTCCGAAACATTAAAGAATTTTCAGATTATTTGAAAATGTTAGATGCGAATGATGAGAAATATAATGAGTATTTTCAGTGGAAGCGCAAATATAAGCTCAAGCAACGCTACACAGACGAGAAATTTCAGTGCGATATATGTACAAAGTTGCATTATGACTCATATGTCCCAGCAAGACAATCTTGGGATCACTTTGCGAATGATTGTAGTAACGCTTATTACGACAGTTGGCTGGATAGGGATGAAAAATGATTAAAATTTCGAAATTCAATTTTACTTAAAATTTACTTCAATTTCTCATGAACGGGATGAGAGCTCATTACATTAAATATTTGAAAGATGTATTACATTGCACCTATTTCTAATCATCGAGAAAACTCTTCCATCAAACAACAAAGCTAACCTTTTCCTATTTGTGACTCGAGTATTATTATTACTTTCTTATTTTCAAAGTTGAGCAATATATTCATATTTTGTTATTTGAATAAAGCTTGGTTTCCAATAACAAAATACTATCGTGCGATCGTCGTGCAACAAATGTTGCCTTGTTTCCATTACACGATTTTGCGTGGTTTGTTTACAAATGTTTGGCGAGAAAAATTCAAAATATTATTTCAAATTGGACAAGCGTTTGTTGTTAACTTATCAGCTTTCCCTTTGTGCAACGTTATTGAGCTTCTTAAAACGTAGAAGAAATATGCAGAGAAAGAGAAAGTACTCTTCCTGGGTTTGCAGACTGTTTAAAAGTCGTTCAGTAACAGGAGCATACCACCTTTTTTAGTATCCGAACTCAGTATCATGATCGTGAGTTGTTTTTTTATCAATATCTGCGAATGTCACCCAACATGTTAGAGCACTTGCTATTGCAACTGTAGCACGACTGTCGTGAGGATAGAATTTTTTCTATCTCTACGACATTGTTGTGCGACATCAAAAAATGTTGCACGACAAGTGTTTCCATTACGTCGTGGGATTGTAGTACGACTGTAGTGCGACGATCGCACGATAAAATTTCTTTATTGGAAACCAAGCTTAACAAGTGCGAATAACATTTACCTTCCTATGCTGAAATAGTTCGAATGTTGCTTTCGTAGTTCACGTACACATGGTATTCATAGCAAGTTCTTTTTATTCAAAATAAAGAGTTGCAACTAATTAATTATACATGAACCATTTTTTCAATGATTGTTTTTCAATGATACATTCCAATGACAGTGAAAATTTAAAACTTTGGCTCGAATACACTATCATTGAAAATCACAAACATGGACCCTGAGGAAGAAACAGCAGCTGCTGTTGTTGTTTACATTTTATCAAAAAAGAGAGTTAAACGCAGAAAACCAGACGAAATGAACTTGGCATCTATAAAGGGGGGTATACACGTAAAGATTCTTGAAAAATTTTCTTTTCAGCTTTTGTTTGACGCACGCTTCTCTCTCTTCAAAAAAACAAACTCTCTTCAAACTCACATTCCCACCTGTTGTAATTTGAACAAAAAAGTTGGCAAAAAAATCAAATCGATTTGATTTTCCACCAATTTTTTGGTCATGAATAATTGCATGCTGGGTATATAAGTTTGGCATTATGTTTGTATTTGTTGTTTTTAATATCTTCTGGGTATTAAATTATGGTTTTGGTCAAAGTAGGGCGTTTCGTTGTTTTAATTATTACGGTAGCAGCGTAAGCGAATACCGTATTAAAACACCCTTGGACTCCTACTACTACTCCTACTACTACTACTACTACTACTACTACTACTACTACTCCGGCCGAAACGGCAGTTTTTAGCCTACGATTTAGAGTATGCGACTCCCCACTAAAAACTCAGTATACATTCTAATGAACGAACGCAGCCTTTTGAATTTTCGAAGGTTTGCAATCACATATATTTAAAATACGTTTTCTTTGATATTTTATCACTTAATTGATGAAGGAATGGATATTAATCAAATAGGTCTACATAAAACTGGGACTTTTAGTTACTTTTATGGTACTGAATCAATGAACTTTGGCACTTGAAAATAGATATGTTTTTCGTGTCAGTAAAGCACAGATCAGACTTTCTTGTTACTTTCTACGTTTGTTAGCTATCTGTTCTGTCTTTGAACATCAAGGTTTTCAAAAATCGAGTTAAAAAAGGCAGTTATCTGTTTGAATTCATTTTCGGTTTCAAAAAATTATAATTCAAAACATACGCAAGTAGGTAAATAAACGAGATTTAGTTTATCCGTACTAATAGTTTCATGCCACCGTACTCGGTAACAATCTTCAGCGGAATAATACTAAACCGTAAAAAATGCATTACAATAGCTTCTAAAAATTTGACGTCACGTGATATTTTCCAGACCGTGGTGGAGAAGCAGTAGATGTTTTCTTCTGTGTCGACATGTGGCTATTATTTCAGTCCTTTTGTCGACACAGAAGAAAACATCTACTGCTTCTCCTGCACGGTATGCATTTTTTACGGTTTAGTATTATTCCGCTGAAGATTGTTACCGAGTACGGTGGCATGAAACTATTAGTACGGATAAACTAAATCTCGTTTATTTACCTACTTGCGTACCACGCTCTGTTGAGAGACATTGAGCACTTTTCTGAAAAAGAAGATAAAACTTATACTATAATAATTCAAAACATACATTTTTTTTTCGAAGAAACGCGTTTTTTTTTCTACATAAGCTCTTATAAAAAAAACGTACGTTATAAACAGCTCATGCATGTATAATTCTTTTGTCTTCTAATAAATTAAATTGCTGGTGTGTTGCGATTAGACCCTATTTACACGAGTTAGTAATTTTAAACACAATATCGTTTATGCCTGTTTTCCACCAGTAAGATATCTCAAGAAATAACGTTTACAGAACGTTTAAGAACTTTAAGTAAAATTTCAAATTTAAAAGTATTCTTGTGGCAAGTACTTTTGCTGCTACCGTTTTGCGCCATCTGGCTCTTGTTTTTATTAATTTGATGTTTGGTTGTGTATGCCAGGTTGAAAGTCTTTATTCTGTTCAGCTCCAGTGTTGGGTGAACCCGTATTGTATCGGTTGACTTTATAGATCTTCCAACCTATAGCTTTACAAATTTTGTCATCAAATTTGTGTTCTTAATTATTATCTTTAGGATAAATGTGTACTTGAATTTCCTTTCGTTTTTGTTTTTGTTGTTGTTGTTGTTGTTTGTTTGTTTTGTTTTTTATTTCAAAATGTCTTGGCATGATTAGGTTTCCCGCATTATTATATAATTGAAATTTTATTCTTTTAGGTAAGATTAATAATAAAGAAAGCATATAAACCATTAAAGAAATAAAACTCATGGTTTTAATCATGATGTTGATGGTTTTGGGAAGAACAGACTATATATCAATTCAAAAATTCTTTAATGATTGCAGTCCGATGTAAATTTGGCTCAAAAGAAATAGTTTGAAGGTATCAATTTGTTTTATTGTAATGTTATTCAATGCGTGCTTTTGTATGTCTGGGTAAACAGTTATATATTGCTGTTTGTTTGACGCTAAAGTTATATCTCTTCTGCGTATAAATATGTATTTTGTGTTATTTATTTTTATATTGCTATTTGTTTCTGTGTTAAAATCTTCTGTATGTAAAAAACATGATTTCGGTCAATAGTAGGGCATTTCAAGCGTTTTGATGATTCAGTTTCTTTATCATTTCGATGTTTGATTGTGTTTCATGTCTCCTGGGTAAAAAATAATCCCAAGAGCAAATGTTAAGTATTTCGATGCTTTAATATTTTAATTATTTTGATATTTGGTTTTTTCCATTTTATTAAGCCTTTCAGCTCGCATTGATTAAAACCGGTAAATATTTTTACCCGGGTTTTAACCTTCTGAATGTAAGAAACGAAATTAAAAAATTAATGCCTGTAAAAAACTTTTACACAAGTTAAATTCTGCGACACAACGCAAGCTGAACATGGGTGGCGAGCGACACCGCCTGGGCGGCTAGTCTTTTATATATTAATAGCCGATTCTCTGTCTGTTTGTTTGTTTGTAAGCAAAATGGTAGATTGAGTTGTGACCGAAATTATTTTTTTTGTGTTTGCGACGTGAATTCGAAGCAAATACATTGCAACCCGCAATTAGCGGGATTCGGAAAAATCATGCTTCGTTTACATGAACCTATTTTTCTATAGATTTGTAGGGAATTGTATGCAACTTAGTAGAGTTGTTCGTGAATTTTCCCCTACAAAGTCATTAGAAACTTCACATCAACACTTTAAATAAGCGTGCAAAGTAATGATGTTTCTTTTGATACAATAAAAAACTTTAAATCTCTGAAGGACCCTTTTAGTAGAACAGTTTCAAAATAATTCTCACAAGTAACTGATTTTTTTCGTGTAACAGGCTCGTCGAGTTTACAAATCTCCCTAATCGAACGTGACTTTTTTCGGCTGATGAACTAATAGGAATAACGTTTTCCTTTAATTATTATTGTTAGTTTTATATTCCAAGGACTATGTTGACTACGTTGGCTTTGAAAACAATACATCAACTTAATACAAAGAAACTAACTGATTAAACAGTTTGGACAAAAAGCAGCAGTAGCAGAACGTGGCAGCATGTTTGCCAGTGTATCCTAACGTAGCCTTGCCTGACTGTCTGAGACGGGTAAACTTTTTTTCGAGCAATCAAAATGTTTAAAAACCGATACGTAGAAAAAGAGTATCATGAAACAAAATATTTTTTTGCTTTTCTTTTAATAATTTAATTTCTTTTTTTAATTGTTATGCGCTTCAGATCGAACGTTTTTTTTATTTACTTTATTCATTTCGCACGTGCCTTTTTTTCTCTCCTCCGTGTGATCTTTTTTAGAAGAGAAACCATTTCCCCCTTACGTTTGATAGCACCCATGTTAGAGCGCGTAACTTTTTTAAAACAAAAGCTAATAAAAAGTTGAAGTTTTCTCTCTCTACGTTTTGAGTGTATTGTTACACTGATAAAAGATTGGTTTTACCAGAGGTTGTGACTTCGAATCTGCTTCTGGTTGAACACAAGTTGTACGAGCCGTTTATAAGAAAATTTGACGTTTATTGATACAGTGATACAGAGCAAGTGGACATGGGCGTCGAGCGACGCCGTCTTGGCGGCTAGTATTATATTAATCGCGTAGTGTGCATGCCACTTTTATTTTAGAGAGTGATATATTTTATTAAATTTTACAGTCAAGTTCTTCTTATGACCGCGTAAAACCACGTAGAGATGCAATGCAATGCAAGAGCTTCAAGATGGTGGACGCTTTTTCCCGTAACGGAAATTAATTGAAAAAAAAGGAGAGAAAACAAGACGAAACGCAAACGAATTTTTGCAATTATGGTGATCGTCTTGTTTGAAGACTCTTATGTTCTCATTTTCAAATCATCATCATGGAGAATGAAGCTGTTCTAAACGATGCTGTTATCAATCGTGAAAACGGTGCTGAAAACCAAAGAAATGAAATCAATTTGTTGCCTTGTGAACGTTGCGGTGCAAGAAGATTCCGCTCCAATCGTGGTGTCATACAACATCTTCGACACTGCAAAGCTGTTACTCGTCAAAAGGAAGTGGGAAGACCGCCACCACCGATTCCACCACCTCCTCTTCCATCTCCACCTCCACGTCCAACAAACGAAAATGAACCAGTTCAACAACAGTTGATGTGGGGCGCATTAAATGGAAACGAAGCCGTCCGTGAATTGAAAGAATGTTACGAGAAAATTGTGTTCTGGCAGAAGAATCTTTTCATGCTGCTAAAAGGAGCAAGCGGGAAGGATTACATCAAGGAAACTACTCGACCCATTAATGAATGGATAGCTGACAGTCCAGTTCAGGAATGTGCATTGTATGCTGTTCACGTCATGCCAGCCCTCCTACTTCAAAAACCATCAAAAACATCCAAAAGTAAAGACCACGTGAACGCGCTGCACAGAAGACTGACGAAATGGAAGAATGGCGACTTTACCCAGCTTTTTCGAGAAGCAGAGGCATTGCAAAAACGTTTGCCTAAAGTCGAGAGGAAGAAAAACATCAATGTTATTTCTCGGAAGTTTCGAGAACACATGTCGAAAGGGAACGTAAACTCAGCGATCAAACTCCTTTCAAACAACATGGAAGGGGGGGGGGGGGGGGGGGGGGGGGGGGGGGGATTTTGCCGTTAAACGATGAAACCAAAGCATTGCTAAAAATCAAACATCCTGAGTCACGAAAAGCGAATCAAGACGCCAAATTGCAAGGTCCGCCTCAAAAAGTTGAAAACGTCATTTTTGACGTCATTGATGAAGCGATGGTTTTCGAAGCAGCTAAGATCACTCGTGGAGGTTCCGGAACATCAAGTTTGGACGCAGATGGCTGGCGACGAATTCTAGTTTCACGAGACTACGGTGAGACAGGTGGAGATCTTCGAAGAGCACCATGTCTTGTCAATGCTGCAAATGCATTTAACAACTTGAATCGTGAAGCACTCATTCACAACATTAAGTATGTATGCCCTGAAATCGCTACATACGTTGTTAACTGCTATGTCAACCTACCGCGACTTTTCATCATCGGTGGTCTAGACCTTAAGTTTAAGGAGAAAACAACTCAAGGGGATCCACTTGGAATGGCTATCTACGCGCTTGAGATAACCCTAATGCTCAACATAATGCTAATGGCAATCGGTGATCAACACAACAAAATGGTCGCTTTTGCTGATGATATAACTGCAGCAGGATCAATCGGAGCATTGAAGCAATGGTGGGATCATCTCCTCAATGTTGGCCCATCATATGGATATTTCCCTCAACCAGACAAATCGTGGCTAATCGTCAAAGAAGAACGAAGTGCCGAAGCACATGAATTTTTTGATGGAACGCAGGTGAAGATAACGGTGATAGGAGAACGTCATCGTGGTGCGGTGATTGGCACGGACGAAAACAAGAAAGCGTTCATCAACGAAAAGATCAAAAAATGGAAAAATGAAATCAATCTTCTTGCAGAAATAGCGACTACATGTCCTCAAGCGGCGTATTCAGCCTACGTAAGCAGCTACCAGCACAAACTTACCTATTTCCTGCGTACCATCTCAGGAATTGATGAAGAGTTGAAAAAGATTGACGAAGTTGTGCGTCACAAACTCATCCCAGCAATTACAGGTGGTCACATCGTCAATGAACGAGAAAGAACGATGTTATCTCTACCACCACGTCTAGGTGGCATGGGATTAAAAATATTCTCAGAGGAAGCTAACAACGATCATCTAGATTCCATGAGTGCCACGGCCGACCTACAAAATCAAATTCTTGGTGAGAATAAGGATGTACCTGAAGCTAATACAAAAAGTCGTCTCCGAAGCGAACGACAGCAACGCAACCAAGAAAAGCTTCGAAACTTCTTGGAGACGACAGACGAAGAGACCAAACGTATGATGGAAACGCTGAACCAGAAAGGCGTCTCAAACTGGTTGACGGTGAACCCAACGAAGAATTAAGGCTTTGAATTGTCAAAGCAAGATATTTGGGATGCAATACGGGTCCGATACGATTGGACACTCGACCGAATACCTACAACTTGCGCATGTGGGGCATCGTTCAATGTAGCACATGCACTTTCTTCCAAGAAAGGGGGTTTTGTGTCATTGCGGCATAACGAAGTAAGTGACATCACTGCCAAGTTGTTAGAAGAAGTATGTGTTGACGTGCGAAAAGAACCAATACTCAATGAACTAGGAAATGAAGATCTTCCCAGACAAGCAAACAGATCGAGAGAAGCAAGATTGGATATTAGCGCTCTCAACTTTTGGACAGCTGGTCAACGAGCATTCTTTGATGTGAGGATTTTTAACCTGTTCGCTCAGAGATACAGCATAACAAAAGTTGAAAATTGCTTTTTGTCTAATGAAAAAAAAAAAAAGAAAAGACAATACTGTGATCGCGTTTTGCAGGCCGAAAACGGAACATTCACGCCGTTAGTTATCGCGGCAAATAGATCAATGAGTAGAGAATGCTCGAAGTTTTACAGAAGGTTATCGGAAATGATCGCCGAAAAACGAAAAAATCAATCGTTGAAAATTGCGAGCAATGTTTGAACAATAATTTCATTCTCGTTACTGAGATTAACAGTACGCTGCATACGCATTCCTTCCTCCAGACGAAATTAAGCGCTCCCTTCTCCAGACGAAGAAAAGTGCCTCCGGAATTATAATTGTATTTAAATAATGTATATAACTATATAAATAATTATATTGTATGTAAAAACCACGTAGAACTCGAATCACTTGCAGGAAAATTTGATCGTTTTGTATTGGACCAAGAGAAAGAGAAATTTCACGAGTTCTTGCGTAAAACAACAAACAATTTGGCTCAGAATGTTTACCACACAAAGGATAATACATTCCATTCCACTAAGTCACTACGAGAAAATAAAAATATTGTGTTGCTGTCGGGAGACAAAGATATTAGTATTGTTATATTGAACAAGAAGCCGCTTGGCTTGAAGACTGCAGGACGTAACACAACGATGCATATTTAGTCTCAAAATACAACGTTGCCGAATTGCCAAATTATGTTCAAATCTAATGAAATGACTGGCAAATTCAAAAACAGCAACTTCTAATTGTGAGTTGAAGAAATTTTTATGAATATTGCGGAAATTTCTAAGTTTGATCCAAATTTGGCCCGAATTACCCATTTCTGGTCAAATCGGACAAAATGACTGACAAATTCGTAATCAGCACCTTTCAAATGTGATCGGTGCAAAAATTTTTGAAATTTGAAGATCTTTCTAAATTTGGTCCAAATTTGACCTAAATTGGCCAATTTTAGTAAAACCTGGCAAAATAATTGTCAAATTTGAAATCAGCACCTTTCAATTGTGATCCGTGCAAAATTTCATGAAAATTGAAGAACTTTCAAAATTTGGTCCAAATTTGGCCTAAATTGGCCAATTTTAGTCAAACCTGGCAATATCATTGTCAAATTCCAAATCAGCACCTTTCAATTGTGATCCGTGCAAAATTTCATGAAAATTGAAGAACTTTCGAAATTTGGTCCAAATTTAGCCTAAATTGGCCAATTTTAGTCAAACCTGGCAAAATCATTGTCAAATTTGAAATCAGCACCTTTCAATTGTGATCCAACCCCCGGTTTATGGCAAAATCTCAGATATTGTTAGGGCTCTAACGGGTTCCATATTTGGGTTGAGAACTTCCGATAGAATAGAGATTTTGTTATAAAACTTTCTACACTTCTTTGTGAAAGGTCGATCTTGCTCCTGTGTAAGTTTCAACGTTTTTGGAGTACTTTTTTTCTAACGCAAATTGTAACGCTAAAATTTTAATATTTTCAATTTTTAATTTTTTTCCCAAAAAGTCGTTTATAATATTGTGCTTTTTGTGTTCTTGACAATGCAAAAAAAATTATTTTAAAATCATCTATTTTGACTTAGTAATCATAAAAAATGTTCGAACGTTCAAATCGGTTGACATAGACTTTAAATACAAACAGTGTGCGTGCTAATGTCTGCTGTTGTAAAAGAATTTATGACTTCTAAAAGTCATCTTGGAAAACATTTTTTCTTTTTATAAATTTATTACGTAATTTGTGTGCACATTTGCACACGTCACAGCCTTCGGGGAATTCTCGCCCATTTACGAGCGTTAATATTCTTGTCTTTTTTTTCATTTCTCAGTCGCAGATTTATTTCACACAGTGAGGTCGTGTATAATTTTTTTCCATTTCAAGTTTCATACTCATATTTTTGGACTTACGCTTGGGCAACTTGGTAAGATTCATTTATTTATTTATTCTATTCTATATCTAATCTATTCTATAAAACGTTGAAGTCAGCGGTAATTTGTGTTAGTAAAATATAACACAACACAACACAAATATAACACAACACAACACAACAACACAACTATGTGTCTTTATCAAGTGATAAAGACACATAGTTGGTCGAAATATTGTGATTGATAATATCTGTGTTTTCTATGTTTAATCTATTCTATATGCTCAAAATCTAAATATTGATTATTTAATTTTATTAGAATTTTTCATTTTACCATAGAAATACGAAAAGAGATAGAATAACATCGATGAAATTTCCTTTGTACCATCCGTGTTGTAATTACTGGTGGCCGTATACAAAGTTGAATTTTAAAAATTTAAAATTTCGCGCTATATATGGAAGTCTATTGTTCCCCGTAATAAAAGTCGTAATTCAGATCTCGAGATCTATTGTTAATTTTTCAAAATGTGGGACTTCAGGTAATGTCTTTTTATCAATTCTGCATAATTATCAAAATTATTAGAATTATTCAGATGATAGCAAAACGAAAAATAAGTTTGCGTTTTATGATTTGACGAGAATAATATTCGTATTCATTGCTTTCTCGTGATCAGCTAATCAAATATGCAAAATCAGAAATTTTTACCTATCTCTGGTAAAATCATATTAAAGATTTTGAGATTGATGTTGATACAAATGAAGACAAAATAACTTTGACGAAAGTACACTTGATTCTCGTAATGAACATGTATGTTTTGAAGTGGAAATTCCTTATGATATTTCTGTTTGAACGAACATGAACAATTTTGCTAGTTGTTATAAATTGTTTTTACTATGAACAATGTTCTCCGGACAAGCTGCCAGCTTTCTGATGAAACAGAGATCATCTGCATTGAATAATATCACCACTTCACTGCTTTGTCGTAAACATCAAAAGATTCTTAAAAGAGTTGCCTTGACATATATAAATGGCATTAAAAATATATTTATGTATAAAATGTATAAATTCTGACTGCCTAAAATTGGAGAAAAATACTTCAACTTCTTATTCTGGAAAGTTTCCGTAAAAGTATGAATGATCAAAGTATGATCTTTATAATCTGGTTTGGCAGAAACATAACTTTCTTCTCACTCAACCTTTGCACAATAAGAGATTGTTTTTACAAACTTAAAATAATACAGCTGTGCACGTGCGCTATTGTTCAATACCAGAGATTTTGATTGGTAGATTTATTTTTTCGGCGTGATAATTATTCGCCGACAATTAAGAAAGTGTAAACAATGTTTATGATCATAATTAAGAGGACGCCAATTAGTTTCGGTCCCGATACTTACACCACAACATTCTATATTCCTTAGGAGATCGTACTAGTGAAAACAACTTGAAAACGCTTTTAGTTCGTAAAATAATGAAACAAACGTCCGAGTATGTGAAATGAAAAACCGAAAATATGTTTTTCATTATAACATAAAAACGAAAAAACGAATTCAGTTCTGATTTTCTGAAAAAAGTAGCTTTTAGAAGCCCTAATAAGGATAGCATGTTTGTTTTTACGAATGAACTTGTTAAGTATACTCGTTTTTGATTTAAAATTTTCGGTTTTTACTTCAAATTTTACCGAGTAGTTAAAAAATAATAAACATTGCATAAAAGAGAATGAGGCGAGGCAACACGCATTGTTTGAAAATTGAATAGAAATTTGAATAGAGCTAAGGTGAGCTAAAGTTTGATGTTATTCTATCTCTTTTCGTATTTCTATGATTTTACACGTTCTACATTTAGCTATATTTGTTTTCACTTGTTCTCCATTTATCTGTTCATGGCACGTTCGTGCTCAGGCTCCTTTTTTCGCTTCCCATATTTATAGCCTATTTATCATTTATAGTATATTTATCAAATTTTTCGTAAGCAATTTTCAGTCAAATTCATATTTCTAGTCAGTTTATAGTCACTTTTCATGTCATTTATCATTTGTCATCAGTCTTTTGTCATTAGTCATTTTCTTTTCTATGTTTAATTCTCAGTTTGAACAATTTTCAATTATCAATACTTTATCAGTGTCAATTCGTTACAAACACCCAAGCGAGTCCTGCTACAGCTGTACGGTTATCCAAATGGGTTAAGTTCAACGCAATTGTCGTTTAATCTTGCATCGTTTCATGCCTCTCATATCCCCGCTGCCTTCCATCCAGCCTTCATTATTGCTTTTCCTTTCTCTGAACTCAGATAATCGTAGATATCGGTTATAACTTTGGTGTGGTAAGGTTTCGAACTGTGCGAGTGACTCGCTATGTTTGTATCTTTAAATATGTTTTATTCTTTTAAGTTACTGTGTCATAAAAAAAAATAGAAAAGCTGTCGTTTTTACTGCATTTGCATTTCAACAACTTGCTTTCAAAAATTGAAAAATATCACAAGATAACGAAGGATTACGCGAATGCAATAAATAATGGGCGGTTAAATTACGCGGGACACAAGTCAACACGGTTTTAATTAACGCGGATTATCAAAATCTGTGTTAATGAATTCCCACGTTAATTTCGTGTAATAAGGTATACTGTATCATAATCTGCCTACTACTGGCTACTGCCTTGTGCAACTCTCAAGTAAAATTTTACACATCGGTAAAAGATTGATTGACAAGGCTTGATTCATTTGGTAACAGTATACATTTTCATGTTCTTTAATGCATCAATCTCTTCTTTAGAACAACTGAGATGATTTTATTTAAAACCACCGTGAATTCAAAGTAGTACTATAATATTATCAAAATAAATCAGACAGAATCAAAACAAAGTAGGCAAATTCTTTTTTCAACCATAGTCATACGAAAAAAAGATAGTCTTGTGATTCTGGCCGCTGCTATTTTTTTGAAGAAAAACCTCAATTTACGTAGGGGTGGCCGGAAATATGATGCCTGAATTCTGTAAAGATGTCTTCATCTGAGGAAGAATATTTATGTGGAGAAGAACTTGATGTGATTATTTCGTTAATACAAGATGATTTACTTCTTAAAGATCCTATTTTGGATGTCGAAAAAATAGCGTTGTTATGGAAACGTCAAGTGATCTTGATTTAAGTTTTAAGTGTCATCTTTGTCCTAAGATATGCCTAACAAAAAGAGGCCTCACAAAACATCAGAAAGTTAAGCATGGTAGTAATATAGATCAGTCAGCCTCATCAGAAAATCCAACTTCTAAGTCCTCTGAAGAGATTCTTCATCCTTACCATTCGAAAAGATATATTGAAAAGAGTGTAGATAAGCTGAAGGAAAATATGTATTACCCTGAGGAGGTGAGAAACGAATTTCAGAAATATCAAGTTGGGAACATATTGAGGAAGAGCTATAAACATATGAAATTATTCGTGATGACATAAAACAATACAATGGTAATGGGGAAAAGTTTTATCCTAAGTTTTATATGCACATCACAGGATCAAGCAACCCTTTCCAAATTCTGAGTCCAAATTGCAGTGTTTTGTTAGAATTTAAGCTGGCAAACCATGTATTAGCTCATCTTTCAGGAGTTGCGGTACACAATGATATTGTAGAATTACTACATGATTCTACAAAATTTACTGATCAGGAAAAGTCTGTGATTTGTTACCTTTCTGGCTACGTGTTCAGTGCTATGTACCGTAGGATACGTTTTTCAAAGAAAGAAAAAAATAAAGACCATCAGCAGTGCTTAGCAATACTACTAGCTGGAAATTATGACGATGAAGCCAGTTTGAAATAACATCATCTTGTAGAAACACATGACCGTGGTGGCTTATGGAAAGTAAAAAAGGAAGTGTTTAATATCTTTGCAACAACTGGAGCACATTTTGCAAGCTATACCAAATGCTGGAAAACAAAGATTAACACCAATGACATTTTATAGAAACTCATGACGGATTTTGGTTTACTTTCAAACTATTCTAAAGTTCTATCATGTGTTAATGACAGTGTTAAAAATGAAGTAGCAAAGAATCTGTTAGAAGATTTATTAACATTATATTTTCGTGTCAGGACATTTTCTTATATGAAAGACCAGCAACAGCTACATAAAATAAGATTAAGTAAGGGTAAATCAAGATCACTTCGTTTCGAATTAAAGAAGACTTGAGCATCTTCTCTTATCTGGCATGAGACTTTGTTATTTTCATAAAAACATATCAAAACAGATATTTTTATAGCTACAAATACAGAAAAAAGCATTAATTTTAAGCTACATGTCTCATCCAATCTGCTTAGTTTAAGTGTATATATTCCTTTATTTCATAGAGAAGTAATAATAAAACATATGATTAGGTGTATGGCTGGTCTAGTTGACATAAATAAGGTTGGTATAACATATAATTTTGATTATACTTACAAGATCTCACACTACTCATGCATCTTTTGATAAGATTTTAGGCCATAGATAATGTGTTTTCTTTCATGTGTGGCTTCAAAAATAACAGTTTTTTAATTTACTACAGCTTCAAGGATTTTCTGATTTTCGTTGGTGATTCCATCTCATTTTATAATAGTAAAATTAATTTGTGAAGTTATAAATCAATTTAATCTATATATTATTTTGTGTGCGACGTGAGTTCGAAGCAAATACATTGCAACCCCAATCAAACGTCACTTTTTTGGCTGATGAACTAATAGGAATAACGTTTTGTTTTTATCATTATTGTTAGTTTTATATTCCACGTTGACTTGGCTTTGAAAACAGTACATCAACTAAATACAAAGAAACTAACTGATTAAACAGTTTGGACAAAAAGCAGCAGTGACAGAACGTGGCAGCATGTTTGCCAGTGTATCCTAACGTATCCTTGCCTGACTGTCTGAGACGGGTGAACTTTTTTTTGAACAATCAAAATGTTTAAAAAAAAGAGAATCATGAAACTAATTTTTTTTGTTTTTTTTTGTTTTTGTCTTAATAGTTGTCTTAATTTCTTTTAATCGATTTCTTTTAATCTATTTTAATCTGATCGAACGTTTTTTATTCACTTCATTCATTTAACACGTGTATTTCTTTCTCCTCCCGTGTGATCTTTTTAAGATGAGAAACCATTTTTTCACCTACTTCTGACAGTACCCATGTTAGAGCGCGTAAAACAAAAGCTAATAATAAGCTGAAAAGTTTTTTCTCTCTGCGTTTTGAGTGTATTATTAAACTGATATTTGGTTAGTTGAAAATAGTAAATAAAAACCACGTGAAGTTCACGTTCGGAATGCATTGTGTAAAGCAAGAAAGTCTACTGACATTATAAATGCGACCGCGACAATGAACGGCTGAGTTAAGGACTTGCAAGATTTGAAGCACCAGGAACGTATTTCTCTTCACGTGCAAACGAGCTTTATTTAGCCATAAAGCCAGCAAAGGAAGTCTTATCGCTGGTTTTAAGTGCAATAATTTGGAGCAGATGGTGATACGACGCAGGCTGAACATGGGCGGGTAGTAGCATTATAAAAAAGCTTAAGTTATTTATACCATTTAATTTAGATCTTTTCCTGCAAGGTAAAAGTTCAGCAGAGATTTCAACCATAGCATTGTCAACAGCACCAGAATTACCAGCAGAGATTGGTCTAAATACGTTTTGATTCCGTATGCCATTATCATTATATCCAAAATCACGTTAAGTTTGGTTGTCCTTCCGAGCACCCATTGAACGTTGTCTACCAAAGTAATTCTCTAAGGGATCCTGGCAATGTCTTTCTGTCAATACTTATGGGACCTTGGTGTTGCAACAAGTATCTGATCTGATTTTGGCTCTATCAGAATTACTTAAGTGACCATAATTACTCTGTATTGAATCCAGCCATTCTTCAAAGAAATGGAGGAATGTATCGGTCAGCCATACAAATATTTCATCGTCAATAGACTCGAACGGAGCAAGAAATGGTTTCCTCTTTTCTTTGTGTTCATGTGTGTTGCGGATGTTGGTGATGTCGAAGAAAGTATCCATGATTTTACAGTATTTTGCTGTACCACTTGCTGTTGGTGGACCATATGTAGATAATACATTCGAAACACGAGAGGATAAAACTTGAACAGCCAATTTCACATTCATTTTTGAAAAAGGTGTTAATTTGATGTGCTCTGGAGTTAAATGCGATAGTAGGTGCAAACCACAATTCCAATCTTCATGAAACAAAGCAGATACGTGGTTCCAAATTAGAAACAGCCCATCATTCCACATACATCTTTTATATTCACCTGA
This sequence comes from Turritopsis dohrnii, assembly GCA_027922465.2. Classification (NCBI taxonomy): domain Eukaryota; kingdom Metazoa; phylum Cnidaria; class Hydrozoa; order Anthoathecata; family Oceaniidae; genus Turritopsis; species Turritopsis dohrnii. The sequence goes on from BQMF02000403.1 coordinate 156,191, forward strand.
TCCAGAACTGTATAAGCAATTTCGTGAAGTTTTCAGCAAATGTGGTGCGTCAGAAATGAAGTAAATGTATCGTCTTTCATTGAAGCTGCAAACATTCAGAGTTCTGTAAGTAACATCAATATCTAGGTTAATATCTGCTTCCTTTGTCATAGCTGCATGCATTTTGAACATTTTTCTGTTTGTAAATGCTCCATCTGCTGTTGCTGCTATCACCATTAAGCTATTATTCTCACAAACTGCTTGCCAAAACAAAGGAAACATTTGAAAAGAAGTTGCACCAGTTGTTGCAAAATTTGCCAAACTGAACTTAAAGGGGCTCATCACACTGGGAATCAGAAAAACAAGTACATGCGTAACAACTTCGTCAACTTTTCTAAGGGTAGCATAATTAAGTTCTGAATCACCAAGATTTACATATCCAATCAATTCTCCAGAGTGTTTATCCCATAATAAGTTGTCTTGTATTTTCATTTCATCAAATAACAAGACAATGAACTTTTCGATTTCACTGAAATGCTCAAATGTATTAGATATAGGGGCATACAAATGTGCTGGTGTTGCTTCTGCATCTTCTTTGCGTTTTTTAGCGATTTCATTCTTCTTCAACAGCTTTTTCTCCATTTGTCTGCAAGTACAGCATTGCTGTAAATCTGATAGTTTATGCAGCATCTGAGGGCCTGAAAGATTCAGATTCATAAAGTGTGGTAGAGATTGAAGTACTAGGTGTGAATACTTTAGGAATGGAATTTTCCTGTAGCTCCATCATTTTATGTAATTCCTTGTTTGAAATAGCAGAGCATGTGCTGTAGGATGAAATTATTGCAACCAAATTTGATAACGTAATGTTATACAATGATTTTTCATAATTAGTGTATACTTCATGTTCTTCAGGAAGTAACCAGTTAAAGACTCGTATCAGGAAATTGGGATTATCATCAACATATATTTCATACTTTGCTATGGCATGAATGTTGTCATATTTCAATGCTTTGATAAAATTTTCATGATATTCAATATTCCACTGATGTCACTTTAAATTTTTGGTACGATCTGTAAACTCTTTTTAGGATTTATAGCATTTGGTTTTGACTGGAGGAGGTTCTGCTTCAATTTTCTGCTGTTTCTTATTATTGATATTAGCAGTAGATTCCCTTGGTTTACATTCTGCACTATAATAAATAGAAATTATTTCTCAAAATAGTTTTATTTAGTCACAAAAGTACTTTTCAATATTATTGTTGGATACCTGCATTCACAGGTAAATTTAGAGCTGGTATTGCACCAGGTATTAAGGTTGTTCTTTTACTTTCTGCATCTAGGTTAATTACACGCCAAAACAATTATCATGACGCATACTGTCCTAATGGTGAAACCAGTTGGTGTAAATATGAGCGTGACAAAGCCTTGGGTAGATCATCTTACAAGGCAGGTAAGGCACTGCCACTCCAAGTTATTAAGTATGTTAAACCAGTATTTGAGGACTTGAGTACGGAAAGTCTACTCAAGAAATGTTTTCATGGTCAGACGCAGAATCTAAACGAAAGTTTCAATTCACTGATTTGGGAACGACTGCCGAAAGGAACATTTGTGTCGCTTAACCAATTACGCTTACGATGTTATGATGCCATTGCTCATTACAATATTGGAAGGCAAAGCTCAATTGAAATATTTAAACGCTTAGATATGATACCTGGACGCTACATGACCAAAAGCTCTTCTGAATTGAACAAAAAACGATTATTTGTAAGTTCATACAAAGCAAAGGAGAGTGTGAAGAAGCGCCGTAAAATTCTCCGAGGAAAGGCAAAATCCGCTATAGACAAAACTGATGAACTAGAGAGTGATATATACAAAGCTGGAGAATTTGCTTAATCATTTTCAGATATAAACTATGTTTTATTGTCTTTTTATTGATTTTTGATCGAAAAATTTGATAAGTTAAATTGAAAATGCAACTTTCTCAAATAATGGTTTTTGAAACTGCGGGCTCGCATAACTTCGCTTTTCCGTTTGATCTAAAATTTTCAGGAAAAGAAAAACTTTGTCTCCTGTAGATCTATGATGCAAACTAAAAAAAGGTGGCAAGTGATAATTAGTTCTTAAGATATGATGTCAAATATTTGGGCAAAAAGGACCATTAATACAAAGTGCCGCCATTATGGATTTTGAAAACCTTCAGATTATTTTTGTGGTTTGAGACAGTTCTACTTCTGCACTAACAGTGTGAAAAATCTCAAATTCATTGAACCTCAAAAGCATGAGTTTATTGAGCCAGCGTGATATCATTTTAGGCTTAATTTTCCTTATTTTCTCTGTTTCCATGGCAACCGCACCCAATTTGTCAAAAGCTTGACGAAAATCTTTTCTCTCTAATGTGAAAACTTTTTTGAAAATGTCAAAGAATAAAAAATGGGGCTCTACCCCCTTAACGAAACAAAGAGTTAATTGCTCGTTAAAAGTCTATTTTATTGATCATTACAAAATAAGCAACTGTGTCGAAAGTCATTATCCTTTAAAATAAAAATTTTTACAAAAAACAACTTATATTTTTGGAAAGCTCGTAAATTCTTTTTCCAACGGCATAAAAACCGTACTGCAATGGTGAAAATTTGAAGAGTTATTTGTGTTTTAAACCAGGTGCCCACTTTCTATGTTGATGTTTGGTTCTTTCCAGGGGAAATTTCTCAATGCTAAGCCTTTCTCTGCTGTTCAGCTCACATTGATTAAAACTGATAAAAAACTTTTAGCAGGTTACTAGTAGAAATATAAATAGTAGAAACAGAATGGTTAATGCTCTACAAGATTATTCTTACGTACTAGCCGCCAAGGCGGCGTCGCTCGCCGCCCATATCCACCTGCTCTGTGTATCACTGTATCAATAAACGGCAAATTACTTTATAAACGGCTCATACAACTTGGAAAAGATTCGAAGTCACAACCTCTGGTGTGCAGTCAGTGTTACACCAGTGTTACATTAACTATTTTTCAGGCTTTTCATTATGTGTGACTTATTTATTTTTTAAAACCAATCGTTGATCAGTACAACAATACACTCAAAACGTAGGAAGAAGAACTTCCACTTTTTATTAGCTTTTGTAAAAAAGCTTTTTTAAAAAAGTTACGCGCTCAAACATGGGTGCAAACAGGTCGAAAATGGTCTCTCTTCTTAAAATGTTCACACGGGAGGAGAGAAAAAATGCACGTGCTAAATGAATAAAGAGAATAAAAAAAACGTTCGATCAGATTAAAATAGATTAAAAGAAATCGATTAAAAGAAATTAAAACAGCTATTACGACAAAAGCAAAAAAAAAAAATTTTGTTTTATGATACTCTTTTTTTACCTATCAGTTTTTAAACATTTTGATTGCTCAAAAAAAAAGTTCAACCGTCTCAGACAGTCAGGCAAGAGTTAGTGACAAACCAAACATGCTGCCACGTTCTGCCACTGCTGCTTTTTGTCCAAACTGTTTAATCAGTTAGTTTCTTTGTATTTAGTTGATGTACTGTTTTCAACGCCAAGTCAACGTGAAATATAAAACTAACAATAATAATAAAAACGTTTAGTTCATCAGCCAAAAAAAGTCACGTTCGATTGGGGTTGCAATGTATTTGCTTCGAACTCACGTCGCACACAAAAAAAGAAATAATTTCGCTCACAACTTAATCTACCATTTTGCGTGACTTACAAACAAACAAACAAACAAACAAACAAACAGACAGAGAATCGGCTATTAATATATAGATAACAAGAAATATGGTAAATTAAGAATAAGTAAACTAAAGTGAAAGTAAAATGAAGTAAATGGAAAAACGAAAAACTAAATATTTCAAAGAAAAATTTAAATAAAAACTGTACTTTCGAATTTCTCAAAACTTATAGCAGATTCTTCAAAACTGTACGAACACAACCCGTTACAACTTCGAAGAACTCGTTTATACTACCGTTGCAAAGTTCTTCGTTTTCATCTGATGGTTCGTCTTCATTTTGACACGATAAAACGTTTTCCTTGTCATTAAACGCAGATTTTTTCAAAAACATTGAAAAATATGCAACATGTTTACTGATATACCATAAATGCTTATGTTTAGCCAATGACGTAACAAATTAAATAAGGTCTTAAATAAGAATTTTGATGAAAAATTCTAAAGGAAATAAGGGTCCACAATTGATTTTCTGAGTTCTTGTCTATCTCGTCTATTTAATCTTGGCTCGTCCTTGATAATTGAAAATTTTGATAGTTTTGGAAGATTTTTCTTGATTCTTTCCAGTTTATCCGAAACAGTGGATTTTTTGTACATCGGTGGACCATATTTTTCAACAAGTAACCCGTACCTTTCGAAAAACAAATTTCTTGCATACCGATATAACTCAATGTCAAGATCATTCAAAGTTCTCAACTTTTCCAAAAGATAATTGTTTTCCTCTGATTTCATGTATTCTTTAGCATATCCTGTCTCAGCTAGATCAAAAGGTTCTTTAAATTCCATATTAAAAGTCTTCTCAAATATATATTGACTTTCTTTTGGATATTCGAGCAAACCAAAGTATGCGATTGACCGAACGTTTTGTTTGGCCATTTTTAATAAATTCTTTTTTAATTCTGGATTGGTAATACATTGTTTAATGTCACAACCAGTATTCGAAATGTTAGACAACATCCAAGTTTGTCTATTAATAGCTAGATTGTGCGGACAGCGCATGAACTTTTCCATGGTTACATTATGCCATACAGCCCCTTTGAAACATGCTGAATGATTTTTTTTCCATAAATTTCCTGGACGTAAAACAGCATCCTCATTCCAGCTAACACCTCGTTTCACTTGTGCAAACTCACTGACAAATCGGAGTACAGGATCACGGAGTAAAGTCCCATAAAAGAATCTTCTAGGTCGATGACCATACAAGAGATTCATTACCTTTGGTGTACATTTTCTCAACTTTTCTAAATCAGGATGACAGCCACATGGCCACATAGGCCGCATTAATCGGTAAACTAACCAGATTTCTTGCATGTTTTCGCGGTAACACATACACGAAGGTACTTCATATGACTTTATACCCTTCATAAAACAATGACAATTGCTATCTTTGATATTTAAAGACAAGTTATCCTCAAAAGTTGTACCACTTGTTTTCTGTATATGGACAAACGAAAATACATCAAAGTTGTTTTTGTCAAATTGGATGTCTGTGTAAAGATTATGTTCATTGTCTTTGAAAATTTCTGTCAAATTGGCTCTTTGATATGGTTTCATCAACACATTTGAAAACAAGCCTTTAGGATTAATGTAAATCATCTGCAGCATTACGATCATGCAAAGTGTCAACATGAAGTATACATAATAGTTCTTCATATTTGTGTTTTCGGTGATCTAGAAAAAAGTCGTGGATGTTCAATTTATTCTGAAAGGTTATGATAACAATAATGATGGTGTTTGGAAGAGTTTATTTGGCCGAAGTACAGTGTTTAAATTGAAACTCATGAAATGCCTATTATAGGTAGTACAGGTATCCAAGAAGAAGATGTACATAGAAGTGAGGTCATAATTGAAACTGAAATCAAAAGTGTCGGGATTCGAGGGTGTTTTAAGCTGTGTCTATTACCTACTTGAAATCAGAGATATCTTAAAATATCAACTGCTTTGTTTCAAGGAAGTGAAAAAAAATTTCCTGTCAAGAACTATTTTATCGAATAGCACTTCTTAGAAATATTGTGTGATGGTTTAATTTTTATTTATTATTATTATCAAAAACATATTTACACAGGTTGAATTAGTCAGAAAATTAAAATTCTGTTATAAATGAAGGACCTGCAACATAAGATAAAATCTATATAAAACATACTGGCTGGGAAGAATAAATCAGAAAACAAATAGAGTCTGATAAAGAGATTGAAAACGAAATTTAAGTTACTAAGTAACACAGTAAGTAAAATATATAACAACTAGTAACCCGGGTAAAAATTTTTACCAACTTTAACTTAGAAAACGATGTGTCAAATATCGCGTTCCCCCCGTGACGAAAATTTTAATTACAGATTCGCGACTTAAGAGTGTACCCATGTTGTAGAGCTCGAAAAACTGATAAAAAAATGTATGGGATTGTTTCGCTATGACCAACCGTTAAAGAGATATCCTCGATCAAAGATTTTGATGACGTCATAGCCGCAGTACCAAATTAAATTTAGGCCCAAATTTTGCGTAACCCCATCACCCGTATTGCGGACCCTAAAAAACGTCAGTTATCCTTATTGGTTCTCGAGATATTTCCCCAAAAATGTCGCGTTCGATTAGGGATGCAATGCAATGATTCCCCGTAATAGATTAAAAAACTGACGTCACGACACATGCTACTATATCATAATCGTAAAAAAACACACATGGTCTCACGAAAAATATGACCACGATTAAGAAGATTTTGACTGTAAATTTCAACAAAATTTATCACTGTCTAAAATAAAAATGTGACACACACTCGCTATTATGTATAAGACTAGCATCCCGGGTAAAAACTTTTTACCGAACTTAACTTCAAAAACATTAGGTCAAATCCACCATTCCCGTGTACGTACCCCGTGACGAAAAAATAAATCATGGAATCACAACTCAAAAGTGTACCTATGTTGTAGAGCTCGAAAAACTGATCAAAAAAGTGTATGGGATCGTTTCGCTACGACTAACCGTTGCAGAGATATCGTCGATCAAAGATTTTAATGACGTCATATCCGCAGTACCAAATAAAATTTAGGCCCAAATGTTGCGTCACCCCGACACCCGTATTGCGAATCCTTAAAAACGTCATTTTCGCTATTGGCTCTCGAGATATTTCCCCAAAAACGTCGCGTTCGATTGGGGATGCAATGCAATGGTTCTCCGTGATCATAAAAACATCTGACGTCAAATGCCACGTGCTATTATATTAATCGTAAATGTGTCTTGCGTGGGCGAACGGACGCTATATGACCACGATTAAGAAGATTTTGGCCATTAAAAAAGCAAAAACACAACACTCTCTAAGTTAAATGTGTCGCACCCGATTGCGAATTAGTATAAGTAGACTAGTATCCCGGGTAAATACTTTTTACCGAACTTAACTTTGAAAACATTAGGTCAAATCCACCATTCCCGTGTACGTACCCCGTGACGTGCTCTTTCAGGCACTGAATTAGGTGTTTCCCTATTTTCGATTTTATTAACTTTATTGCATTCGCAAAAATTAATTCCGCAAAATCTCTTTTGGAGTCGTCATCCGCAAAAATTTCTTCCGCAAAATATGGCATTTTTGGGTCATTTATCCGCAAAATTATATTTCGCAAAAATTTCTTCCGCAAAAACTTCTTCCCTTAAGGTACTTGAATTTAGTTTTGTAAATTGTCAATTTAAGCCCATCTGTTTTTTGAAAATAACTATTCTTTCCTAATTTGAAATGTTACACGTAATATTTGTTTGTAGAGATTTTGATTGCTTTTGATAATTATTTGCTTATATGTCTACCCAAAAGTATACTGTGGTATCAAAATTAGGTTTAACAATTTTCTTTTCTTCTTTTGTGCAGAAAACCTGTATACAAATTTGATTTTATAATGTTGTAAGATTTTGTCTGAGTTACAAAAGGCAAGTGTTCTGTTAAATTACATTATTTACCCTTATTTTATGGTATAAAGGATAGGAAACTTGTCAAGCTTCTGCAGCAATAAAGACCATACATATATTATGATGAAATTGTCTTACACATTGATGGGGTTGTTGATATGCAATTGTTTAAGGGGAAATATTAGTCGCATTTAGGTCTTATAATTTTTAGCTACATGTCCATAGTAACTTCTCAGTCACATTTAACTCCTCAGCAAAAAACTTTAAGACAAACCTTATCATTTGACCGTGAACAACTTCATTTCATAATAAGTTCAAAGTAGGTTTTTTTGTGGTATTAAATTCAATCTGAGTATCAGGTTGATGGTAGTTATACTGTAATTATTTAATGATACATTTTTCTCATGGTTATCAATGTACACACAATAATTGATAAAATGTTTGCAACGACAAGCCATATTTTTATATTTTCCGCATGTTTGGGAATTTCTGTGCAACTGGGACGTTTTGACTAGTGACTGCAATTCCCCATCTGTGTGATTGGAAGGGAGTTGTGCACTGATTTTAGAATCAAAATATTGAACTTAAATGTCTTTAATTTCGTTGTTCGAAGGTGGACTACCTTTTTGAACATAGAAATGCATGAACATGAGGACTCCCTCAACTTGAAATTCTACTCTAACAGCATAATACTGTGATTTACCAAGTAGACCATCAATCAAAATATCTTTAAAAAATGTTTCAACTCGATATTGAAAGTGTCTAGCAAGTAGAAATGGATCACTATTAAGCAGTTTACATTTTTCTTGGAAATTCGTTACTTCTATCCTGTTCTCTGACATATTTCTATGTTTCAACTTGCAAATAATGGAAACAAGTTCATTTCAACGTAAATCAGCTCATTAAAGTGTCAAGAAGAATTTTGGTGTCCGCCATTATTTAACCAGAGCTAATACTTCCTGAAGAAATCTTTTCCAATAAGCAGGAGTCCCTTTAACTGAACTCATGAAACTAAATGCTTTGTCATGAGCAATAAACTGTTGCGCAGTTTCTTTAAAATTCTGACTGTTACCAGCTGTTACATTGTAATTAAAAACTTTCTTCATGGCCACATTAATCTGATTTCGCAAATGCAACTGCTGACATATTGAATTGGCAAATAACATAATGTTTGTTGCGTGTAGTTCAAAAGACGCTGATTAAAGTACTTCACTTGGCTCAATGGAATATCCCTTTTACACGATATCCAAACTTTCCAGTAGGAAATAAATATGGATGTGCAAGTTCCTTACAGAACTCATCATTTAAAATTCCTATTGGACTTTCACCGTCTCCAGGTGCCAAGTTAACAATTTCATTGTCAACATCCTGTTCAGTAGGGGCATGGGACATTAATGTTGTCTGATCACAAGGAAAACGGTAAGCATTCACTGGATCTTCAATTTCTGACTTATTCTCGTTGCCAGCTATATCATCACTTTTTTAAACAAGATTCGCAAAAATGCGACTATATATTTCCCCAAAGTTGCGAAACTTTTGCCAATTATTGTGTGTACATTGATAACCATAAGAAAAATATGCATCATTAAATAAGTACAATGGTATAACTACATCAATGTCATACTCAGATAAAAATGTTGTCCTTACTAATCAGGGTAGAATTGAATTTAATACCACAAAACAACTTATTTTGAACTAATTAAGAAATGAAGATGTTCATGGTTTCTCTTATAAATTTTGCTGAGTAATACTTTCCCTTAAACAATTAAATATCAACAACCGCACCAATGTGTAAGGCAATTTTAGTATAAAAAAACGTATGATCTTTATTGTTGCAGAAGCTTGACATCCTTTATACCATAAAATCACGACAAAACAATATAACAGAAGACACTTGCATTTGCTTTTTGTAACTCAGATAAAACTATCTTACAACATTATACAATCAAATTTGTATACAGATTTACAAAAGAAGAAAAGAATACTTTGAGTTAGACATATAAGCAAGTAACTATAAACCATAATTCAAATTCTATCTTAATTCACGTTCACATAAAAATGTCGCTAAAAGAATAGATGTATAAAATTTTATACATCTGATGATTGCGATATACATGAAACTTGAAGTCATGTATTTTTATGTTTTTAAATTTTAATGAATTAAGCAAATAACTACCAAAAGTAATAAAAAGCACTTAGCACTTCAAATTTGGACAGAAGAGTTATTTTCGAAAAAGATAGGCTTAAAGTGACAATTTATAAAATTGAATTCAAGTATTCAGAATAAACATCTCTGTTTAAAAAAATGTGCACACCCATTATTTATTATTTGATAAAAATGACCATTTGTAAATCCCAAATGAAAAAAAACAACAGTATTCGGTACTGAAAATAGACTACACATCCATAACCAAATCACTAAAAAGCTGAAAGTAGACGTGTTCTAGCTTGATTTGATTAACAGATTGTTTGTTGGATTGTGCTTTGATTTATATACGTTTGTTGTCTGTGTAAAGAAAATTGACAGTATATATATCAATTTTTCTTAAAATACCATATAATACAGTACCTATCAAAACAGTATAGGTGATCATGGAATTAATCCATAGTAAATTATGTTTCTGTTGTCAGATTAAATGACTATCCCCTGGGAAGCACATTTTTCGACCAGATTCTTTCAATTGTGTCTCAATCTTGTCTGTTATAATGTTATTATACGTAATTGGTTTTCTGACGTTCTTATTGCATATACGACATCACATTTTTACTTGCATTTTTACTAATGTACTTTTTGGATTAACACTGGTTGAACCGGTTGTTCTCCACATAAAAAAGGTTTCCTTTTTTATAGCTGTACATCATGTGCTTTCAGTTCACATTATATCAGGACGTAAAATAAAAATAAATCTTCAGCCTGTATTGATAATGAATTTTCGCCTTTGCACTGAAATCACAGCTTCAATGGTTTGCTGTTCCAAGCATTTAATTACCAATCATCATCATCAATCATAGAATTTTTGTCATATCAAACAAAAACAAAACAATTTCTGTTTTTTCACGCTTCTTCAAAAGTTTTTACGAAACCTTTTAAGACAATACTGAACTAAAACGATTCATTTCCATCACTTCACGTTGAATTCTCTTGAATTATTTTAAAAGCTAGTTGGAAAATCAAAAATCTTCTACAGCCCATCATCCGCACTGACTGAAAAAACATGGCGTCTACTTGACTGTAGACTAGCCTCTATTCTTATCTACTTTGGCGACTAAGTGAAAATTACATTCTGAACCGCGGCTATAAAAGTGAACGGAGAAGAAGAAGGAGGAGGAGGAGGAGGAGGAGAAGAAGGAAACTGCCGGTTTTAACATATATTTCGCCCTATGGGGAATATATAATGATCAGTTTCAAGTAATGTAGACAACGGCTCCTTTACGATTTTTGAATGATCCATATTTTAAATTTCATTATTTTCATGAATAAAATCAATTGGTATATTATCAATATTTACTTCAATATACTTGTCAAGGTGGTTATGAAGTCTTAAAGAAGGTCAGTTATCCCTATTGGTTCTCGAGATACTTCCACGAAAGCGTCGCGTTCGATTGAGGATGCAATGCAATCATTCCCCGTGATCATAAAAAAACTGGCGTCAAATGCCACGTGCTTTTGGAATAATCGTGGAAAAAGTGTCTCTCGGCTCTACGTGGTTTTACGCGCATTTAAGAGAAACTTGAGCATAAATTTACACTAAATATGTCACTCTCTAAAATAAAAGTGGGTTGCACAACGCAAATAATATAATAAAATAAGATGTCAGTATTTATGCAAATCCAATGGTAGAAAATGAAACAAATATAAATGAAGGCCTTAAACGAATGCTTGTGGTTACGGCAAATTGCAATAAATGAAAATCAATGGAAATTCATGCTAGAACAGACATCTATTTTCCAGCTGAGATATGTCCATAGAACAGACATTTTGTGCTTTTGCCTGGGCGGCTGCTTTCATATGTTAAAAAATCAATACACTCTGTCTGACTGATGATACAACAAAATTAATAAGAAACCTTGAGTAAAAGATTTCTATTCAGAATAATCAAGTCAATCTAACTATCATCTATAAGCCATGTAGTACAGACCTTATCATGTAGTAAGGCCAAAATTAAATAATCAAACTGAAAAGTTAGTGGCTTTTAAGCAAAGTCTCTAAACTACATTACTGTGGAGATTTGAACAGAAACCACAAAAGCAACCAGAACCAAGAAGAAACCACAACAAATTTTGAAACTCTTCATGTGATGGTTTTTGGCGCCAACTTAGAACAAAGAAAAACAAGAGAGCGGATGGCACACACACAGTTGTACTTGCTTCGATTTCACCACTTCGTTCTGTAGTAGAAAAGTCTGTTAATTTTGTCGGGAATTATCGAGAAAACATGATGTCACCGATTTCTCGTTTTACGGCTAGACTAGCGCGAAGTATATAATAGATAAATAATAACATATTACCATGCGTAGAATAGAGAGAAAGTACTAGGTTTGCACAGTAAAATCGAGTTTTTTCAATCAAATTTGCTCGAAATCGTATGTTATAAGAAAATTTCAAAAAAGAAAAAGAAAATAAGGAACGTTAAATGACGTTAATGTTAGCATTAACAATTCAACGTTAAAACCAGATTTTTTGTAATGTTGTACTTACGTTAGCATAACGTTATTTATTTAACGTTAAAAGTTAACGTTGGAGTAACGTTGATTTTAGGTTGGTAACGCTAAACCTAGAATCAACGTTAGGCAAACGTTAAATAAACGTCGGGTGCCTGCTGGGTATATTCTAGTTTACGCTTATGTTTGATGATAACAACACCATTATTGCTATCTGCACGCCTCGGCAAAACATTAACTGTTTCATGACAAATAGAATCACCAGAAGCTTCATATTTGGATAAGAAAGAAAAGATGACAAAATATTCTTTCTTAAAATTTCCTATATATTCGACCTCAACATCGACAGGTCATCATCAGAGTTTTTATATCAATTTTTGATATTAACTGTTTCATTTTCCTGGACAGGCATGTTACACAATGCTCCTCTCACTTACGGAAACTGTCCTTTTCCCATTATTATTACTTTCTTAAATATAACTCTTTTTGCTATAAGTACTTTTTCAAGTCGTCGCATATCTTAAAGTTCATCAGGTAGTTCATAAATCTGAAGTTTAAGGATATTGATTGACATTGAATCTTACTTTTTCTGAACTTTCCATTTTTGAAAGTATTGCTTTCTTCTGTTTCTTAAATCACTTGAAGCATAATGAATCCGAAATACGGAACTTAAAAATGAAGAACTTAAGACATCCTGTAAATCAATACTTATTGATATATCAATGAACCGTATCTGAAAATATGTTGTTTCCATGGATTGATATTCCAAGTAAAAGACTTGCAAATTTTAACGAACAAAACTATTCGTTAGGAACTGATAATCCTCTTTCATCCCTGCTATGAGAATCAAAAAGGTAGCAAGTTTCATCAAATAGGGAAGGAAATACTGCAACTGTGAATCCATTTATAAATAACAAACATGAGGTACGATTTGATGTAAAAAGAACTCTTAGAAAGAGAAAGTCAGGTAATAAACCAGCTTCACATGTAAAAAGTTCTAAATAGTTTAGATTAGTTACTGTTCCATCAATTTGGATGTTGTGCGGCAATTCATCAACCGATAAATACTCCTGGGTATTTAAAGATTTGTAAATGATATCACCTTCAATAAGAATTTTATCTAAGTCATTATTGGTCCAGTAGGAAACACTTCCCACATGAGACCAAAATATTGCAAAAGGACTAATGCATGCACATTGCCTACCAACTGTATTCCCAAGTTTTTCTATGTTGTCTTGGTAATATTGGAAGTCGGCATAGTTTTTTCACAAGACGTTACTGGATCAACCAAAAACCGGTGTTGCAGTAGTTTGAGTGTATTGTAAACACTTTAGGCAGTATTAATAAAAACATATTAGAAACCTGTCCGACGAATATATCAAACGTACTGAAAACTGTACGTTGCAGAAGGCACAGACTAGAAATGTGCAGATGGTTATAGTTTAAGTGTACTGGAAACTGTACACTTCAGGAGGCAATGTTAATATAAAACACGCTGGATGGAAATGTGTGCCACATTATATTTTATAATAATATCAAACGTACTGGAAATTGTACGTTGCAGATGGTTTCAAGTGCACTGAAAACTGTACACTTCAAAAATATAGTAAGCAACAAACTCACTGGAAAAGGTGTCTTAAAGTTAAATGTTTACGTGTGATAGTGTATAAGTCAGCAAAAAACTAGTAGGAAGAAATTTCTAAAAATGAAACGAACCCTGGACCAAACGTTTCCAGCTTAAAAGATTTATGCTCCAAAAAAGAATTGAAATTGTTACAACAAAACATCAGAGGACTGCAGGGGAAATTCGATGAAGTAAAAATCCTATTACAACAAAATAAAATCGATATCTTCGGTATGAATGAAATTTCCGTTAATAAAACCACCCCAACTTCCATGTTCGATATTCCGGGGTACACGTTTCTTAGAGCAGATCGAAAGAATGGCCAAGGAGGAGGAGTAGGCATGTATATCCGAAACGAGATACATTTTACTCGAAGAACGGATATTGAAAATGTCGAATATGAGTCATGTTGGGAAGAAATTAACTTTAAACACTCAAAACCAATCGGTTTTGGTATCATCTACAGACCCCCAGATTCATCTCGGCATCTATCGAAAGATATTAACAGAATGTTATCTACAATGATAGAGGGCATTGACAGCGAGAACAAAGAAACAATTATCATGGGAGATATTAACACCGATTACTTGGTAGCTAACAACCATCGTAACATAAAGGACATTTTTGAAAGAAGTGGTTTTAAACAAATGCTAAAGTCGCAACCGCAACCTTTATTGATGTTATTCAAACAAACAACCCACAAAACATCAGTTACAGTACCGCAATCCCAAGTGGTCTTAGTGATCACGATCTTACAGCATGCGTGAGAAATATGAATAATATAAAATACGAGCCGGAGACGATCCGTTGCCGTGACTACAAAAAAATATGACGTAAATGAGATTAACAAGGATCTCCATCACACCAACTGGGAGCCCGTATATGACACTAATTCTCCTGTCAAGGCATGGCATGCGATGCAATCGATTTTAACGGAAACCTTAGATAGATGTGCTCCTTAAATCTCAAAACGTATAAAAGGAAAACTGTCTCCATGGATCACAGATAAAATCAAGGTCGAAATGAAATCACGTGATCAGCTAATGCGTAAAGCTCGCAAAACGAAAAGTGAATTCGATTGGAAATTATACAAACGAAAAAGAAACTTTGTCAACAACGAAATTAAGCGATCTAAACAGGCATATTTTAAAACAAACCTACAAGAGCTGCAGCAAAACCAGATAAATTTTGGAAAGTAGTAAAAGAAATTTTCCCAACAAAAACAAAGATTGATAAACTGCCGACTACTTTCCGACTAGACTGTGAGCCTGTCACCGACAAACAAACCATCGCTAATCGGTTTTGTAAATTTTTCAGTGGAGTTGCAGACAATCTAAAGAGAAAAGCTTTTCCACTAACTAACTTTATTTGGAAACCCAAACCTATCCCGATAAACTTTACCATACATCAATTTAGTTTTCGAACAGTTACCGAGAAAGATCACATCAAAAAACTCAAACGTAAATGTGCTGTTGGACTTGATAACATTCGATCATCCTTCCTGAAAGATACTGTTCACAGCATTTCAAAGCCATTGACGCATGTTATAAATTGTTCACTCCGAAATAGGATTGTCCCAGATGCTTTTAAACGAGCAAAAGTAGGTCCGGCATTTAAGTCTGGTGCGAATGACAGTTTTGAAAACTACCGTTCGATTAGCGTGCTACCAGCAATCTCAAAAATTATGGAGAAATGTGTGTATACGCAAATTATGGACCATCTAGAAAGTCATGAATTACTGTCTACCTACCAATTTGGATTTAGGAAAAACAGATCACCTGAGCTAGCAACTGTCTGCTTCTTGGACCATATAAGAAAAGCTATGGACAATGGCATGGTTACTGGCGCAATTTACATCGATTTATGCAAGGCTTTTGATACCATTAGTCACGCAACGTTAATCGAAAAACTTCCAGACTTTGGAATAACAGGAATACCACAAAATTGGTTGCAGCTATCTGTCGATTTCAACCAGTGTTTTACCAAAAACATCTATCGTCTATCGAACCAATATTCATAAAGTCCCTCAAGGGTCAATTCTTGGACCGCTGATGTTCTTTCCCCTTTACAACAAAACTGCATTTGTTCTGTCGAAAAGTAAATTTGTTAAATGTGCCGACGATACTGTGCTGTTCTATTCACACAAGGATATTCAAGAGGTTCAAAAAGTTCTTACCAACGACTTTTGCTCCCTTACTGATTGGCTTCAACAAAATGAACTTATTATTAACACTAAAAAAGGAAAAACCGAAGTTATAGTGTTCGGTACCAGTAAACGTTTAAACAAATTGGATGACCCGCAATTACAGGTATACCATCACCATTCACGTATTAGCAACACGAGAATGTATAAATACCTCGGATTAACGTTGAACAAAACACTTAACATGTCAGAACACTTGCAGAACACCATAAAGAGAGCCTCTTCAAGAATAAACCTGTTAAAGAAAATGCGATCCCATCTGGACTCAAAAACCACAGCTTTGGTCTACAAATCGATGATCTTACCAATATTAACTTACTGTTCGTTAGCAACGCATGGAATGGTACCAGCTACGTTTGAGGAAAAAACAAGTGTCTTAGAATGACGGGCCCAGAAAATTGTTGGTACAGTTTTAACAATACAATCATCAAAACAGATAAAAATGAAACGAGTAGCCGCCTATGTTCATCGATGCATCAACGGAAGTGATATTAAAAACTTTGAGAACTACTTCGAAATTTTGGAATCAAGAATAAACACACGAAACAATGGGCATATGATACGAGTACCGAAGGTGAAATTGGAAGCTACTCGGTCCTCCTTTTAGTTTCAAGGAGCATTAACATTCAACAATTTACCAAAAGCGCTTCGAATTGAGAAAGATTTCTCAAAATTTAAGATTTTGTTAAATAAATTTAACTAAGGGATATCATCTTGGTCTTTTTTAGCTTATTTTACATATAATTACATTTATTCTATAGTTGACAGAACTTCTTGTAAAACAGTGTAAATATTTTTATATATTATACGACTGAATGAACCATCCTGTATAAACATTTGATAATCTATATATTAATAGCCGATTCTCTGTTTGTTTGTTTGTTTGTTTGTTTGTTTGTAAGTCACGCAAAATGGTAGATTGAGTTGTGAGCGAAATTATTTCTTTTTTTGTGTGCCACGTGAGTTCGAAGCAAATACATTGCAACCCCCAATCGAACGTGACTTTCTTCGGCTGATGAACTAATAGGAATAACGTTTTGTTTTTATTATTATTGTTAGTTTTATATTCCACGTTGACTTGGCTTCGAAAACAATACATCAACTAAATACAAAGAAACTAACTGATAAAACATTTTGGACAAAAAGCAGCAGTGGCAGAACGTGGCAGCATGTGCGGTTTGCCAGTGTATCTTAACGCTTTCCTGACTGTCTGAGACGGGTGAACTTTTTTTCGAGCAATCAAAATGTTTAAAAACCGATAGGTAAAAAAAAGAGAATCATGAAACAAAACACTTTTTTTTTTGCTTTTGTCTTAATAGTTGTCTTAATTTCTTTTAATCAATTTCTTTTAATCTATTTTAATCTGATCGAACGTTTTTTATTCACATTATTCATTTAGCACGTGCATTTTTTTCTCCTCCCGTGTGATCTTTTTAAGAAGAGAAACCATTTTTTCACCTACTTCTGACAGCACCCATGTTAGAGCACGTAAAACAAAAGCTAATAATAAGTTGAAAAGTTTTTTCTGTCTGCGTTTTGAGTGTATTGTTAGACTGATATTTGGTTGGTTTAAAATCGTAAATAAAAACCACGTGAAGTTCACGTTCGGAATGCATTGCGTAAAGCAAGAAAGTCTACTGACATTTTAAATGCGACCGCGACAATGAACGGCTGACTTAAGAACATGCAAGATTTGAAACACCAGAAACGTATTTCTGTTCACGTGCAAACGAGCTTTATTAAGCGATAAAGCCAGCAGCAAAGGAAGTCTTATCGTTGGTTTTAAGTGCAATAATTTGGAGCAGATGGTGATACATCGCAGGCTGAACATGGGCGGCGAGCGACGCCGCCTTGGCGGCTAATAATAATAATAATAATAATAATAAACCCGCCAGGGGAAACCCCGTTTGCGGTTTTAAATATGGATTATATACCTAGCTTGGGATTTTGTCCCATGAAAAACACCAGCGAAGGAAAACCCTACATGAACCCCTTGGCAGTAAGGTAAAAATGCATCAATTTTCAATTATGAAAACTCGTAGCCAAAAATCATACCACATCGTTCGTCGCGTGGGTAAACAAGGGACGCGTCCCCCAAGGGAGCTGAGCCAGCTTGGGGTCGAAACATGTACTACTGACTTTGCATGTTCTCCACATAAAACTCTGAATGGTCACCAGGAACGGGAAGGCCCAAATTTTGGACCAACAGAGAACAAACCAGCAGCAAATAAACATAACGAAAAAAGAATTAGATGGACTAGAGAAGATTACTCGGAAGTTATGTATGCTTTTTATATGTCTTTAGAAAAACCATCTGGTAGTCACACTGAAAATACATACAATATCTGGAGATCTCGTAATCCAGGTATACGTCCACAGATGAACGGAAATAGACTATCAAATACTAAGCGAGATATTTTGAAACATAACCGCTTGCTTGATGTTGAGTTAAATGAGATCAAGAAAAGAGTTAGAGACGAAATTAGAAAAGAGGGTACCCATGAACAGCAAGTGCATAATATTGAAAATTTAGCTGACCAAGATGTGCTTGGTGATATCCCTATGGATGAAGCTTCTGATGATGATGCTGACTTTTGCCTTGAAAGGAGGAACGATATCCACTATGATGATGGCGGTAATAGAAATGATATACTTCCCTCTGTACGATCTGAACCACTGTATGGATTGGTAGATGACCCCAAATCTAAGAACTGTGTGCATTTACCTGACAATTTGGATGTTACGGCGCTCGCACAATTGAAAGAAGACATTCTTTCATGCATAGATGATGCAGAGCATATTGCAATAGAAGAACGGGAAAGTTTAATGAAAGTAAGTGTTAGGAAGAGGAATGACAAGGTCCTGCAGATGGTCAACTATATTATAACTGAGTTCTGCAACGAAGTTGAATTAGACCTCACAGATTTGAACACCATTATGTATGCCACTGCTAAGATAATTGAAAGAAGACTAGGGATAAAACAGAAGAAGAAAAGGAAATACAATATACACAAAAAGCCCCGATGGCAAACAAAGATTGAAAAAGAAATAAAAAGCATGAGAAGTGAAATATCTATTTTGACTGAAATCGAAAACGGAAATAACCCTAAAACTAGAAAATCAAGAAAACTCAAGAGAAAATTTAAATTAAAACATCCAAGGGAAATACCATTATTAAAAGAAGAATTGAAACAAAAAATGCAGAGGCACAAAGATTGAGACGGTTTGAGAAGAGAAACAAGTTTTTTAGACAAAACAAAATATTTGAAACTGATGCGAAAAGATTCTACAGAGAAATAGGGAGAAACTAAGTTAATATAGGAAGAGTACCAAGCAAAAGTGACATCGAAAATTTCTGGAGTGGGATATGGAGTGAAGAGAAACATTATAACGACAGCGCTGATTAGATTGGTAGAACAACAGAAAAGAATGAGGATATGCAACAGCAAGGTTGGGATTGCTTCACAGTAGATGAACTGAAAAAAGCATTAACAAAGTCTCAAAAGTGGAAGACTCCTGGAGTTGATAAAGTCACCAATTTTTGGTTGAATAGCTTGTCCTCATCACACATGACTCTGGCCACTCTACTGAACAATATTGTGGAAAGTCCAGAACAATCCCCTCCTTGGCTTTGCCAAGGCACTACTTATCTCCTTGCAAAAAATGACAAAACTGAAGAATCTAAGAACTGCAGGCCAATCACATGTTTATCTACAACATACAAGCTTTCGACCACCATCTTGACTGAAAGAATTTACAAACATCTTGACGAAAATAACCTTCTTCCCCTTGAGCAAAAAGGCTGTCGACAAGGTTCTTATGGTTGTAAAGACCAACTCCTTATCAATAAAATGATCCTTGAGAACTGTAAAACAAAGATGAGAAATATGAGTTGTGCATGGATTGATTATAAAAAAGCGTTTGATAGTGTCCCCCACGACTGGATACTCCGCTCGCTAGATCTCTGTAAA
Source organism: Turritopsis dohrnii (assembly GCA_027922465.2). NCBI lineage: Eukaryota > Metazoa > Cnidaria > Hydrozoa > Anthoathecata > Oceaniidae > Turritopsis > Turritopsis dohrnii. Next base: position 176,244 of record BQMF02000403.1, read on the forward strand.
GTCTCCCCAACCTTAATCAATTTCTTGAAAGAAAGCATGAAGCAGTGGCAAACCCGACTCCTACTTACACATCAGAATGGTATGATCACCTGTGAAAATTTGAAAGTAAGACGTGGAATTTTTTAGGGGGGGCTCCCTTTCTCCTTTACTTTTTTGTATTTCCCTCATCCCTCTCAGCCTTGAATTGAACAACTCTGGATATGGATATAAGATCGGTGAAGATAAGTTTTCTCACCTCTTCTGCATGGATGATCTAAACCGAAGGATTGCTAAAGATAGTGAAAGGATTTAGTGATGATATAGGGATGGAGATTGAGTTGGATAAGTGTGCGAAAGCCACATTCAGAAGAGGCAAACTAATGAAGAAAGAAAACATCATCTTAGATGATGTAACTGTGATCAAAGATCTGGAACAAGAAGAAGTTTACAAATATCTTGGAGTTAACGAGGGTGTTGGTATTCACCATGCTTCAATGGAAGATAAAATTAAGAAGGAATTCATCCGCAGAGTTCGATTTATCCTGAAAACAGAATTGAACTTCAAAAATAGAATCACTGTTATTAACACTCTAGCTGTTCCAGTCATGACATACAGCTTTAATATAATAAACTGGAACCTGAATGAAATAAAGAAGATAGACACTAAGATCAAAAAATTATTAACGATGTACAACATGCACCACCCAAAAGCGGACGTAGAACGTCTCTACCTGCCAAGGAGCAACGGAGGTCGAGGTATGACGCAACTTGAACTCTCCTACAAAACATCAACCATCAGGCTTTACAGATACTTCGATTTATCTCAAGACGAGAATCGAAAGAAGCTACATTCTGTAGTTAAGGAAGGAAGGAAGTTTGCAAATGAACTGGGAATGGACCTTGAGGTAGAGTTTGAGGGAGAAATGAAAGTCACAGAGAATGCTCGAAAGTTAAAGAAAATTGCAAAAATGAATGGAACCAAAACATTCCATGACACCTGGAAAAGAAAGCCTCTCCATGGTCAGTGTGCTCTTCGAAGTCAGAAAGCTGATGTTGATTCAAATGACACCCATCAGTGGCTGAGAAGTGCTGGCCTGAAGGCAGAAACAGAAGGGTTTATTATGGCTGCTCAAGATCAGTCCTTGTTTACTAGGAATTATCATGCCAATATCCTGCACAACGTAGCAGACCCAAAAGTCGATTATGAGATAAAACGATTGAAACTATTGACCATCTAGTGTCAGGGTGCTCTGTTTTAGCCCCGAACGAATACGTGAATAGACACGATCGCGTTGGCCAATACATTCATCTGAAAGTCTGCAAACACTTTGAGATCGACACAACTGAAAAATGGTATGAACACAAACGAGAGCCTGTTACTGAAAACAAAAATGTCACTATTTTGTGGGATTTCTCAATCCACACAGACAGAACTATCCAAGCGAATAGGCCTGATACAGTTATTAAGGATAAAAGAACGTGCCAATTGATAGATATGAGTGTTCCTAATGATAACAATGTATCAGCGAAGGAATTTGAAAAACTGAGTAAGTAAAAAGACCTAGAGATTGAAATCTCTAAGATGTGGAATGTGAGAGCCACCACAATCCCGGTTATCATCGGTACCCTTGGTATCATAAAGAAAGGAACTCAGAAACACCTTGAAAACATACCAGGAAATGTACCTTTGTGTGAATTACAAAAGATTGTCCTAAATAGTACTGCCCACATTCTGTGGAAGGCACTTTCCATTTGAACCCATCTAGATATACGACACTTATCATAATATATTTTTTTATACAGTTCTTTAAAAGTTTTATACAGATCCTATTTTTTATATACAGTTCTATACAATCTTAAATTTATACAGTTAATACAGTCTTGTACAGATTTTATAGTTTTATATAGTGTTATACGAAATTAAATTGTTGTTATTATTATTATTATTATTTTTTTTTTCCTCAACATCTGAAAATACGACTACCGAAAGCATATATAAAACTGAACGTCTTTTAGCCATAGGTAATTGGTAGTGACTCGGCTGATAGAAGTTTGAAAACTAAAACATAGTGCAAATCAAAATAGTATGTACAATAATAATAATAATAACAATAATAAAAATAACAAACAAAATGGAAATAGTATGGCTACAGTAACAAATTAACTAAAAGTAAATTTGGGGGAACAAATAAGAAAAAACTGACCTTTTTCTTTTTCAATCAATCTCTTTTTTCTGACTGTAAAAACAAAGAACAGCTTCATAAGGAACTCCACGTGGTTATCTCTTTCTTTAACTTACTAACTCGGAAATTTTTTAATTTTAATTTTTCACGAGTTACGAACTCGGAAAATTTTATTTACTACACGTTTTCCGAGTTAGTAACTCGGAAATTCTAATTTGCTTTATATTTTTCGAGTTAAGTGACTAAAAACTAAATCACAAAAACAAATCAAATGAACATGAAATAAAAAGAGAATTTTGAACCAATTACTCAAACAATTCATTATTTACGGACACAATTTTTACATCAACATCGGAGTGGAACAAGCAATAAAATCTTAGTTTTGATTACCGTAAATGACCGATTAAGCGCCCAGGTTCCGATTAAGCAGCCAGGTCCAAAACTGAAACTGGGTGCTTGTTTAGTAAAAACATTAAATATTGAGAAAAACAGGGTTTTTAGTTGAACATATATTTCAGCATAATGCTTAATAACGCGGGAATTAATTATTTTCATCTCAAAGTGAGAGTGTTTAGGATATATAAGACAAACGATAGTCCGAAAATTGTAGTCATTCTTCTTAACTAAGATGGATTTCTTAGATTAATAAAAGACTAATTAAAATTTTTTAAAAATCTATATTTCGTGTTCAATCTAACACATCATTCAGGATATTAAAAACAAGAAGAGTTTTTACAGCTAAAAGATTAAACAGAGCAGAAATAGAAATGGGTAATTAGGGCAAATGAAAGGAATGCTGACAAAAGAAAAGGAGAGTTCTATTGTTCAGCACTCTCTTCATTCCACTAGAAATCAAAATTGAAATGTAAAATGTCGCAATGAAATTTCATTTCTGCTCTGTTTAATCTTTTAGCTGTAAAAACTCTTCTTGTTTTTAATATGCTGAATGATGTGTTAGATTGAACACGAAATATAGATTTTTAAAAAATTTTAATTAGTCTTTTATTAATCTAAGAAATCCATCTTAGTTAAGAAGAATGACTACAATTTTCGGACTATCGTTTGTCTTATATATCCTGAACATAACAGCTGGAAATGGTTTGTGAGAGTGTTTATCGAGCTTTTTTTGAAGTTGCTCGAGTAGGACACAAGCAGTTCTTTTGTCAGTATTCAGTGAAAAGATAAACTGTATAAGTGATTTCAGAGATTTTTTATTAGCCGCCCAGAACTCAATTAAGCGTTCCGTCCGTATAAGCGCCCACTGTAAAAGTTAAAAAAAATTATAAATCGGGCATTTACGGTATTTGTGTCAATTACTAGATGTTTTAGTTGGTGGCGTGAAGTGTTCAACTGCTAGTGATTGAATTGTATGAGCAGAAATAAAACTTATGGAAGTCTCTTTTGAATGTGTTGGACGGACATGTTGCACAAAAGTTGATACCAATGTTTGTGGACTTTCACTCCAGTGAAATCACATATTTGCGAAATCATTACATAATTTGTTACGCAGTTCACTAGAAAATATTTGCTAAGTAGTAAAAGTAAAGCTTTTATCTAAATAATTATAAATGTCCGTGCGACATAAAAAAAACTCCAATATGATTCACAACATGCAGCATATCTTATTCAGTAAAAGTCCCCCATTAATGATATAGTGATTTTTAGAAACTAGAAAGATTTGATTAAAACGTATGACCATGTATTTCGTATATGTGGAAAAAATTTACAAAAACTTAAAATCAAATTTTATCTGGAGATGAATTTGAAGACACACAGTAAAACATTTTTATTTGAAATTTTTAAGATTAGTTGTTATGGGGAATTAATACCCAAAGCTGTACTTAAAACTTTCTCAAGATTTCATCAGCACAACAAAAGATTATTATACATTATTAAAAAGTCATTAGCATGTCAGTTGTAATTGTTTACTAGCTTGCTTACTTTCATAACATGAAAAAAAATAAAATCGCTTGTTCATGACATGATTATCTCTGACTTATTAAAATGAAAGACAATGTTGATAAAATGTGTCTGGTACATCAAGTATGATCGATAAGATTAATGTTTTACTGAAGATGGTACGCATGATGTGTGCAAGCAGAGGCGTTGTTAGGGTCAGTCAAAAAAACCTGGAGGAGTTCAACATTATATTTCTTTTCAGTCTTAAGTGGCGATTAGGTGACTTGCACGCTTTCCTTTTCTACCCTAAATGACTTAACCTGCCTCCACAATTTTTGACTGACCTCTGGCTACGCCTCTGGCAAGTATATGTAAGTTTATTCTTATTATTATGATTATTTCTTAGATCACAGCCAACCTGCTTATTTATTTCTGTATCTTTGATCTGGTAGGTAAAAATTTATTGAGAACTTTAAGAATTTTGACATCATTAGAATTATTTCTTAACAGTTGTTATGTTGTTAAGTTGTTGGTTGTCTATCATCAAGAGAGAACATTAAACATAGACATTTTGTTCTAATAACGATAATTAAAGATTCTTTTTTGTTCCCAATTAAACATAAAATTTATTTGAAAGCAAGAGCTCACCTGTTGCATGTTAAAATTGTTAAATTTATTGCAAACTATCAGGTAGCTAATGTACCTGACTTAATCTTGACTGAAAAATATATGTAAAACTGCCAACGTATAACTTTATGATAGCAGTTTCGACAACATGTTTTCCCAAACAAAAGATTCTTCAAATATAAGCATACCCATTGGTTGTCGATTGTATTTTCTTATAAGCCGATTACGTTTCCCCTTGATACAAGTTTCCTGCTGATTTTATTTATGAAAAGAATTTAATTATGAATAGCTCCAGCTACCTATTGAAAGCAATATTAATTAAATCTAAACTAAGCTAAATTCTATTGCATGTTTATCTCCTATGTAGTTAGGTACATCACAATGATAAATGCTAGGCCATGCAGCATCAGCCGTCAGTCTGAAATGTAAATCCGTGCAATCTTTTTGTTCGAAATAAGTGTTGTACATTTTTGGAAAGCTTATTGACTAAGAATTAAAATGAGCATGGTTTCCAATTTTTTTTTTTTGGGGGGGGGGGGGGGGGGGGGGGGGGGCAGATGTACATTTTACAGACCAGATTAGAACAGACCACAAAACCAGAAAAACCATTATAACTCAAGACCGTTATATATATTTCAATTAAATTGCAAACACAAATTACCCTAATAATAAAAAAAATATTTCCATAAAGTTTCAAAGTTTGGTGACGTCACAATGGCAATTTACAGACCAAAGCGTTATTTTTGATTTTGGTCTGTAAAATCTGCTTGCTTCAGAAAATTTATTTGGGAGACTGTTAAAGTCGTTGAAAGAAATTATCTGTGAAAGTTTCGTGTAGATTGCTTTCTTTTAGCACAAGTTATGGGCTGGTCTTTAAATGGTCAATTTTGCAATTGTCCAGGACGTGAGTAAAATAGACAGTTAACTCTAGAATTGTCTCAGATGCGGGAGGAAGTTTTGTCATAACGGCATCGTACACTTGAAGCTCATCATTCCAAATCCAACCATATTGTTCTGGATCAGGAAAAGATGTCTCCGGCAGACTTCCATTGAAGAGCAGTGTAGTGTGAATGAAGGAACTTTTCATGCAATGCTCCATACGTAGGTGGCATCTTTTGGTTATAGCTTCTTTTCTTTGATTGCTCATTGTTTTTGTGTGATGCAGTTAGAGACTGAGTTAAGTAGCTATACCAAACCGTATTGACCAAGGAAGCTTCACACCACTAGTCTTCACATGCTTTGGCAGTATGTTGTGAGAATTCTCCACCTTTTTCAACAGACTAGCAGAGATAATTGCGGATAAAAGAAATGAACCGATCCACATTATCAAAAATTGGATAAGATGTAGAATAAACTTTAGCCTTCTCAGATGCCAGTTTTTATGTCTCAGAGGATCTAGAAGGTCGAAAAGGCTGTTCGCTGAACAAGATGACATAAATTTGATGACCACCGAATGTCAAATACAACCCTGAATCATAACGTTTTTCTATTTATATTTCTATTTATTATTATAATATTGCTTATGCTGTGATTGGGAAGAAGTCATTTTTGTATTCAACACGTGCCAAGTTTCTTCCGGTAGATTTTTGACAAATAATACAAAGTTTTCTGTCAAATAGTACCGATTTACGTCGAGTCATTATCGGTTCTACTTGTTTGAGACTTGCAATCTCGGTCTTCTAGCCTTGCACTTAATCAATGATGCTTCACCACAATCAATAGAATCGCGGTATCTTTTCCTTGCCCGCTCCAACTTTGAAATATTTGTAATTGTAGCATAACAACTTTTGTGATACGATGAATTTGTAGCTAAAACACAAGGTATTGCGTAATAGACCTTTCCAGAATTTCTGTTTAAACACCGTGTTATAGCCTAGCCTCTAAGTTTCGCCTCTTTTTCAAACTCTTAATCACTTCTAATTATTCCACTGGGGAACTGAAAGAACGAGTAACTATTACTTACTGAAAACATTATGAAATTAGAAAAACAATAAAAACATAGAAACGAGGCTAAACTTGATAACTAAGCATTAACTCGGCATTTAAACAGAAATTCGAGAAAGGTGTATTTGTGCGTTCTACCAACTCATTACAGTTCCATCTTTGCATTTTGCTCTTTCTTTAGCACATTCAAGAAGTTTTTGAAACGACTCTTCTGATGGTTTCGAGACAAGTTTTTCTTTCCCTTTTTTAGCATCTTGACAAACTATGCATTCCATTTTATAGCATAACATATCATTCACACCAGCTGCATCAAAACGAAAGATGATCGCAAAAATTGTTTTTTCACAAGATTTATACATATGTATTATCATGGACATGTTAAAATAAGGATTCTGACAATGATATCATGCGCACTTTATATTTAAAGTGATAATAAAGAGACCTGACAGCTGTTCAAAAGTGTTCTTGATAGCTCACAAGTGTGCGTGATAGAAAATGAACGAAAGGTACTATTTTTTTTTAAATTGGAAAAAAGTTTAACTTAAACAATTTACAGACCAACCAATAACTTTAGATCCACTCAATACATTCCGATGAAACTTTAACAGATGATTCATCTTAACATCTTCAACAATTCTGCAAAGTTTGATAAAATTTTGTTGATTTAATCGGATTTTACAGACCAAAATTGAAAATAACGCTTTTGTCTGTAAATTACCATTGTGAGTTCCAAAAACTTTGAAACTTTACGGAAATGTTTTTTTTATTATTAAGGCAATCTGTGTTTCCAATTTCGTTGTAATATCTATAACGGTTCCTGAGTTATAGTGGTTTTTCTGTTTTTGGGGTCTGTTATATTCTGGTCTGTAAAATGTACATGTACCCCCTCAAAAAAATTGGAAACCATGCTCATTTTAATTCTTAGTCAACTAGCTTTCCAAAAATGTATAACACTTGTTTCGAACAAAAAGATCTCACGGAACTGTTTTTTATGACAATTCAGTCCGCACTATATAATGGTGGTGTAGCTGTAGTGTATAATGGATCAGAGCTTTGCTGAATTTACTTTATGATTACCCTTTTTGGCTCTTGGTTTCTTATCACTATGATTTACGTTATGGCTCAGATAAACGCAAGACCCCCTCCTAGATGAAGCACCCAGTCAGCCCATGTTATGATTAACCAATAGCATCACAAGCACAGAGAGCAGCCAGCAGCAGAAAGCTGTGAAAGAAGGTATATATATTCCTTTTAGTGATAAAGATTGCAAACGATGTATCATGCATATTTTAAAAAATAACTAACTAGCCTAGGGTATGCGGGAGCATCAAGAAAATGGTGTTTTTAGATGTTGAAATATGATACCATAGAACATCAGATCAACCATAAACATGGTGTGTGTGTGTCATCGTCTGTTGAATTCAATCAATTTTGTTGAATACCTTCAGACATACTTAACCTGACGCTATTGCACTTTCGTACCCCCTAATAATATTGGTATCTAACCCTAACCCTAACCTGTTGATTTTGAGACCCAGGTTCAGGGTCTAATCAATCAATCTTCTTTGTGAGTCTCAATCTTCCGTTTTATTTGACCCGTATCTCTTTTTCGTATCTTATTTACTGTTGTTTATTTTTGGTGTTGTAGCAGGACACACATTGATAGCAGTTATTATAACTGAAGTGTACTTATCCTGTAGAAATATTTTGAGGAAATAGAAAAAAAAGGTAATCAGCGTAAACTTCATAAATAATATTAGGGGTTTCGAAAGTGAAATAGCATCCTTAACCCTTTCTTCTGAAACTTTAATATCATAACGTTACACATTTATTCTATTTCTGTGCAAAGTTTGACATTACCTAATTCTATTCATGTATTAATTAGCTTCAGAGAAATAATCTGATTTGTCTCCAAGAAAATGACAACATTGATTATGGGACTTGATGGAATGATTATTATTATGATTATTGAGACTTTTATTCATATAGCAAGTGTGCTTTATTAAAGTTTCTTCCCAAAGAAACTCCTCATGAGAAACAATAACTTTTTACAAAGTTCTTCTGAACATCTTATTATATAATTGTTAATGAAATATTTGGTTTTGTAGTGTTTTCGTAGACACAATATTATCGATAAAGGAACAGGGATAAGAAAAAGGAAATGTAACAGTCAAGAACATAATTTTTAGAGACATATAATATATGTTCTTTACATTCAGCCTCCATAGTTTAAATTTTCTTTTTAAAAAGTTTTAATTTAATTAAAATTTACATACTTTACCAAGAAATTCCACACTAAACTGTTGAATACGACAAAGTGATGATCAGTGTGAGTGGTTGAAATTTTGATGGTTTTTGCTGTTAAATTTGGAAAAATTAAATCATTGCATTTAAATAGGAATCTAAATGAAAATACTACAAAAATGAGAAAACACACTTTAATTTCAGAGTTTTAACACGGTTTTGTTTGCAGATTGAAGTCAACCTGTGTTACGGTACCCCTGCGTTGCATCCTCCCTGTAATGAGGGACCTGCCAAGGATCCTTCTTATCCAAATATAAGTACTAGATGAAATTATGGAAGATATATATAAATCCCAGATTTCTATCAATTTTATAGTGAATTGTTGATTGTCTATTGATAATCTATCATTACGTATCTACTACCAGCTATCTATCAATTGCCTGTCACTATCAGCCCTAGGGCTCCTTACTTTGTGTCACTGATGTTTTCACTCTGCAGATGCTCTCTTTTCCCTCTTACTCTCGACTATTTGAAGTTAAAGACCTGTCACAGGCTAGGTTATTGCACATATTTGAAATCATTGAGGAATGTGATGGTGGCTAGGATTGGGATAGCTGAAAAAACAGCAGGTACTGTCCTCAATAATCATTTTAAAATGAGAGAAATTTGACAATTTTAAATTGATAAAATTGATAAAACTTACAGATCCTTAAGTAGTCAATAGAATCTGAGGCCTTATATTCCTGAGTATTGATTTTCGATTGACTATCGAAATTTTTTGATATTAATCCATTGATTACTTATTGACTATCTAAGGCATCAATCTCTTCTAATAATCGATTTTCTGGTATATATAGTTACGATTTTCTCTTGCTTGCTTTATTTTTTGAATTACTTGGTGTTTCTAGAAGAAATAGCTCTCCCTTGAAGTTGCAGATAATAAACAAATGATCAGCATATTTCTAGTCAAGTGGAAGGCCATTTATGGCTGCAGTAGTACAAAAAAGTAGCCTTTTTCTTGACTGAGTTCAATTGCCATTTTATGATTTTATTGTATTTTGTTGTACTTAATTCTCATTTACTAACATTCAAAGCCCAGCTTTGTCTTTATATGAAATGTTCTACAGACACAGAATCTCTTAAGCCTTGGGGCTGAGGGTGAAAGGCAAGTGATAATCAATAAGTAATAGACAATCAACAACCCACCATAAAATCAATAGAAATTGACACTCAGGATTTTATTGATGACTTTTAACTTAATATTCTATCCTGAAATTATATTTCAATGTGATGTGAAATTAACAATCTTCCCCTTCATGCCATCCTACAATAACTTAAAGTAATAGAGATATTTGATTATACTTAAGATATTTTTTGTATTATAGAGGACCATTAATGACATTTGGATAACCGACAGAAATACTTTTTATACTTAGTGATGCACTAACATTCCGCGAATGTTAAATAGAACAATGTCATTCGTATCTCCGAAATTACAAGAAGTACTTCAAAACGTCCCTCCACCTTCCAGATCCTATATATGTTTTACCCATAGGGCTCCGTAATTTCCTTCTTGGTCAGTGCTTATAGTTCATACTACTTTATTTGGAGAAACTTCCGCGATATTTGGTCTTTTGCACGAAAGTTTATCCGGCGAAAAATTTGAAATCATTCATTCGCGAAAGTCTATCTCACGAAAATTAAACAATTTCTTCATTCGATAAAGTGTATCCAAAGATTCGCGAGTTTTTCAGCTCGCGAAAGTTTCTCCGAATAAAGTATTGATTGTTATTACTGATTGATCAATCGATCTGTCAAAAAGTTGTACAATGTTATAGTTAAGATATATATCTTCATGCAGATCCTGTAGATAGTTGTGATAACTTGTGACACATCCTCCGTCGTGGCGTTATAGACAAATCAAAATGGAACGACCGCTTGTTGGTAATTAATTCCCACTTGCAAGGATATCGACCAACGTAAACTTCCTCTAGTTAAGCGCAAGCTGAAGCCCGAGCTACGAGCTGAAGATGTTCGACACGAAAGGGCAATTATTATTGAACTTGAAACACGCAGCTTCCTATCGAACAATCAATTTGGTTATCGTAAAGGTTGAAGTACTCATGTTTCAATTACACTATTGTTAGATTCAGCTCGAAAATCGCTGAATGAAGGTATGCTTGTTGGATGTGTTTTTCTGGATCTTTCAAAAGCTTTTGATAAGGTCAGCCATTCAGTTTTATTGAAACAGTTAGCTGCTTATGAAATATCAAGTTCGTATTAACATAGTTTTCAGACTACCTATTTGATGAAGATCGATGCAAACAGTTCGATGACGACATCACCACCTGAAGTCAGAACCTGTAAGGTTCCTTAAGGTCCGATCTTCTTTTCGTACTATATTTCAATGATATAGAAGATGCTGTTTCACATTCAAAGGTTGTTCTATACGCCGATGATACTGTTATATTTATGGTAAATGTAAATAATCATTGGAAAAATCATTAAACATCGATATGCAACACATCTTTAATTATCTTTCCAACAACAATTTGATTCTTAACACCAAAATAGAAAAAACTGAGTCCATGCTGATGAGTACAAGTAGAAAGTTAAACAACTGCAATGACATAAAAGTGTTGTTCAATGGGACCATGATCGAACCTACTCTAACCATGAATAATCAATTTGGTAAAGTTTATAAATCTATGTCAAGCAAGCTACATCTTCTAAAATAGTTGAGATTTTATTTAAAGGGAAATTAAGCCTTAAAATTTCTTTTCTGATTTTGAGCATGAAATACTTCATTTATCCTAGAGGAACACCTTTTTATGTATAAAAGGTATTCCAAATGAAAAAAACTGCTAAAAAAACGCCATTTCAGCTTTCGTTATAAATATCATGACGTCACAGAGCGAATTTCATTTGCAGAAAGATCAGACGCAGCACATGATGACATGTTTTTTACGCCTACGTTCTAAAGATACGAGAAGCGGTAGAAAAACAACAAAGAAAACACGAACATAACATAATAATCTTAAACATCAAGAAACAGCAAAATGTAAAATAAGTTTATCGTTAACGATTCAAGAAAAACAAAAACAGTCATACTGAAGATTTCATTTTTTATACATCTAAAATATACACATTTGTTCAAAAACTCACCTACGCACATATACCTGCTATAAATCTAAAATGAAATTTTCCTTGGCGGCGATTCACCATGCACGAGTGAATGTACCATAGCGCCGGGTCGACCCATGCCATGTGAGGGAAATTGGGTAGATGATACATCGGGTGTTGCAGGAGGTCAACCAGAAGAGCACAGGCCCTTGATTGGGTTTGTGTCACTCATGAGAGTGTCAAATACTTCGGAGCCTCCAACCTAAGCTGTGGTCCCTCCTGGAAAGCAGATGCAGTAGCAACTGAGTGAGGCTAGCCACGTAAAACAATACCAAAGAAAAATAAAAATAAATAATTTTAAGCTCAAAGGTTTTCATATGGCTGCTAATTTATAATCTCGTGAGTTTGTTTTGCAAAGGTTTTCCTTTTTTCGATTCTTTGCAGATCTTGGCATTAATTCTCTTCATTCTACTTTTTATTGGTTTTTATATTTTAAAGTTAATCAACGAAGATATATAGAGCTTGTGATAGATGAACAGCGGTAAATTCACGCATGCATAAGAAATGTACTAACACGTCCGTATACTATTACTATGTACAGTCTTCTACAAGTTTTAATGTAATAGCATTCGGCAGGTTGATTGTTTGCCTATTATTGTGTATATAGTCGATGGAATGTAAACACAGGCGAAGAATTCAAACTTTTGATTTGATTTAGAAAGTAAGCCATGTGGAAATGTTGCTTGTATTCAAGATATCTCCGGCAAAGATTTTCAATTTCTATATGACTTTTTCACAGAATGGCGTGGAATTTACTTTCTCTCCAGACTGGTTTAGAAGAAATTTTCTGTATTTCATTTATCAATATTTTGGATTCTATGCTATATGGTGTAGCTAAAACTATTGAATTATGACCACACTTTCCTCTTATGAAAGCAGTGGGTGTGCCTTGTTAACTTAACAGTCCTCTTATGACTGAAGCATTGTAACATAAAGGTATGATCGGGGCTTCCTAACTTCTTTTTTCACTGAAAAGGCTAGACCCTAGGAAGAAAAAAAAAATTTGATTTCGACATTTGTGTACATTTGAGATTTGTATTTTTAAATCAACAAAACAATGTATATTTCGCTAATACACAACAATTAAGCATGTAATATTTTTTTTCTCATTTTTAACCAAAAGGTTATATACCAAAAAAGAACATGAGTAACATGAGTGGTAATCAACAAGAACAACACTGAAATTTCATTTTTGTTTTGAGATGGCAGATGTTACATAATTTTGTTGAAATTTTTTGTTGATTCTCACCCTCTCAAATATAAATCAATATACAAATATTAGGAGAACACACAAAATAACTTGTTGCAAATTTAAGGTATCATCCACACATCAGTCATCACTGCCTACTACTACAGTGAAAAAGAGGATAGACAGCTGGGTTGGTAGTGTGATGGTAGACTTTCCTTCAAATATCCACTGATCTTCCAAAAAGCAACAAAGCATAAAAGGCATATGTGACGGTTTGAGGGAAAATCATAACAAGTGATAATTTCTGATAAATTTATCAGTAAATTACTGATTAGAAAACAATAGATTTCGATGAATCAGTAATTCGTTCGATTTATCAGTAATTTGTTTGATGAATCAGTATTACTGATAAGATAATTGGTAAATACTGATAAAGAATCAGTAATTTATGAGTATTACTGATTCATCGAACGAATTACTGATTCATGGAACAAATTACTGATAAATCGAACGAATTACTGATTATTTATCAGTATTACTGATTATTACTGATAAAGTTCTGATAAATTACTGATTAATTTATCAGTAATATCACTTGTTATGATTTTCCCTCAAACCGTCACATATATATTTAAATATAATATAGATACCGTAAGATGAAATTTAAGACAAAAAGAAAATAGTCTACATTGTTCTCCAACCTATGTACTGCCTGTGTTAACTTAACAGCAACATTTATTTTAAAATGTTGCTGAGGGAGGCTCTTTAGTATTCCGTTGTTGTCAATTTTTAAATAAAAGATAGTGTAACACAGGAAATAGGGTGAAATCTATTAAAGGGATTCCTGCGTCCAAAATGGTATTTACAAATATGATAGTGCTCAAAAAGTTGTTTAACAAGTCTCTTCAGTATTTCATAATTATCTATAGTTTCTGAGATATTTCGTTTTTAAAATCTTATATTTAATTTATGCAATGCATATTTATGATGTAATAAGATAGTAACTAACACTTTTCATTGCAATAACTTCAGATATGATTAATATTACATCTTTGTAAGTTACTATGAAGTAGAGGCTTCCACTCTGAGTTGATTAAGAATGAAGTCACAATATTTACTAATTCAGAAGTTACACACTAACAAAATACTATCTTATTACATCATAATTATGCGTTACATAATTTGAACATTTTTAAATTGAAATATCTGCCCAGGGAAACAAAATTTCCAAAAACTGTAAAAAGAGTTCTTAAACAACTTTGTGAGTTCTATCATCATCCCCGGAAATATCGTTTTGGACGCAGGAATATTTTCATAAAGGAGCAGGTTGATTGGCATAGATTGCTTTGATTTTTCGCGACTATTCATAAACATGTTTCCCCTAATTTAAAAAAAAATCAAGACACAGGACCCAGACGAGAAGAGCACTCTCTCCCTCTTCTCTATACTTTTTTTCATTTTTGAATAAGAACTTATGAAAGCATTACAGCAGGATACATATATAAAACAATCTATGTCACCCTGCAACATATCCATATCTAAACACGGACAGAAAATCGTATAAAGAATGATATTAGTCATATTATTTCTAGCCTCTCTACTTTGTGAGTTTGTCTTTCCAACAACTCAATGTTGTCCATAATAAATTTTAAACATGACAATGTGTTAGGGAAGCTCATCGAGTTTTAAAAAACAGAAAGCGCTCTGTTAAAACCAAAGCCTCGTCACCTTCACCCACATGTATTCTATATTTTTTTGCTGAGACCTTTTTCATCTTTCTTACGGGAGAAGCGGTCCCGTCCTCGTCCGCCATTTTGTTTATTTTGATTTTTTCTATCTTTCTCCCAGCCGTCTCTGGTTTAACTAATGACGAAGGATTCCTTGTTGTAGATATTAATATGATTTTAGTGAGTGAAATCACGGTAAAATTTGCAAGTCAGCAGTTTTTAAAAATGAGGATCCTAGCTTCTTTTAGCTTCGTTGATTATCTTTAAGGTTTTCAATACCTTTTAAGTTTTTAATACAAATTTTTATTTGAGTGATTGTGAGATAGAAGACCTATATTAATAGCAGTTTTTGTTTCAAACTGAAATAGTTATTCTCTGTAAATATTTTTATAAATAAATAAATAAAAGCGCTGGACGAAAACGAGAAGATGATGAGGTACTGGCTAAGAATGATTGCTGAGGGCAAGGACATGAGTGTTGATGATTTATTACGTAAGTTTCTTATTTGGTTTTTTAACGTTGATCCAAAGAAAAAAGGGTATCATTTTATTTGGCAAATCTAATGTAGGAAAGATTTTTTTTCTTAGACATTTAAGTAAGTAAGGAAAGTATTTATTTGTCTATAACACGACGGGAGACTACACTCATAGAGTTAATCTAAAGGCCCGTTTCCACTTAAAAAAAAATGAGCGAAATGCGAAATATTTCGATCGAAATGTGAAGTAAGCATGCGCAGTAGGTACAAATTGATTTTTCCTGCGAAATATTTCTCTTTGACAAAAGTTGAAAAAAGTTCAACTTTTTTTCTATCGAAATATTTCGAATAAAATTCTGACCAATCAGATTGCAGCTTTGTTGTTTATTTTTCCCGCTTTTCCCCACAAATAAAAAATCATTTGATTTGATTGACATTTGATTTAAAATTTTTATGTTTTTTTAATTTAAGTGGAAAAGGTTTTTTTAAATGAGCGAAATTTTTCGATCGAAAATTTTCGCATTTCGCTGAAGGTTTTTTTAAGTGGAAACGAGCCTTAAACAAAGGAGGCGGTCCCCTATAAACGGTTACGAAGAAATTTATCGTAATTGACAAAAATTAATATAAAAACATCAAAAAACATCAAAAAAGAAAGTTGAAATTATATTTGAAAATGTAAGAAAAAGAAAGAAAAAGAAAGAAAAGAAAAAAAAAAAGAAAAATTTAAGAAAAAGGTTAATTTAATCAATATAGGATGAGAAAAAGAATAATTTTGCGAGAAACTTTAAGCGACTTAATGCTAAAGTTGAGATGTCATCAACACCAAGGTAATTTTGTAATAAGTTCCAAGATAATAAAGCTTGGTAACAAAGTGAGTTGTTGCCAAAAGGAGACAGTTTTCACCTTTTCACCGTCTCCAAAAGACCTCTTTAAACAAAATTTACAGTTCAGGGAGCACAGTAAAAACACGTTTGACCAAGAGCAAAATTTGCAAAAGAAGAAAAAAATGTGTTGGATGAAGCAAAAATGTATTGGATAAAAGTTTGATCGCGATCAAACTTTTCATCCAACATTTACGGCTTCATCGAACACATTTTTCAAGTTGGATGCGTTTGACCACTTTTTCATCCAACACTATGTGAAAATGAAGTCATTCTATATCAAATCAATGTCATTTCGAATGTTAAAACGTTCAAATTTTAATAAACAAGACCGCATTTTTGTATGTCAAATCACATCACGAGTTTCAGTGCAAAGATGAGCAACAAAGAAGAAGCCACGATGAGCGATAGCTCAGCTGACAGCGTCAGTTCTGTTAAAGGGAAAGCCTTCAAAAAATACCAAAACACGAAAGGGAAAAAGTTGCTCCCAACTCGCTCCTTCTTTTCATCCATTCTCTGGTTTTTCCCCGGCATGGCCTTTCGTCGTCAGAGAATCCAAACGTTCCGATAAAATAACACCCTTTATGAGTTTGAGAGAATGAATGGACATGTTTTGGTTTTTATAGAAGGAGAGAATGAATGAGCATAGATGTTCGATGAAATGTTGCATGACCGTTTGACCGTCACGAAATTTTCTTCCAAGTTCCATCCAACAAACGTCCAACACGATGATGAAAGTGTTGGATGAAATGTTGGACACGTTTGACCTAAGCTTTAGTGGCCTTCAAGTCGTACCAGGGCAAAAAAGTAGAAAACGAATATTGAAAAGAAATGGGTATTCTTTCAGAGTAAATAAATTAAAATCAATCATAAATTCTTTACATATAACAGAAACAGTTAAATAAATTACAGCTAAATAAATTAAATAAATTACTAATCAAACAATTCATCCGAACTGATTATTGTTTAAACACAACCCCCATCACTCTTGTATGTCAGAAGCTGTTGAAGTAACATAGTTCTTCAAAACGGCATCTAGAAAGAAATTTGTTTTGAATTCTGAAAAACATGAATGGTTTTTATTAGCATCTACAATAGCATTTGTTTGCCGTCTCTATTTACCTTTAAACCCAGAAGTTATAACTTCTAATATTTCAACCTCAAAATTACAAAGTTTGGTGATGGTGTGTCAAGGCAAAATCTATATTATATTCACAAACTGCGGGAACCCATTACCAATAAGTAGAAACCATCCACAATGACACTGCAAAAATTTTAGAACAAATTTTCGAACGCATGAAATTGATGTTGCAGTGACAAAAAAAACCCCTTTTTCAAAGCAAAGTATTTACAATGTTTTGATACAAAAATGTCGAGAAATAATCGGAGTGCTTCACCCAAACCGAAAGAGCATGCCCTGATTTTTTTTGAAGCAGATAATTCCACCACTTATGTGTTGAAGTGTTCCATTCTAGAAATCCACTTTGCGTTCTTAAAAAAGGTATTTGATTAAATCTATTTATCAGAAATCTTAAGTTTTTATGATTTTATTTCATAAAATCTCCGTCGATCTAACACTGGGTTTCCCAAGTTTGACTCGCTCAACAGAATAGAGCCCAGTCCTCACTTCCTTTTTCTAACTTTGTTCGTGAAGCGAACAGACGCACGTGAAATAAGAGTTTATAATCCGCCATTATCTTTAAAAAATTTCCAAAAATTAGAAAAGAATTCAACGAAATGGAAGAAGAAAGGGATCGTCGTAAGGATGTTCCGATCATTTCTCCAGTGTATGAAGCTGTTGGCATTCGACACGATACTGACGAACAACACGAGAAGCTTGTAGCTGGAATTAACTCGATTAACGAGCCAGCACGACAGGGTGTTGTAGTTAACTCAGAGGTAGAGACAACCCCAACAAATCGAGGCCGATCTAAATCTTCTTCAAAGAAAAAGTCCCGAAAAAGGGAAAGGTCCCCCTCGGGATCAACTTCAGAGGAGGAGTTGAAGCCAAAAAAGGCAACGAGAAAAAGAAAGAAAAAGAGAAGAAGAAGGTATTCTTCAACTTCATCTTCATCATCAAGTTCATCAAGTACCACGTCTGGTAGTGATGGAGGTGAAGAGGCCAGCCACACACCGTTTAAAATAGTACCCAAAAGGGACAAAAACAAATGGGATTTACCAGCCAAAATGGCTGAGTATGTAAATAAACATTTCCAAAATTATATCCCCGACAAGGACATTGAGGAGGGAGTTTTAGCTAAACATCCTATCCCTTCCAATTTATGAACAGTAAAAAAACTAGATGATTTTTTAAAATCATTGCTAGAACATAACACTTCGTGTATTACAACCGATATAGCCATGGAGAAGTTCCAGGAACAAATCGCTCAGGTCATGGGACCTTTGGCATCCTTATGGAAGGGCCTGGAGGACGTGATTACCTCGCCCTCCGAGCATATTGAAGTGCCTGTTCAGGAGTTCATGACTCTAGCTGAAAAGAGCATTATGTTGTTGGGGCAAGCATCAACGTCTGTTGCGTACATAAGGAGATTAAATGTCCTTAAGCAACTCCTTAAAGACCCTCGTAAGGCCAAATCGGTCTTGAAGGGAAAGACCAACCTCATAGAACAAAACGACGAATTTTTGTTTGGAAAAAAATTCAGTGCACACATCATTGACACTGAAAAGTCTAGGAAGAGAACTCTGGAAGTTTTTGCAGATGTTGGCAGCCGAGCATCATCATACAACGGATTTAAAAAACCTTTTCGAGCAGGCCCTGCAAAAAATAAAAACAAAAGTCCGGCAAGTGCAGGGCGATATTACTACTCCGGTTCCGCGAATAATCGAGGCAACAACAAGGAAAGACAAAATGGTGGCAGAAGATATTACTACAACTCATCAACAGGATCTGGTAAATATGACCTCTTACAACAAAAACGAAATGGCACCTTCATCCAACAGAGTTCCGAAACTGATTCCTGTATCAACACTAACAAATGTAAGAAATTTATAAGAAATTTATAAGAAATTTATTTACAAAACAAATTCCAAATGTTCCTCTTGCAGGAAGATTAGTGCACTTCCTCAGAGCTTGGGAGAAATTAACTCGAGACCAAGAAATACTGGCAATAGTGAAGGGTTACAAAATCCCATTAATTCATCCTCCCACTCAAGAAAAAATACCAAACCCTGCACATATGACAAAAGATCAGTGTTTGTTAGTGGACCAGGAAATTCAGGAAATGTTGGAAAAAGGGGCCATCAGAAAAGTGGAACATACACCAGGGGAATTTCTAAGCAATATATTCCTGGTAAAGAAAAAGGATGGCGGAAACCGCCCTGTAATAAATCTGAAAAAGTTGAATGGTTTTGTCCCATACGAGCACTTCAAAATGAAAGGTTTACATTGCTTGAAGTTCCTCCTGCAAAAGAACGACTACCTTTGCAAAATAGATCTCAAGGACGCTTATTTTTCTATTCCTCTCCAATCTCAGTCCCAAAAATATGTGAAATTTCTTTGGACAGGCAACCTTTACGAGTTTCTCTGTCTTTGCTTTGGCTTGGGACCAGCCCCCAGGATCTTTACAAAGCTTTTAAAGGTACCAATAGCATTGTTGAGACGAATAAATATTTGTTTGATCATATATCTGGACGATATCCTTCTCATGGGGAAAACATTGGAGGAAATTTACACTGCCAGGGACACAGTGATTTTTTTATTACAACACCTGGGTTTTGTGATCAACAAAAACAAATCACTCTTCGAACCAACGAGGCAGATAGAGTTTCTAGGCTTACACATGGACTCTCTAAAAATGACCCTATCCCTGACTCAAGAGAAGATGAAGAAAGTTCTGCAACAGTGTCAGGAGCTATACATATATCCAAAAACCTCAATCTTAACCTTGACAAAACTAATAGGAACCCTTTCCTCCACAGTTCAAGCTGTCTTACCAGCCCGGATAAATTTTCGTTACCTTCAGATGGATCAAATATCAGCTCTGAAAAAACAAGGGACGTACAAGGGGTTAGTGACATTAAGCAATTTAGCCAAGGAGGAACTCTTGTGGTGGGTAGAAAACTTAAAAGTATGCAATGGGAGAAACATTCAGGTGCAGGAACCCAACATGATTATCCAAACTGATGCTTCCACAAAAGGCTGGGGGGCCTATTGCAAGGGGATAGCAACAGGAGGGAAGTGGTCCAAGAGGGAAAAAACCTACCACATCAATGTGCTGGAGCTTCTGGTTGTCAAATTTGCAATCTTGACCTTTACGAAAAATCTGTCCAATTTACACGTACATGTTCAAATAGACAACAAGACTGCTTTGTCATATCTATTAAAGATGGGAGGCACCCACAACCAATTTCTTTTAGACATCAGCAAGTCAATTTGGCACTACCTACTATCTCACAAGATCACAGTTACTGCAGAGTATCTGCCAAGCAAATTGAATGTCAGGGCAGATTGGGAGTCTCGGAATGGAAGGGACAGTTCAGATTGGAAACTAGAAAGGAAAATATTTTGGGAAATTACCAAGCGCCTAGGAATACCGAGAGTGGATCTATTTGCCTCTCGACTGTGCCACCAAATCCCCAGATACATGGCATGGAAACCCGACCCACTCAGCATAGCTACAGATGCAATGCAACAGCCTTGGAACCAGATGTTAGGGTTTGCATTTCCTCCTTTCAGTTTAATAAGTCGAGTCCTAAACAAAGTACTGATGGAGAAAGTAGAAAGTTTAATAATCGTAACACCTTTATGGCAAACCCAGCCATGGCACCCCCAACTGTTGCAGACGTCCATAGGAAAACCAATTATGTTGCCCTTAAAGGCAGACCTACTATTAAACCCCCAGGGAAACTACCATCCTCTAATAACGGCAGGATCATTACAACTAGCGGCCTGAAAGGTTTCAGGAATAGCTTGGAAAACGAAGGAATTTCAAGCCTTGCTGCCAAACTTATCTCTGAATCACGGAGATCAAGTTCCATTTCAAATTACGAGTCGGCCTGAAGTAAGTGGTCTA
Organism: Turritopsis dohrnii; assembly: GCA_027922465.2. Taxonomy (NCBI): domain Eukaryota; kingdom Metazoa; phylum Cnidaria; class Hydrozoa; order Anthoathecata; family Oceaniidae; genus Turritopsis; species Turritopsis dohrnii. The sequence goes on from BQMF02000403.1 coordinate 197,608, forward strand.
GCTGGTGCTGTGGGAAAAAGGCTGATCCATTTCGAGCACCTGTAACTGATATTCTGAATTACCTGGCAGAAATTTTTCAGGAAGGCCTACAATATAGGACATTAAATAATCATCGATCTGCAATTTCGGCTTATCATGAATTTGTTGATGGTGTTCCAGTAGGTAAACATCCAAAAGTATGTGCCTTGTTGGCAGGAGTTTTCAATCAACGACCCCCACAACCGCGCTACACTTTTTTATGGGACGTTGACATTGTCTTATCTTTTATAAAAACAGAACTAGCAGATAATAAGTTGTTGTCAAACAGTGACCTTACCCATAAACAGACAGCACTATTAGCCCTGTCATCTGCCTCCAGAGTTTCAGCAATACAACATCTTAATATTAACTTTATGGTTAAAAGTAAAGACTTTTATCAATTTTACTTTAACAAGTTACATAAAAGCTGGAGAAGGGGAAAAGCTCCCCCTGGTGTCACTTATCAAGCATATCCGAGCGACAAGCGGCTTTGCGTAGTAGAGACCTTGAATGAATACATTAATCGTTCTTCTAGTTGGCGAGTTGGTGAAAGTGACTCTCAACTTCTGTTAGGTGTCCTTAAACCACATAAGCCCGTGACATCCTCTACAATATCAGGGTGGTTGGAAAAGTCCTTGCCAGAGCTGGAATTGATATAAGTACATTTAAGGCACATTCCACTCGCTCAGCATCCACTTCGAAAGCAAGCTTAAGTGGGGTACCTATGACAGAGATTCTTAAACGGGGCGCATGGTCCAGCAAAAGTACTTGGCAGAAGTTTTACAACAAAGAAATTGTCCAAGAGGGTAAAATATTTCAGGAAATGGTGTACAAAAACAGTGCCCCGCGCTTTGAACCGAAGAAGTGAGGACTGGGCTCTATTCTGTTGAGCGAGTCAAACTTGGGAAACCCAGTGTTAGATCGACGGAGATTTTATGAAATAAAATTGAAGAATTACATAAGGGCGCGTAGTGGTATAATTGCCACAACCATGTTTCAATTAACACTAATCTTGATTTATTTAGGATTCCGCAACCGCAGACGCTGAACATTATTTGTTTACAAGAATTATATAACTTAGTGCGGCATATAAATTGTGTTGTATCCTTTTCTCTCTCCCCTGCATTACGTAGGAACGGCAATGACGTTCGGACTGGAGCTCTATGTTCTGTTTCACGAGTCAAAGTTGGGAAACCCAGTGTTAGATCTTCCTCCGATTTTATTCATAAAATCGGAACTACATTGCAGGCGCTACGCGCCCTTATGTAATTCTTCAATTTTCCTTCAAACCGTCACATTATATATAAAACTAAAATGTTGGTGTTGTCCCCCACCACCACCATAATGTGTGTTAGTATGGATCAGATCATTAGCTAGCAAAATTAGGAAACAAATAAAATCAAATGCATAAATCAATAACACTATAGCAAATTATCGGGGAAAACTTTAGAAGTAAAGGGACTTAGCTTAGCAGTCTTTATCTTCAAACAAGCAAGAATTAATAACAAGGAAAAACTTCGGAATAAAATACTTCGTTCCTCAACGATTTTTTGTTTGATCTCGGAAAGTTTTTATTTGGTGTTCGAAAAATTCTAAACTCCCGCGAATTTTTAGAACAAGGGTACGTTAAACAATTTAAAAAAAGTAGAGAATAATGACAAAACCGACCTTTCTATAAAGGGTTTCCCTCTTATTAAGTTAATTTTTATTAAGCTTAAAGTCACTAATTTCAAAGAAATCTAAACTTTGCATCACGCTAATGAAAAACAGTACCCCTGTCTTTTAACTATCGTCTTTCAAGAACGAGAAAAAGACGTCTTTGAAACATCTTGTATAGGGACCAGTGGAAATCCACTTTTTTAAGGACGACAAAAAGGCGTATTTGAAACATTGAATTTTGACAAGTGAAAACTCGCTTATAAGGACAACGAATTGCAACGCATCACGTCACATCACAGCACAAGACGTCACGTCACATCACAGCACAAGGCGTCTTTAAAACGTCTTGTTACGACCAGTGAAAACTCGTTTCACCGAGGACAAGAAAAAGACGTCTTTAAAACGTCTCGTATCGACTAGTGGAAACTCGTTTAACTGAGAACAAGAAAAAGACGTCTTTAAAACGTCTCGTAGCGACTGGTGGAAACTTGTTTTACCGAGGACAAGAAAAAGACGTCTTTAAAACGTCTCCTAGCGACTAGTGGAAACTCGTTTTACCGAGGACAAGAAAAAGACGTCTTTAAAACGTCTCGTATCGACTAGTGGAAACTCGTTTAACGGAGGACAAGAAAAAGACGTCTTTAAAACGTCTCGTAGCGACCAGTGAAAACTCGTTTTACCGAGGACAAGACAAAGACGTCTTTAAAACGTCTCGTAGCGACTAGTGGAAACTCGTTTAACTGAGGACAAGAAAAAGACATGTTTAAAACGTCTCGTAGCGACTGGTGGAAACTCGTTTTACCGAGGACAAGAAAAAGACGTCTTTAAAACGTCCTCTTAAGACGGCAATGAACTGGTTGTTTAAAACCTAAGAAAAGACGTCTCAAAGACGTCTCATCTGGTCGGAAGACGTGCGTACCAGTATGAGACCAGAAAAGACGTCTTAAAGACGTCTTTGTGTTTACTGGGAAAGTTTACTCAGAGCACCGTTAGCGCGGTTGAGTTTACTACAAACAAAGTTTATATGATATTTTCAACTGAGCTCATCGTCGATATAAACACCAAGGTATTTTACAAATTTACTTGGAATCAACGTGTGACCATTAGTTTTAATTTTAATTTCATAGTCACTAACCTTTCGTTTAGGGTTAAAAATTAAAAGTTCTGTTTTGCTGAGGTTTAAAGCGATCTTGTTGGCATTCAGCCAGTTTGTGAGTAATTTCAAATCAATGTTGATTTTTTTGGTCATTGACTTCAAAGAATGGTTACTTTGAAATAACATAGTGTCATCAGCGAAAAGATTAACATCGGAATAAGAAATAGCAGATGCAAGGTCATTAACATAAAATAGGAAAAGAAGCGGTCCAAGTACAGATCCTTGTGGAACACCGTCAAGAATACGTCTGAGTTTAGATTTAAAGCCGGATACTGAGACAGATTGTGAGCGATTGGAAAGAAAAGAGCGAAACCAATCAAGAGGAATTACTCGAATACCATAAAAATCAAGTTTAAAAAGCAAATTATCATGATCAACGGTATCAAAGGCTTTTTGGAGATCTATAAAAACAGCACAGCCAAACTTACTACTATCGACCGCCTTGTAAATTTTTTCCACACAATGACAAAGGGCAGATACATTCGAATGTTTTGAGCGGAAACCGAACTGAGAAGGATAGATAATCTTTGAGTTCTCAAGAAATTTCATAAGACGTTTATGCTTTAGTTTTTGAAAAATCTTATCGATGTTAGACAAAAGAGATATTGGTCTAAAATTTCCATTTTCTAATGGCGAGTCTTTGTTTTTATAGACAGGAATAACAAGAGCCTTCTTGAGCTTAGTAGGAAATACCACAGTAGAAAAAGAAAGGTCTATGATATGAGAAAGAATAACAGAGAAATGGTCTTTTACTGCTGAAATGACAGGAAGAGGTAAACTGTGAGGACCAGAAGTTTTGTGTTTGTCCAGGAAAAGAAGAATTTCAGAAATCTCAAGTGGAGAAGTAGGGGAAGTAAAGAAAGAGTTAGCGTTTCGGTTTTTGAGCCAATTGGAGAAATGGCGTCGGGTGAAAGGAGTTTTCAAGCGAATATTGTCAGCAATGGAGGAGAAAAAATAATTAAAAGCTTCAGAAACCTTTGCAGGATTCGAAGTAATCGAATGAGAGTAGTAGAAGTCTTCGTATATCGAGTTGGGAGAGTAATCGACGGAAGCATTTGATAGGCACCGAGAACATCTAGAAAATTAGAATGCGAGACTGCAGAACCACAAGTCAAAAGATCAATGCTAAAATCACCCAGTAAAATTAAAGATTTGTTTTCCTTGTCAACGGACTTTAATAGAGATGAGAGGTACTGGTCATTAAAAAGATCGACATCCATAGATGGATGTTTATAGATACAGCCAACCACGAGATTTTTTTGGTTTTTGAAAACTACTTCAGCAAACACAGCTTCAAGATGTCCATTATCCGAACAGAAAGATTTGGAAAGATTTCTCGTGCTTCACTGGTGAAATACCGAGATATATACAGAGCAGTCCCTCCATGAGCAGCAGGTGTATGAAAAAATTTGTAGTCTTCTTCGAGCAAAATGTTTGAAGGAGGAGATGATTAATTTTAGTTTCACTGATGCCAATGATATCAAAAGATTGATCAAGACGCGAAAAAAGAGATGTAAGTTCACAAATGGAAAAAAGATAAAGATTTAGATTTAGAAGGAATAGATAAAAAGTCTTCAGGGCTATAATATTTACAATTAATTTTAGCAACATTGTCAATATAATCGATGCCATCGTCATCGTCAAAATCAAAATTAGAAAATTTGTCCGAGATAGAATTAAGATATTTAAAATAAGATTTCAAATAACCCAAATCATTACCAAAACTATTTTTTTCGTTATTTTCACCAAAAGGTAGCACTTCATTTCTGCATATTTTACAGAGCCAAACGTCGGATGCAGATTTTAAGTCAGTACCGCTGCCACACTTAGCATGAGAAGTTCGCTTGCAACTACAACAAAAATGTGACTTACCACTCTTTACCTTTTCTCACATATAAAGGAAATTCCACTGTCTCTCCTCATTCGCTTGTGAATACGCTACAGAGCCAAAACCATATAATTAGAAATTAAATAAATTTTGATAAAGAAAAACAGGAGTTTTTTTAAAAACTAATTTAGGATGACCATAGGTCATCATCAGGGAATAAATTGATCAGGTCATTAATGTGACGGATTTTAAGTGGATCGTCATTTTCATTAATGAGCACACTGATAGTTCCATTGAAGCACCAAAACTTTGAAATGACATTTTTCCGCTTGAGAGCCTTAGCTTTGTCCCAAAGGAATTTGTTGTATATTTGCTCACATAAACCAGCTTTTTCAAAACCATCGCGACTTTTGAATCGTTTGCTTGATTTAATGAGTGACTCTGATATCTTGCGGTTTACAAACCTGGCAATGACTTTCTTTGGACCGCGGTGATTTCGGCTCTTTTTAAGTCGATGACACGCTTGAATATCATCATGCTTGATCTGGACACAAACAGCAGCTGCTATATCAACCACACAGTTTTCAAGGTCAGTTTTTTCTTCAGGTATGCTGGAGATCTCTATATTATCACGACGGGTATATTGCTGTATGTCAATAGCGTTTCTCTCGACACCAACAAACTCTTCACGCGTGACTACGTTGGAAAGAGACTTTTTGATTTCCTCGCCATCAGCTTGTAAAGATTTTATAGTGTTTTCTTTCTCTACAAGGTTTAGTTTAAGTTCGTCAATTTGTGTGTGAAGCGAGCGATTTTCATTCTGCACTTGAATAAAGATGTCTTCTTTGACGTGATCTAATTTTGTAAAGAGTTCTGACCTGTAGAGCTTTATTTGGTAATATAGTATTTCTAATGTGACTAATTCAGGAAGGTCATCTTCTACTTCCAGGGTGGCTTTTGAATCATGAAATCATCAGCATGATTACTGTTATCTGGTGAAGCACTACTGTGTTGAGAACAGGCATCATCTGGAGGAGGTTCAACAATGTTCGATTAAATATCAGAAGTAACAGCATCTGGAATATCTGTAGAATGTTCATGGTCAGGATCTTGAGATATATTTGTTGTGCTTCTTGTTGTAACAACCATTTATAATACGTAGATATATAATATTGATGTACGTATAATAATTTTCACAAGAGAAAAAGTTAAAACAGCCTCAATGTTAGAGAAAGTTGACGTCTAGTTTTGGCGCGCTTTTAAAACACGTCTGCATTCAACAACGTACTAGAAGCGAGTTTATTATCTGTGATACCTCGTGAATATTTTGTTGTTGTTTTTGTCGTATGAGTAGAGTCGTTTCTGCTTTTTTGTTGCAACAACTTGTTGACGTACGTTTCTATCGTTTATATTTGAAGATCATTCTGTATTATGAAGTATGAAGGCTTTATTTGAGGATTCACATTCTGGTGATCCCTAAGTCGCAGAAAAACTGGTATGTGTTGGGTTTTACATATCCAAACGGAGACGTGTTTCAACCTTTTTGGGTCTCATCAGCTATCCGTAGATATGGAATGCATCATATATTTTAATAATATTTAAAAGAAAACTAAAGACTAAAGTAAAGTATTTAGACTCCTCATCTTTTAGATGCAATCTTATCAGAACAGTACACGTCAACATAGTTTCAAAACAATATTCGAGGAAAATAACCTCAAGAGGTTCCGATTCATCTTCAGCAGTTTAATTATTATGTCCGGACCTTTTAAGCACATTTTTGCTACTACCAGAAGCCTAAAACAAGAAGCCCCAAATTAGAAATTTCCATACGGAATGAAAAAACACTAATTCCTTGCCGTCCGTTTCCGCTTCCCTTTCACAGGATAACAGACTGTTACCGTGTTTCCCAGGAGGTTCATCAAGACGTCAAAAACAATAACAGCTAGCTTATCACGATGAAAAAGAGCTTGTAAAATTCTGTGTCTTGGTGACCCGGGAAATACACGTGTCGTCATTGGTAATCGCTGTTCAAAAAGAAGATTCTTTACAGTCTTTCCATTCCATGGCCATCTGTGATAGTTCGGGAGCTGGTTGATGATACAATATTGGAATTTTAGTGACAAAGTATCACCAAAATCGTGGAAAATAGTGAAAGGTTTCATGGAGGAGTGTCTTCCTCTGAACTCCATGAGAAGACCCTCAATCTGTGAAAATAGAGCTTCGGGATATGAAAAACAGTATCTAAGAGAAAAAAAAACAAAAATATGTGCTACAACCAACATTGAAATCTGGAATGTTCCATCATCTGCTCGCGGTAACATAGGGAGAAGGAAATCTATTATTTCCTGGGCAAATTAAACTCAATCGCAAATCGTAGCACAAGAAAAGTATTTCGGATTTCTCTGTGAGAGAGAGAGAGAGTAAATTCTTAAACTAGTTTCCACGGAAATCTCTTCCATTCTCGCTGACCTTGTGAATCTCTCATTTTCTTCTGGAATATTTCCCATTTCCTTGAAGATTTCGAAAGTTATACCCGTTTTTAAGAAAGGTTCGCCTCTTGAACCTTCAAATTATCGACCAATCTCACTACTTTCAAATATCGACAAGATATTTGAAAAGTTGATGTACTCCAGAGTTAACTCCTTCTTAGAGGCTAATAGCGTCATTTATTCTAGGCAATTTGGTTTTCGAAAATCTCATTCCACTACTCATGCTCTCATCAGCATGGTAGAGAGCTTAAGACAATACTTAGATGACGGTCAAGTGGCTGTTGGAGTCTTTGTTGATTTACAAAAGGCATTTGATACCGTTGATCACCAAATCTTATGTCATAAGCTCAATCATTACGGCATCAGAGGTATTGCAAATTAATGGTTCTCCTCCAACTTGTCCTTTCGCAGCCAGTTTGTTTCTCTTCCAAGTTCCAAGTCTATTTGTCGTCTTATCCGTCACGGTGTTCCTCAAGGTTCGGTCTTGGGACCCCTGTTATTCTTGATATACATAAACGACCTGCATTCCTGCCTTAGATTCTCGGAAGTTACACATTTTGTTGATGATACAAATCTAATTCAATTCGGCAGATCATTGGAGTCTCTTAGCACAACTATCACTTTTGATCTTACTTGTTGGAATACCTGGCTTAATGCCAACAAAATTGCCCTTAATGATGCGAAAACAGAATACATTGTTTTTAGAAGCAGATTCAAGACCTCTGGGAATTTGATTATTCTCGTGAATGGGCGTAAACTTCAACAAAGCTCCTCTTTGAAATATTTCGGTGTTTTGATTGATGAGCATCTACATTGGAACCAGCACATTTCAAATCTTTGTGGCAAACTTAGGAGAGACAATGGTGCATTATCAAAAATTCGTCACTATGTTCCACCAAGCATTCTTCTCGGTGTATATCATGCTATTTTGGGCTCTCATTTGAGTTATGGGTGTCAACTCTGGGCTCAAACCAATGATCTTAACTCCCGTCGTGCCTTCCTTCTTCAAAAGTGTGCCATTAGGCTTATCTCTTTTTCTCCTCCTCGTTCTCCTTCAGCTCCCATTTTCAACAAACTTCAAATTTTTACCACCTTTGATCTCGTTAAATTACTCAATGTTCTCTTCATTCACCAACATGTAAACTCCAGGCTACCCTCTGGCCTTTGTGATTCTTTAAGTTTTGATGAGATTGATCATGGTTATCCTACTCGTAATCGGAGTTTGGGTCTCCTTAAGAAACCGAGGGGGAGTACTGTAGCATATGGTTTTCATTCCCTTTGTAACCAGTCGATCACTCAGTGGAATTATGTTAAATGTTTGCATCCTCACAGAAACCTCACTGAAATGTCAGCTAAAAGCTTAAAGTTACTCGTTAAGTCTCACCTATTAGGTGAATACATTGCTGTCTGAAATTTTTTCTTCGTCAATTAGGCATTTGTCACTTTGATTTTGTAGCATTTGTGTTTTGTTTTCTCTATTAAGAATTCTTTTATTTATTTATCATTCCGCTTTCCCATTCTTTTTGTTGTAAAGGTGGTCATCACCTCTGATTAGTTTTTACTATTGTGATGGTTTCCTGGCCTTTAAGTTTGCATGTAATTTTCTTACTTATGTTAATGCCAAATAAATTATTAAAAAATGCCTAATGAAATGAAGACTTGATAATCAATTTTTTGCATTGTCAATTGCGAGGGATATTTTCTATCATTAATTTATGTAAATTATGTTATTTTTCTTGAATAAAAAAAGCACCTTTGTAAACTTTTTCCTTTTTGATCTACAGGGTCCTTCCAACGTTGGTATTTGTGAAGCACCAATGCAAACATATTTAAAAGATTAATCTCTAAATGAACATTCGCTGTAAGTTTCTCTACGGAATTGACATGGGTGTAAACCAGACGCTTGGCTGTGATAAAAGATCAGACAAAGTATCAGATCTATATTCACATGAACATTAACAGTAGATGAAAATGTAATGTGCTATTCAGGTGTTGAAATAAGAACTGCTTCACGTGACAGGCAGATTTTAATAATGACTACTCTTTTGGATGTTTGTTTCTAGCACATGTAAATTATTTTGCTCATGCCTTTATCAAGCCACCTTTTTTCAACTCCTGTTGTGTTTATGTCATGTATGTCAATTTGTCAAAATTGTAAAAACTTTATATAAAAATTTCAAATGTTCCCTAATTGCAGTAACAAAGTTGGTGTGATTTAAAGTTCCTGTTATTCTTGTCCCTACTACTGTCTTGTTTGTCACTGCATCTGTCCTGTTATAACTTGTTACTTCTTTCATATCGAGTCAACTAAAAAAAGAGGAAAACAAACACAAAATATACTGACAAATGTGATTAAAGCACCATGATCAAAATGCACACTCCATATGAATAGAAAAAAGTACTTCATATGATCATTACCTGATTTTGTTCTCTGGTCATAAAGCGCTTTATTTTTTTCATTCTCCTTAACAGTGTCTTGGGTATTGAATACATCAAGAGGCACTTTAATTGAATATCCAAACAATTCCTCAAGTTTTTCAAGACCACCAGCTACACTAAAACCTTCAAAACAGCCTGACTCCTATACACGTGACGTATTAAAACTAATATCAAAGGAGATATAGAAGAATACCCCATTTACTGCATCGCAGGTTGACAAAGATAAAAGAGTATCTTCCAGTTTACTTAACTTGCAATTTGGTTTCAATACACTTTCTTGCAAATGCTTATAAACCCCTATGTAAAGATGTATTGCTTCACCACATAGCAAGAAGTTATGTAGAACGTTTTCACATTTTTGTTCTTAAAAATAAAAATAAAAATATCCTTACAGTAAAAATTGTAAAACATGAATAAAATATGAGAAAAAAGTAATTAAACTATCTTTTATATACCTATATATGTATACCTATATATAAGAACTAAAAAGCCATCTTGATTATGTAGTGTAAGATATATAAAAACGAAGAAGCTACATTTTTTCAAATGTATACCGTTTGGTTGTGGCAGAACCATCGATATTCCGATTAAAGACGAGTTGTGAGAGGGCTTTGTGGCGTAGCGACCCACCGTTGGAGATCATAACTTTTTGTTTTTTCTTTGGACTGTGATTTAACACAAAAATCTTCCTCTTTTCTGGACTGTGAATAACACATTTCTCTTGGTACTATTTATCAAATTTCACGACTGGATGAATTTTCAAATTATTTTTATTATAAAAGCTTGTAATAATTCTTTTTTTATATCTGACGTTTGAAAAAGGTTTTTACCGAAACGCGTCACGTTCAACAAAATGTAGCTTCTTCGTTTTTATACCTCAGCATAAGTTTATATTCTTCTTATATTATTGCAGCTGTAAACCTAATTCGACTATTACTTCTTTCTTGGTCTTTTGTTGACAAGTTTTTGCTCCTAGGATGCACCACGTTTAAGTTAGGGGTCGAGATAGGGCGCATTGAAACGAATAATTTATTTATTCATTTAAGTGAAGAGATATATTTTGTACTGTAATATATTTAATTCGTTACATACTAGCAATATATCTTCCAAAAATTAATATTGTGTTTTGAATTTTCTGATTTTAAACTGAAAAATTGAAAGTTAGCAATAAGGGGCGTTTAACTGGGGCGTGAAGAACTACAACATTACACACGCACAGACGGACTGATAGACATGTTTAAATGAAAGATCAGCTACTTTGCGTCGATAAACAATAATAGAATTTATTTTTTTGTGAAAACTAGGCCTTATCTGACACGTGACCAAGATTTTATAAAGGGTTTTTCCAGCCAAAACGATTCACAAGTCTATTAGCTCTGTCACCGGCGAGAACCCACCTATCTCTTCCTTTAGGTATATACTTTATTGCTGATGTTGTAGTTAGGAATGGTCTTGCTTGACGTTGTGAGTTTTATAGCGTTGTAACGGTCTATCAGTTAAAATGACTCTACTACTATCGAGATTGATGTTCGTTCTTTACCAATCTGTCCTGTCTGAGCTTTATGTAGAAAAATTAAAGAAGCTATTTTCGGTTAAGTGCAGCGAATTAAAAAAAAGATTAAATCATGGAATAGAGCGCATAAATCTATGTATTGTAAAAAAGTAAAAATCAATTAAGAACATACAATAGAAGTATTCAATCAGCATTTAATTATATAAAGGACCGCAGTTGCCTTCTTGACATAATTACTTTTATATGTGCATAACGGAAGAAAACAATATTGTAGATGCGTAACTAATATCTCTTAACTGATCAATCACAATAAGATTCTCAAAAAACTTAATAGAATTAAATTATAAGTAAATTAAAAATCTTAAACAATGCGATGTACATGTTTGCAATGAAAGTCATGTGCTAATTCAACAACATTTCACCATAGTGGATTTTGATAACAAATGATGAAATGTTTTATAACGTTACAAGAGTTCTTTGAGACCCAGAAAAGCCGAGCTACAAAATCGAGTTATAAAGTCAAGTTATGAATTATGTCAAGTCGAGTTACTAACTCGAGAGAATTATTTTGATTTAAAAGATTCCAGTTATTGAAGTTTTCAATAATTTCTCTTGAATTACCGTGTCTGCTTAATTTTCAAAATTTTTTGGATAGCAAATACAATAATAACATGATAACATGTATTAATAACATATCTAGTCGTCTTCAAAATCTTTGCACGTGGAAAAAGTTGACGGTGGTAGTTTTGAAGCCATATTCAATGATTTAGTCGAAAAAGGTCAAACTAAGGCAACCGTGCTCAAAATTTTGAAAATTGTTCAATTTTAAGGAAAATTTGCTAGTGGAAAAATTTTGTTCAGCTGATTTCGAATATGACGACCAAATCCAAAGAGAGCTCCATAATGTTAGATAATGGTACGCGTTACGCACCTGATGTCTGGTTTCTTGGCATGCGGCGCTTGTTGATATCTCTTTTTTTCCTGGACCATTAATTACACTCTCAACCCTAAGTTAGTTAGGATGACTCAACAAAGTGAGCATAAATAAATGCAGGACTCACTTAAATGAGTCATAGATCCTTGGTAAATGAGTCAGGCTGGACTCATCATATTGACTCAGGGCTAACAGACTCTGTATCTGACAAAGTAATTGTCAAATTCGAAATAAGCACGTTCCAAGAGAGAAGAGGAGAGAAACCACGGGTATTTTAAAAACTTTACTCCATCACAGGCGTTCTAAAGTCAACAATAAACAACATATTATCCTTATCTTTATTAATATTTAATCCTCTGTTTATCTGACACAAAAACCATTCACAGCAGACACAGCGGTAAAATACGATTTCGTTGCAATTACATAAAATTGTAAATGGTTGAAGGAGTAATGATGAGTCGGTATAAGTGTTTTCTGGGACTCGTTGTTATTATTGTTTTCATTTGTTGGTTCTCTATGAGACATGGTATTCCAATCAAATTAACGAAAGTCCTGGACAAACACGCCTTTCAGAGTATTGAAAAATTGAAGAATTGTGGAAATAGTGGCAGTAGAGCAGTAAAAAATATTCTCTATGTGAAAACACAAAAGACTGGGTCAACAACATGGAAAATGGTATTCTTTTCATATAGTGAAAAATACCATCTACAATTGTGTATGGATGCTGTTGATATATTCCACACCAACTGGCCCTACCAGCTCGATCCTTACAAATTGACCCATTACTACAAGGATAAATGTAATATAATTGCAGATGAAATGGTTTACAATGAACGCATTATCAATAAGGTGATGAGCGAAAATCGATTTTTTGTGAGCTCAGTCCGAGACCCCATCCAACATTTTTTATCTGTGCATAAATTTGCAAAGATACATCGCGCCGTTGAAATGTTTACAGGTAAAAACTTAACAAAGTGGCAAGGGATTGAGATTTATTTTAAACACTACAATCTCATTCGGAATTACTGGATAACACTCAGTAAAACCTTTACATTGGGGGCAATGTTGACAAGAAATCTTCAATTATATAGTCTCGGTTTGGACAACGAAAACCCAAATTTAGCGGAAATTAATAGAATGGCAAGCAAGATTGATCATTTTATTATAGCAGATAACTCTACAGAATGTTTGGTAATTTTACATCGAAAGTTATGTTGTGAGATGCATGACTTGTACTATATTCCACAACATGTCAGACGTAACAAAAGTGAAGTTGCAGAACCCACACCGAAACATATTGAAGAGATGATTTTAGAATTTCACAAGGGTGATGTCATGTTGTTTAATATTGCGAAGAAGAGGCTACTGGCCGATATAAAGGCATATGGAGATCGGTTTAATGAAGATTTTCATTCTTTTAAGAATGGTCTACAGACGTACATAGAGTTCTGTAAAAGCAAACTAACCACATTGTCATTGCCATATAAAAAGGAATGTTTTTCAAGTGAAGGTAAAACTTTTAAAGAAAAGCAAAATCAACTCAAAAAACAGTTGGTTGAAAAGCTGAAGATTGAGTACAAGAAAATTTCTGTCAACTGAAATTGTGAATTGTCATTAGTTATTTTAGAGATGGCGTACACGTTTTTTTTAATAAGCAACAAGTTTATAGTCTAAAGCTAGATTGTACACAGTTCATTCATAGGATAAATTCAGGCTGTCAAGCGTATCATTTTTTTCATTTTTTTGAAGGGCTGTCATTTTTTTTCGTTTTTTCAATGATTTTGTCATTTCTTTATTTTTTTCAACCAAAATTATTATTTGTTTTTTCTTTAATCAGAAAACATTTAGATAATATATATATACCTTTTTCTTTTCAGTTCATTAATAGATTTAGGGAAATAGTCAAATTGTACAGAAACAGCTTAGTTGCTCGAACGCTTTGCCTTCTTCGGAACATTTTCACTAATATACAATTTCAAATATAACTAAAATACAATTTTAAATACAAAATTTTGAATCATGAATTCAGATATACTAGCCGCCAACAATACACTAAAACGTAGAGAGAGAAAACTTCAACTTTTTATTAGCTTTTGTTTTAAATAAGTTACGCGCTCTAACATGGGTGCTATCAAACAGGGGGAAAATGGTTTCTCTTCTTATAAAGTTCACACGGGAGGAGAGAAAAAAGGCACGTGCTAAATGAATAAATAGAATAAAAAAAACGTTCGATTAGAACGCTTAACAATTAAAAGAAGAAATTAATTTATCAAAAGAAAAGCAAAAAAAAAAACATTTTGTTTTGATATGATACTCTTTTTTTACCTATCGGTTTTTAAACATTTTGATTGCTCAAAAAAAAAGTTCACCCGTCTCAGACAGTCAGGCAAGAGTTAGTGGCAAACCGAACATATGCTGCCACGTTCTGCCACTGCTGCTTTTTGTCCAAAATGTTTAATCAGTCAGTTTCTTTATTTAGTTGATGTACTGTTTTCAAAGCCAAGTCAACGTGGAATATAAAACTAACAATAATGATAAAAACAAAACGTTATTCCTATTAGTTCATCAGCCAAAAAAAGTCACGTTTGATTGGGGTTGCAATGTATTTGCTTCGAACTCAGGTTGCACACAAAAAAAGAAATAATTTCGCTCACAACTCAATCGACCATTTTGCGTGACTTACAAACAAACAAACAAACAAACAGACAGAGAATCGGCTATTAATATATAGACTAGCCGCCAAGGCGGCGTCGCTCGCCGCCCATTCAGCCTGAGTTGAGTTCACGAAAAATAAACTTAAAGAATTGGCAATGATAAGTCTGCCCATGTTGTAGAGCTCGAAAAACCGATGAAAAAAATGTATGGGATCGTTTTGCTACGACAAAGCGTTACGGAGATATTGTCGATCAAAAGTTTTGATGACGTCACAGACCCCTCCCCCAAAAAAAGTAGACCCAAATTTTTTGTAACCCCATCGCCTGTATAGCGGACCACAAAAAACGTCAGATATCCCTATTGGTTATCGAGATAATTTTCCCTAAACGTCGCATTTGATTAGGGTCTCAATACAATGGTTTCACACTGACGTAGCGCACAAGAAGAGAAATAATTTATATGTGATCTTACATTGCTGACTCTCTTTCGCAGTTCACATCTACCATTTTGCGTGACTTACAAACAAACAAACAAACAGAGAATCGGCTATTAATATATAGACTAGCCGCCAAGGCGGCGTCGCTCGCCGCCCATATCCACCTGCTCTGTGTATCACTGTATCAATAAACGGCAAATTACTTTATAAACGGCTCATACAACTTGGAAAAGATTCGAAGTCACAACCTCTGGTGTGCAGTCAGTGTTACATCAGTGTTACATTAACTATTTTTCAGGTTTTTCATTATGTGTGACTTATTTATTTTTTAAAACCAATCGTTAATCAGTACAACAATGCCTCAAAACGTAGGAAGAACAACTTCCACTTTTTATTAGCTTTTGTAAAAAAGCTTTTTTAAAAAAGTTACGCGCTCAAACATGGGTGCTATCAAACAGGTCGAAAATGGTTTCTCTTCTTAAAATGTTCACACGGGAGGAGAGAAAAAATGCACGTGCTAAATGAATAAAGAGAATAAAAAAACGTTCGATCAGATTAAAATAGATTAAAAGAAATCGATTAAAAGAAATTAAGACAACTATTACGACAAAAGCAAAAAAAAAAAAAAACATTTTGTTTTTATATGATACTCTTTTTTTACCTATCGGTTTTTAAACATTTTGATTGCTCAAAAAAAAGTTCACCCGTCTCAGACAGTCAGGCAAGAGTTAGTGGCAAACCGAACATATGCTGCCACGTTCTGCCACTGCTGCTTTTTGTCCAAAATGTTTAATCAGTTAGTTTCTTTGTATTTAGTTGATGTACTGTTTTCAAAGGCAAGTCAGCGTGGAATATAAAACTAACAATAATGATAACAACAAAACGTTATTCCTATTAGTTCATCAGCCAAAAAAAGTCACGTTCGATTGGGGTTGCAATGTATTTGCTTCGAACTCACGTCGCACACAAAAAAAGAAATAGTTTCGCTCACAACTCAATCTACCATTTTGCGTGACTTACAAACAAACAAACAAACGCACACAAACAAACAAACAAACAGAGAATCGGCTATTAATATATAGACTAGCCGCCAAGGCGGCGTCGCTCGCCGCCCATGTCCACCTGCTCTGTATCACTGTATCAATAAACGTCAAATTTCCTTATAAACGGCTCGTACAACTTGTGTTCAACCAGAAGCAGATTCGAAGTCACAACCTCTGGTAAAACCAATCTTTTATCAGTGTAACAATACACTCAAAACGTAGAGAGAGAAAACTTCAACTTTTTATTAGCTTTTGTTTTAAAAAAGTTACGCGCTCTAACATGGGTACTATCAAATGTAAGGGGGAAATGGTTTCTCTTCTTAAAAAGATCACACGGGAGGAGAGAAAAAAAGGCACGTGCTAAATGAATAAAGTGAATAAAAAAAACGTTCGATCTGATTAAAATAGATTAAAAGAAATCGATTAAAACAAATTAAGACAACTATTATGACAAAAGCAAAAAAAAAAATATTTTGTGTCATGATCACCCGTCTTAGACAGTCAAGGATACGTTAGGATACACTGGTAAACCGCACATGCTGCCACGTTCTGCCACTGCTGCTTTATGTCCAAAACGTTTAATCAGTTAGTTTCTTTGTATTTAGTTGATGTATTGTTTTCAAAGCCAAGTCAACGTGGAATATAAAACTAACAATAATAATAAAAGCAAAACGTTATTCCTATTAGTTCATCAGCCAAAAAAAGTCACGTTCGATTGGGGTTGCAATGTATTTGCTTCGAACTCACGTCGCACACAAAAAAAGAAATAATTTCGCTCACAACTCAATCTACCATTTTGCGTGACTTACAAACAAACAGACAGACAGACGGAGAATCGGCTATTAATATATAGATCTTACAGTTATCCGCAGGAATACTTCTGCCCGGTAGGGCATCTTGTTTTTTTTTTTGTTCCTTACTGCCTGAATTATATTATCTTTATCAACTAGTGCCCTTCAGATGTTTCAGATTTTCCTGGTTTCATTGAGTTTGGACATCATTCATTGCTTTTGTTTATTCCATATAAAATCGTTTCAATATATTACGTTGTTAAGAAAATTACATCAAATAGTCAAAAAGTGTCATTTTTGCCATTTTATTTTCTGTCATTTTTTTGAAAATTTTTGTCATGTTTTGTGATATACATGACTTGACAGCGTGCAAATTTGTGCTATAGTCTTGACCAAAACCATTTAAGCAAGTTTATCTTGTTCAGTTGAACATTTCTTTTGTTTTCACATTTTGATTTGAAGCAATAACACTGGTAAGGAGTAAACATTACGCCGGTAAGAGATTGCATTTGTATGTGGTTCTCACTACAATGTTTCTTTCCAGACTACCTTCATTACTATCATCAACACCATCAGGTAGCTACGGGAAATTTATTTTTACTGTGTTTAACTTATCGTACTAATATCTCTTTAATTTTCAGTGAATTAAGAAATATAATTAATTGATATACTTGGAAAATCTTATCCTTGCCGTCTTCTTTTCTTTCTTTATCGTCATCAACTTCAACTCCAGAAATATTGCACAATGACAAGTTTAATGCTACCATCAAATCAAGGAGATATTTGAAAATTTTTTAAAATGAGAAATGAGATCCAAAGATGCCCCATTCAAAAACCATAACATGTAGAAATTACAGAAATTATGATGCTGTCACTGTTATCAACGAGCTACAAAACATTAATTGGCAACCGTTTTATTAATGTGATGATCCTGAGACTTTATGGAACTTTATGAAATCAACGCTAATAAATGTTTTAGATCGCCATGCCCCTTTCATCGAGAAAAAAGTCAGAGGAAAACCCTGCAAATGGTTAGACAGATCCTTAAAAACAAAAATGAATAAGCCAGATACACTCCGCCGCAAGGCTCGTTAATCTAAGAAAGCTGAGGACTGGACTCTATACCGTACTATGAGAAACTCTATTAACAACCTGATAAAGTCCGCTAAACGTAATTTCCATAAACTACTTCTCGAAAGAAAGTCAAAAATTTCTGACAAATTCTGGAAGTTACTCCAACGAAGGATCTCTCAAGCTTCTCTGAGTCTTTCGTTATTGATAGCACAAGAACTACCGAAAAGCCTACAATTGCCAAACACTTCTGTGAATACTTTTCTACGATTGCTCAGTCCCTTTGGAAAACCACTTCTGCTTTAATTACGAACTATATATGGAGTGACGCAACTAAGGACAAGTATTCGAATTTTCCAAAGTTTGTTTTTAAGAAAGTATCTGTAAGTCTGGTTGATCGGCACCTGAAAAACCTGAAACGCAAAAAAGCAACCGGATTAGATAACATACCTGCAAGATATTTGATAGATATCAGAGATGTCATCAAAAGACACATCTTATAAACTCGTCACTTTCTTCTGGCATCGTACCTAGTGACTTTAAAATTGCTCGCATATCACCGATATTCAAATCTGGAGACTCGAAAAAAGTCAAAAACTGCCGTCCAATATCAATCCTGCCAGTTATATCCAAATATTGGAAAAATGTGTCCACTCTCAGTTGATCAGATACCTTGAGTCAAATAAACTGCTTTCATTGTATCAGTTTGGCTTCAGACCAACTCGTTCCACCGAACACGCTACAGTATTACTTGTCGACCACATCAGAAAAGCTATGGATGACGGTGAATTGTCGAGCGTGGTTTACATTGATTTATGTAAGGCGTTCGACACCGTTAGCCATGGTTCACTCATCTCCAAACTCAATCAGTATGGTATCTGAGACACCCCAAATGAATGGTTTACCAATTACCTGTTTGGGAGAATGCAGTGCGTAAAATTTGACAATGAACTTTCCCATCCTGAGCCTGTGTACTGTAGCGTACCTCAGGGTTCCCTGCTGGGTCCCCTTTTGTTCCTGATTCATTTTAATGGAATCCACGAATGTGCTAAGAACTGTAAAATACTAACATACGCTGACGACCCAGTGATATTTGTCTCATCAAAGCAAAAGGAACAAATCGAGCATTACCTGAATGAAGATCTTTCCTAAATCTCCAGTTGGCTGAATCGAAACCAATTAATCCTAAATGTCAAAAAGGGGAAAACAGAATGTATGTTGTTTGGAACACGTCAAAAACTGAAAAACGACAATCTCAATCATGTATCCTTTCACAACAAAAATGTCACTGAAACCAAAGAGTACAAATACCTGGGTATTGTTCTGGACCAGACTCTGCTACTAACAAGTCACTTTGAAAAATCTTGCAAAAAGGCATCCAGCCGATTGAGACTCATGTCAAGATTTCGACCACTCCTTACCACCAAGGCAGCGCTGACGCTGTATGTATCTCTGGTGGTACCGATATTAACATACTGTCCTTCTGTTTTTCGCTCACTGACACTCAAAAACGTAAATCGACTTCAATAGACGAAAGAGCGTGCAGAATAATCTCCACACGTACTACCCATGTTGCTCCCACTCCCATCGAAACATTGAAGTTGAAAATGACGGCGGTATTTGTCCACCGGTGCATTCATGATGACGTAAATGAAAATTTCAGAAATTATTTTGAACTTTTTGAATGAAATCGCACAACTCGAAACACTGGTACTTTATTACGTTTGCCAAAAGTAAGACTTGAGGCTGCTCGGAAATCTTTTTATTTTCTAGGAGCTAAAATTTATAATGAGCTGCCGTTGAATTTCAGAAAACAGCACGATATTAAGAAGTTTAAGTCACTATGTGATCGTAGTGACTCGTTAGGTCGATTTTAATAGCCAAATTTAAAGTATTCCACAATGATAATAATAATAATAATAAAGAAATGGAGCAAAAATTAGAACAATCCAAGTTTTCTTCTAAAGCCAGATAAACAACGAGTGAATGAATTAACTAATATCAACTGAAACTACAATTAAATCAACAAGGTGTACACTAGTTAAGAACTAAAAAATTCAGAAATGAGATGTCTGTCTGTGTGTCTGTTTGTTTGTTTGTTTGTTTGTCTGTCACGCAAAATGGTAGCTTCGAAAGAATCTGGGATCTGCAACCGAGAGATCGCGGAGAACTTAAGCAAACTAGGGGGTATGTAAATATAAAGCTCCTACCAAAGAAATGGCGATGACTGCATGAAATTGTAATATTTTTAATTGAAATATATGTTAATGAGTAATGTAAGCAAATTTCTCAATTAATATTTTTACTTAAGGACTTTTAATGAATCCACTTTTAAGCTTTTGCTTTTGTTTTGGTAAACTGACAGTTGATGCACGAGAACAGCATGATGGGAGGCACCAACAGCCCCGTGCTGATAACCCTCTATAACGTCGTCGCATTAGAAATGCTGAACGACAAAGGAGATACCGTGCAAATCAAAGTAAATTCGTGTTCAATTGAGAAGGAAGAGGGATGCACTAAATCACAGACAGCGACGGGCTAATGAACAACCCGAACAAGCGGCTTCTGGATTTGAAACACAACCTCAACGTCAACAATTGCTTAGAGAGAATAAGCAACTCGAAGAAGCTGCTGTTCAACGTGCTGCTGATGCGCAACAGCACCAACGTGTTAGAAACAATGAACAACCAGAACAAGCTGCTGCTCGACATGCAGCTGATGCTTGATAACACCAACATCTTAGAAACAATGAGCACTCGGAACAAGCTGTTATTCGATGTGCGACTGTTGCTCAGCAGCACCAAAGAGCATATGTCCGAAATAGACGAGACGCAGAGCTCGGTTTTTAAATGCTGCAGGGATTTATGTTGACGACAATAACTTACCTGACATTCATTCTTTAGGTGAATTTAACGTTTTATGTGAACGTTGAGGAGCAATCAAATTCGACCGGAAAACTCATTTTAAATGTTGCACCAATGGAATGGTACAACTTTCAAAATTATTAGATTATCCGCCTGATATACGGAATATTTTACTTGATGATTCTGCTCTGGGTAAACATTTCCGTAAGTGTATTAGAGTTATAATAATAATTTAGTTTTGCTTCTCTGTAAGCTAACCTACGTCCGCCCCAAAAATGTTCCATGTTTTAGGATATGTGGACAACTGCTTCATATGTATGAAGCACTGCATGCTAATGAAAACCAAGTGTCTATGTTTAGTCAACTTTATATTATGGAAGCTTCTAATTTGCTTGACATGCTTATGCAAAACCCTTCCAATGCAGATTGCAACAGAGACTGGATGGAGTAAACACAAGCAGTCATTAATGGAGTTTTACAGCCTATCGTAACTTGGCTCAGGTCGAACGAACGAAGAAGAAAGGTCATTTATAAAAAATAGACCAACGTCTGTAGTGGGTATGCATGTGCGGGAAGGTGAAGACAGGAGAAGGTACAATGCTCCATATCACGAAGAAGTTGCAGCAATTTTTGTAGGTAACCATGGTGCACCTCCTACTGGTAGAAATATTGTAGTTTATCCAAGTGATCAGTCCTTGCGTAATATTCCCTACACATCTACAAACATTGACTCCATGATGTATCCAATGATTTTTCCTAGAGATGATCCTGGATGGAGTCAGAACATGAATAGCGGTGTAGTGGCTTCCCGCAACGGACGCTTTTTTTAACCAACTACGAAATTTTCTTTATAAAACCTATAAAATTCTGATATACATCAAGCATAAATCGATGCAACACTTAAATTTCAATTGAGACTGGGGCGGGAGTGAACTGGACCCTTGTCGAAATTGATTTTAAGTTGTAAGAAGAATTACTGGAAGAGTGGAGATATCTCTTCGCAACGAAGCAGATGGAAACCAGGATGTACAAGTTTTTAACGATATGTTTGATTGCACACATGATATCGTCCTTTTTGTATCTGCAGTGTGTCCACCAAAAAGTGGGCACCTAACTTTCAATAAGCATATCTTATGTTTTTCGTGCTTGTTTTTTTCAATTTTAATATTAACAGAAAGAAAATGTTTTGCTCTTTCTAAATATATGACCTTTTTTATAGAAAAACCAATTTTTCGGGAAATATAATCGATTTTACCATGAAACCATGACATTAAATCAATAATGATCAATTAAAGCTTGCTTGAATAGGTGTTAACGACTGGAGTACCATGGGAAATCGTTAAAACCTAAAATATTGTAATAAAGCTACGTTTATACAAGGAAAACTTTACGTTTCTACAAGTTTGAAACATGAAAGTTTCATTTCTATTACTCTTTTACAAAGATTTGAAAACTTTGCATCGTGTTTTTTGATGGTGGATTTCTACCCAGAAACTGTTGTCTAATATTTTGTCCCGTGAAATTTTCTTACAACGAAAGTTCGCTGCTGCACTGTTGACTGCATGATTGAATGAATTTTTCTCGCTTATAAAGACTTTGACAATGCGTTGGTAATATGAAATTATTAAATCATAACAAAAAAGTTAAGGTAAGATTACACAATGAAAAAAAGTTTGTGCCTTTTCAAAAAATTTCGTGACAAAATTAACACAACACCACCAACAGCGGTTGTTTCAACGAAACAAAAGGCTAATTGCTCGTTAAAAGTCTGTTTTATTGATCATTACAAAATTAATACATAATATTCTTTAAAATAAAAATTTTTATATATAACAACTCATATTTTTGGAAATCTCAAAAAATCCTCTTTCCAACGGTATAAAAACCGCATTGTATTGTTGAAAATTCATAAAGTTATTTATGTTTTCAACAAGGTGCCCACTTTCTGGTGGACACACTGTATGTAACGAACAGCTTGAGATACAATCATTCTCTCCACAGAGGCGTAGCCAGAGATCAGTCAAAATTTGTGAAGGAGAATTAAGTCATTTAGGGTAGAAAAGGAAAGCGTGCAAGTAACCTAATCGCCACTTAAGACTAAAAAGAAATATCATAATTTTGAATTCCCCCACTTTGTTTGACTGACCCTAACTACGCCTCTGCTCCATGCAGTCGTATTGTATATGAGATTTATATTCGATCTTCACATACAACCTATACCAACAAACGTAATATCATTAAACGATCAAAAAGTCAAGTGCTTTATTACTCCAATTCTGCAGCTTCTTTTAATGTCATATTGCAATCAGGCGACATCGAAATTAATCCAGGACATGGTTTCCATGCACCAAATTGTAACGAGTGTAACAAAACTGTGCGATGTAATCAAAGACGTCTTGTGTGCGAAGTTTGTATTCAATCTACACACGCAACTTTTAAACATCCACGCAAGAACTTCGTGTTACTGGACATGTGAACACTGTTGCAGTGCTGTTCTGCCGTTTTCCACTGTTCATGATATAAACGAGAGAAGCTTCAGTGACGAAATCATCAACACCTTAAACGAATCGTCAAATCAACTAGATCCGCACATGCTAAATTTCCAACAAAAAAGTCACCTGTTTAAGATAATGCATTTAAACACCCAATCCATGATTTCGACCTTTGATGCATTCCATCGACAGTATATGTATACCCTTTCGATGTGATATGTTTAAGTGAAACATGGCTGACCAACAGTTCACATTTATTAAACCATGACAAAATACCGAACTACACTATGCATTTCAATAACCGTACGGATAAACGTAGTGGAGGGGTTGGCATGTATATCAACACTTCTATAAAGCATAAAGTAAGGAAGGACATCATGGAACTCGATCATGATTTGGAACACCTATGGATTGAAATTCAAGGAAAAAATAAGCACAGCAACATGTTGATATGTGTCATATACCAACCTAACTTTGACCATCCCACAAAGGAATTATGGCTTTAGAAAATGGACAGTCTATTGAGTAAAGTTACCTATATGTGGACTGGGCCAATTTTACTCACTGGAGGTATAAACTTTAACTTGCTACAGCCCACAAACTCTACTGCCAGATATCAGGAGCTACTAAATTGCTACAACTTCAAACAACATATCACAAAGCCAACTGGAAAGGATACTTCGTTTATTGATCACTTCTGGACTAACATTCCAGATAAAGTGAAAATTGACGATGTTATTATGTGTGACGAAATCAGCGATCATGATGCACCGTATCTTTTCCCTAACGCAAGAGCTGACAGGTATAGAAGCAGATATTGGTACATTAGATATCTCAAGTAATTCAACGAGAAGGCATACAGAAACGACTTCAGCACCCTACCACTCAACCTGGTTTACTCCATGGACCAGCCGGATCACAAACTCTCTATCTTCAACGATCTTGTGTTAGAGTGCATGAATCAACATGCGCCTTTGAAACGTATAAAAATTACACACGCTCCTGCACGCTGGATGAGAGATTTAAACATACAACATCTAAAAGCCGAACGCGATAAAGCACGTTTCATAGCACATAAAACATCATCAGTGAACGACAAGAACGACCTTGTGAAAATTCGCAATCTTCTAAAATCGAAAATAAAAGAAGCGAAGAAAACTTTTATAAGTCAGCCTCCCAGTGGGCACAGGTCGTCCATTGGACGTCCAGTGGACGTACTAATTTCGTCCTAACGTCCACGTACGCTTGAAGACGTCCAACGGACGTCTATTTTAGTCCACGGTCATCAGTAGACGTCCTTTCGACGTCTGGGTTTGTCTTCTATTTTTAATCGAAAACTTAAAATTTAAGTTTAAAACTGGATCGACAGTTGTACTCAAATCACTTGCTACAAACATCATCCTGTACAGTTGACTCTAACATCTAAACTACACTCTATCTCGAACGAAAATCTCGGTCATCTGTATACTCTCTAATCTGTTTTTTAATTCTTTATCTCAAACTTTCTCTATCTCGAACAAATTTGCTGGTCTCTTGCGAGTTCAAGATGAGAGAGTTCAGTTTTTGTTGGCTCAGTTTGATTATGTAGAATGTCGGTGCGAACGCTCCACGCATGGCGCAAAAACTAAAATAAAATACGGGGGTCAAAATACTAAATCTGGTCATATAACTTGGCTTTAAACGTGATTAATATCGTGTTTTATCGTGTGCAAATCTTACCTATTTTGTTTATTTGAAATTTTTTCAATTAAATTCAATACCTAATGAAAACTATACCGATGAGTAAAATAGCTTTGTAAATACACCACCGTCTAGTTTTGACGTTCGATATAAAAAAATTCCATCAAGATTCTACCATCAAGATTCTACCGTTACATCAGAAGAAAACATTGGATAGGCGAACTGATATACGAACTGTCAACAATTATTACAACATACACCATATAATGTAAATAAAATTCTTTTTAATTATGTTTGATCATAGTATTATGTGCTGTAAGTAAAAGTTCTCTGTTTAAATGTTTAAAATAGTCTCCGTTTGCTCGCTTTTTGCACTACAAAAAGTTTACAGAGTATGACAAACTGTGCACTCAAAAGATTTTAAAAGATTTAAACTTTGCACCTCAGTTAAAGCAAATCATAAACATTTAAATTAATAAATAATATGATTCTGGGCAACACACCTGTACACACGGTTTAATATTGAAGTAATCATTAACCACATGTAACAAAAATCTAACATATTTTCAAATACATCTTTTAGGAAATGGTATGCCAAAGTTATTCTGGATAAGCTTGCTCCAACCAAGTGTGTCATCCAATACCACTGAGTTGATAGAATTAATGGAACGGTATACTACTCTTGTAAAGGTCCACAGCCAGTAGCTTACTATCTCTCTCACTGGTCAACTCTATCTGAAGACTTGCGACAATATGAGCTGTTGGAAACTCTCATGGAAATTGGATCAAAAGGCAAAGCTGATCAGATGATAAATATTTCAACCACGAGGAGGAATCTGGTAAGTTGTCATAAGTGTATGATGAATTACATAAAACAAATTTCTAAGGACCATACTTTATGTTTAAATTTCAAAATTTAGGTGCAGAAGACCATGCAGAAATCTTTGAAAAGACTTGTAAAAGACCTGTAAAAGATGATGATTCGACGGCTGAAGACAAACCATCAAGATGACTTAGGTAATTATTCTTTTTTACTGAATACCAGCTTCAATCTGAACCATAGTCTTTAGTTATTACTTACTTGAGTAAAAAGCATAATTACTTTATACCAGCAGCACCAGCATATGTTTTGTCTATATGAACAGTGAATCTGATTTATTATATATCTGCCTTAAAACATTAGTGATTTTGCTTGCCTTATATCATATCTATATATTAATAGCCGATTCTCTGTCTGTTTGTTTGTTTGTTTGTTTGTTTGTAACTCACGCAAAATGGTAGATTGAGTTGTGAGCGAAATTATTTCTTTTTTTGTGTGCGACGTGAGTTCGAAGCAAATACATTGCAACCCAATCAAACGTGACTTTTTTTGGCTGATGAACTAATAGGAATAACGTTTTGTTTTTATCATTATTGTTAGTTTTATATTTCACGTTGACTTGGCTTTGAAAACAGTACATCAACTAAATACAAAGAAACTAACTGATTAAACATTTTGGACAAAAAGCAGCAGTGGCAGAACATGGCAGCATGTTCGGTTTGCCACTAACTCTTGCCTGACTGTCTGAGACGGGTGAACTTTTTTTTTGAGCAATCAAAATGTTTAAAAACCGATAGGTAAAAAAAGAGTATCATAAAACAAAATGTTTTTTTTTTTTGCTTTTCTTTTGATAAATTAATTTCTTCTTTTAATTGTTAAGCGTTCAGATCGAACGTTTTTTTATTCTATTTATTCATTTAGCACGTGCCTTTTTTCTCTCCTCCCGTGTGAACTTTTTAAGAAGAGAAACCATTTCCCCCCTGACGTTTGATAGCACCCATGTTAGAGCGCGTAACTTTTTTAAAACAAAAGCTAATAAAAATTTGAAGTTTTCTCTCTCTACGTTTTGAGTGTATTGTTACACTGATAAAAGATTGGTTTTACCAGAGGTTGTGACTTCGAATCTGCTTCTGGTTGAACACAAGTTGTACGAGCCGTTTATAAGGAAATTTGACGTTTATTGATACAGAGCAGGTGGACATGGCCGGCGAGCGACGCCGCCTTGGCAGCTAGTCTATATATTAATAGCCGATTCTCTGTCTGTCTGTCTGTCTGTTTGTTTGTAAGTCACGCAAAATGGTAGATTGAGTTGTGAGCGAAATTATTTCTTTTTTTGTGTGCGACGTGAGTTCGAAGCAAATACATTGCAACCCCAATCGAACGTGACTTTTTTTGGCCGATGAACTAATAGGAATAACGTTTTGTTTTATTATTATTGTTAGTTTTATATTCCAAGGACTACGTTGACTACGTTGGCTTTGAAAACAATACATCAACTAAATACAAAGAAACTAACTGATTAAACATTTTGGACAAAAAGCAGCAGTGGCAGAACTTGGCAGCATGCTTGCCAGTGTAGCCTAACATATCCTTGCCTGACTGTCTGAGACGGGTAAACTTTTTTTTCGAGCAATCAAAATGTTTAAAAACCGTAGATAAAAAAAAATAAATTCATGAAACAAATTTTTTTTTTCTTTTCTTTTAATAATTTAATTTCTTTTTTTTCATTGTTATGCGCTTCAGATCGAACGTTTTTTTTTTATTCACTTTATTCATTTAGCACGTGCCTTTTTTTCTCTCCTCCCGTGTGATCTTTTTAAGAAGAGAAACCATTTCCCCCCTACGTTTGATAGCATCCATGTTAGAGCGCGTAACCTTTTTAAAACAAAAGCTGATAATAAGTTGAAGTTTTTTCTCAATACGTTTTGAGTGTATTGTTATACTGATAAACGATTGGTTTTAAAAAATGAATAAGTAACACATCATGAAAAACCTGAAAAATTGATGTAAAGTTGATGTAAAACTGATGTAACACTGACTCCACACCAGAGGTTGTAACTTCGAAACATGCTTTGGCTGAACACAAGTTGTACGATGCGTTTATAAAGAAATTTGATGTTTATTGATACAGTGATACAGAGTAGGTGAAAATGGGCGGCAAGCGACGCCGCCTTGCCGGCTAGTATTATTTATTTGTGTATTACACTTTGTATTTAGAACAAATTTCATCACTAAAAAAACTAGCTCATTTAGCCTCTGAAACACCGGCTCGTGCTGACTGTGGACACAGTGACCGTTTATTTTCTTCACAGAATTCCCTTTCTGGCATATTAAATTTATATATTGAGTTTCTTTGTTACCTTTACCATCTATAAGATACCAAAAATCATTAATTTTTTTCAAATAAAATGGAGCACGTGTATTATAACTGAACTAGTATCCCGTGTAAAACAATTTTACAGGCTTTAATTCTGAAAATGACGTCTCAGAAAATGGTAACGAAAAATTAAATCACAGAATAACGAACAGAAGGTGCATCGGTGTTGTAAGTACTGTAAACTCTCTCTAATTCCCTAAACCCTAACCTTAAGAAAAAGAAACAGAAGGTGCAGGTACCATAAAATTCGATCCATAAAATTAGAGAGATCGAATTTGGAAGTTCTAACTGTATTGCTGAACTCTAAAAAATATACCGAAACATGTACAGGATCGTTAAGCGACAACCAACTGTTACCGATATATCGTCGATCAAACATATTAGTGACGTAAAAGCTCTGTGTATCACCCCTTCGTCAATGTCATTGACCATAAAAAATGTCAGTTATTTTCTTGGAAGTTCTAGAGATATTTTCCAAATAACTTCGCATTTAATTGAAGAGGCAATGCAATGGTTCCCCTGATTTAATGATCCACTTAAACAGACGCCATCTAGATCAAAAATTTTTCCAGGTATGCAATCAAGACTGAAGTCAAAACCCATCAAAAATAAAAATACGCGCTGTGCAGAAAATACAATACAGAAAAAACACTCTTCACACTTTTAATTAAAAATCTTTAGGTATTTCGGCTAAAGCGTTTTAAGTTCAACACAGAAAAACTTTTTAATCAGAAGATCTGAAACACATCAAATATTCATAATAAATCTTTCACAATACGATATATGCAGGAAAATTAATTGTGCGTACAGGTAAACAACAAAAAGATTAAAATCCCTGTGACTGTTCATGGAATCCAAACCCCAATGTAAATAAAATCCAAACGCGAAAGTCGTAAAAGTGTCAAATTGTAATATAAATATTGTAATTGATATAGATCATACTTTTTTATTCCAGGCGCATTGACTGAATGACATCACAAGAACGAAATCGACACGTTAATTAGTGACCTTTTGAAAAGAGATAAAAGTAAAAAGGCACATCTAGAAGAAGATGAACACGAAGTAAGTAAGTAAGTAATAATTTATTTGGCATTAACATAAGTAAGAAAATTACATGCAAATTTAAAGGCCAGGAGACCACCACAATAATAAAAAGTAATCAGAGGTGGTGGCCACCTTTACAACAAAAAGAATGGAGAAGCAGAATGATAAATAAATAAAAGAATTCTTAATAGAGAAAATAAAACACGAATGCTACAAAATTAAAGTGACAAATGCCTAATTGACGAAGGAAAAATTTCAGACAGCAATGTATTCACCTAATAGGTGAGACTTAACGAGTAACTTTAAGCTTTTACCTGACATTTCAGTGAGGTTTCTGTGAAGATGCAAACATTTAATATAATTCCACTGAGTGATCGACTGGTTACAAAGGGAATGAAAGCATATGCTACAGTACTCCCCCTCGGTTTCTTAAGGAGACCCAAACTCCGATTACGAGTAGGATAACCATGATCAATCTCATCAAAACTTAAAGAATCACAAAGTCAGAAGGTAGCCTAGAAGTTACATGTTGGTGAATGAAGAGAACATTGAGTAATTTAACGAGATCAAAGGTGGTAAGAATTTGAAGTTTGTTGAAAATGGGAGCTGAAGGAGAACGAGGAGGAGAAAAAGAGATAAGCCTAATGGCACACTTTTGAAGAAGGAAGGCACGATGGGAGTTAAGATTATTGGTTTGAGCCCAGAGTTGACACCCATAACTCAAATGAGAGCCCAAAATAGCATGATATACACCGAGAAGAATGCTTGGTGGAACATAGTGACGAATTTTTGATAATGCACCATTGTCTCTCCTAAGTTTGCCACAAAGATTTGAAATGTGCTGGTTCCAATTTAGATGCTCATCAATCAGAACACCCAAATATTTCAAACAGGAGCTTTGTTGAAGTTTACGCCCATGCAAGAGAATATTCAAATTCCCAGAGGTCTTGAATCTGCTTCTAAAAACAATGTATTCTGTTTTCGCATCATTAAGGGCAATTTTGTTGGCATTAAGCCAGGTATTCCAACAAGTAAGATCAAAAGTGATAGAGACTCCAATGATCTGCCGAATTGAATTCGATTTGTATCATCAGCAAAATGTGTAACTTCCGAGAATCTAAGGCAGGAATGCAGGTCGTTTATGTATATCAAGAATAACAGGGGTCCCAAGACCGAACCTTGAGGAACACCGTGACGGATAAGACAAATAGACTTAGAACTTGCAACAGAAATAAACTTGCTGCGAAAAGACAAAAAGGAGGCGAACCATTGATTCACAATACCTCTGATGCCGTAATATATGAGCTTATGACGTAAAATTTGGTGATCGACGGTATCAAATGCCTTTTGTAAATCCACAAAGACTCCAACAGCCACTTGACCGTCATCTAAGTATTGTCTTAAGCGCTCTACCATGCTGATGAGAGCATAAGTAGTGGAAGAAAACTTTCGAAAACCAAATTGCCTAGAATAAATGACGCTATTAGCCTCTAAGAAGGAGATAACTCTGGAGTACATCAACTTTTCACATACCTTGTCGATATTTGAAAGTGGTGAGATTGGTCGATAATTTGAAGGTTCAAGAGGCGAACCTTTCTTAAAAACGGGTATAACTTTCGAAATCTTCAATGAACTGGGAAATATTCCAGAAGAAAATGAGAGATTCACAAGGTCAGCGAGAATGGAAGAGATTTCCGTGGAAACTAGTTTAAGAATTTTAGTTGGGACACTATTAGGTCCAGAGCATTTCGAAAGAGGCATAGAGGAAATTAATTTTGAAACCCCATTAGAAGTGACTGGTGAAAGAAATATTGAGTTCATGTTAGGGCGATTTAAAAACGACGTATATTGTTTGTCACTTTCTGGAATGTTAGATCTAATAGTGTTCGCAACAGAAGAGAAAAAAGAGTTGAAAGAGTGTGCGACTAAAAGCGGATCAGAGATAACAGTGCCATCCAATTTAAGCAATATTGGTTTGGTTATTGAGCAGGATTTGAGAGATATAATCTCATTTACACCCTTCCAAATCTTACGCATGTTGCTGGAATGTTGACGAAAATAATCTGTGAAGTAGTTGGCTTTGCTACGCCTACAAAGAGAAACAATTAGATTACGATAGCGCTTGAAAATACTGTTGTAAAAAGCCTTGTCATCATCTGTTTTAGAACTCAAAGACTTGCGCAAAAAAAAATCACGTTTAGACATAGACTTTAGAATTCCAGATGTAATCCAAGGCTTTTTAGAACGTTGTTTCTTAGTCATTGTGGCTGTTGGCACATGTTGATCCACTAGAGCATTGACTTTGAGAAGAAAATCATCAAAGGAAGTATCAATGTTCCCACCTTCTAAGTCAAGAATTTCATGCCAGTTTAGTGCTCTAAAGTCACGAACAAAATCCTGATGTTTAAATTTGGACCAGTTACTGTAAATTCGACAGAAATTATTACTACCACTCTGTTGAAATATTCCAGACGAAACACAAAGGAATTGAGGAAGATGGTCTGAAATTGAGTGCAAAAGATTACCAGCGGAACATTCAAGAGCAGTAGTGGTAGCAAAAATGTTGTCTATTAGGGTTTGAGACGTCTCTGTAATTCTTGTTGGCAAAAGGACTTAAGGTAACGTCGAATAAGAGCCTAAAGTGTCTAAGAAATTAGAAACATCAACGTTGATACCATAGTTAAGAAGATTGATATTAAAGTCTCCTAGCAAGAAAATCGACTTATTCTCCCTAGCAACAAGTTGCAAGAACGGGGAAAGAAAATGACTTGTAAATATATTTACACTCATTCCAGGATGTTTGTAAATACATCCAACAATACAATTAGATTTATTAGAAAAAGAAATTTCAACAAAAACAGATTCAAGCTCTCTGGGTTTATATAAAATTTCAGAAAGATCAGATCGTGGGAAATAGGACAATTTGAAATAGGTGATTTGAAATATACAAAAGGGCTCCACCAGCTGTGAACTCAGTCGGTGTATGTTCAACACAATAACCTTTGATATTGAAATCAAAAGTCGGGGGTGAGTGTCTCAAAAATCTCGACTCAGAAATCCCAATCACGTTAAATTTCACGATTTATAATTATAATCTGCAAATACAATTTAAAAACATGGAAAGGACATGCTTTTTTCAATTCTCTATTCAATCCCTATCCTGTGAAGACTTTTCTTATAGGAAACTTCCTCTCATTGTCCTGTACACAAAGTGAATATGAGCTTTTTCCTATCCCAAAGGACGTCCTCTAGGCGGTCAATTTTGTGAAAAAAACGACGTCCATACGACGTCCTATGCAGACGTGGACGAAAAGCGTTTCATTTGGTACGTCTTTTGAACGTCCTCCAGACGTCCAAAGTGGACGTCCTAAAGTCCTAAAAATACGTCATTTGGACGTCCTTGTATGTAACTTAAGCCCAGTGTGCGGCTTAAGTTCAAAACGTCCAGCTAACATATAGAAAGTTATACGAAAGATTTTAAGTCCAAACAAAAAAACTCCAAACATAGACGTGAAAAACTTGAACAGTCACTTCGCTAACACTGCTGAACGTTTGCTAAACTGTGGTCCATGTAATAATCATGATCTGTTATCAAGCATTACGAATATGTCAGACTCCGAAAACTCGTTTGATTTTCGTGAAGCTGCGTACGATGAGGTTTTGAAAGAAATTAGCTTGAGAAACGACTGTTTAGCAGGCAGTGACAATATTCCAATTTGGTTACTCAAGCCTGTCGTAGAATTTATTTCATCGCCATCGACACATGTGATAAACAGTTGTATCGAAAATCGTTATTTTTAGCGTGTTGGAAATTATGGAGGGTCACACCCGTTCCAAAAGTTGATGTACAAACCACCAATGACGATTTTAGACCCATGACTGTTTTATCTACGCTATCGAAAATATATGAAAGACTTATGTGAAAACAAATCGCTAACTTCATCGAGACCAACTTGTTGTATAAATCCACTATGTCCGGATTTAGAAAGAATCATTCAACAACTACTCTTCTCCTTAAAATAAAAGACGACATCATAAGATCTTTAAACAAAAATGAAGTCACGTTAGCAGTATTTGCAGATTTTTCAAAGGCATTTGATACGGTAAAGTACGACACAATCATTACGAAACTACACCACTTAGGATTTTCAAAAGAAGCTTTGCATCTGCTGTTAAGTTACTTGTGTGATCGCAAACAACAAGTTCAGATTGATGATGCAAATTCTTCACAATTACCTGTCATGTTTGGAGTACCACAGGGATCTATTTTGGGCCCTGTTCTCTTCAACCTATACGTCACCCATATGCAAGATGCCAAAACCTCGTCAACTATTTTGCAATACGCTGACGATACAACGTTTTATAATCACTGCAAAGTATCTGACCTTAAAAGCTTTGCAGAAAAATCCACACAAGTATTGAGCGAGATGCAGCAGTGGTGTGCAGAAAATAGTCTTATTTTCAATACTAAGAAAACAAATGTTATGCTATTTTC
The DNA here is from genome assembly GCA_027922465.2 of Turritopsis dohrnii. Classification (NCBI taxonomy): domain Eukaryota; kingdom Metazoa; phylum Cnidaria; class Hydrozoa; order Anthoathecata; family Oceaniidae; genus Turritopsis; species Turritopsis dohrnii. Next base: position 231,412 of record BQMF02000403.1, read on the forward strand.
CGGTAGAAGATTAGCTAATATCCACAAGTTAGATGGCGAAGACGTTTTGAAACTAGCGCTGACCGGCACCCTTCTCAATCGGGTATCATCTTCGAAAATACTTGGGGTTACATTCGATCAATATATGCAGTGAAAAGATCATTTGAATAACCTGATCAGAAAATGTAATGGGATATTGGTCAGTTTACGTAAGATCCAACGTTTCACACCGTATCAGATGCGAAAGCAACTTGCTAAAACCCTTGCATTACCTATTCTCGATTACTGCAATGTTTTTTTCTTAAATGCACCTGCGTATTCGATAAAGCGCTTACAGAAAGTCGTGAACTGTGCTGCATCGTTTGTTACTGGTCGGTGGTGTAGTACGTCTGATGTGATTTTACTTGGGTGGTTACCAGTGAAAAAAAGAATGTAGATATCACTCCTGAAACTTGTGCACGAGTCAATATATGGCGATGTTCTTCCAGATTACCTGAGATTTCAAGGAAAGAAGAAAACAACATCGCTTCAGTACAATGACGTTACTCTGTTGCAAGAAGACATCGTTAAAAATTCGCTACAAAATGACGCCTCGAAAATCTTCAATGAGCTGCCTATAAATATACGAAAAGAACTTCAGTACAAAAAATTTGTAACAAACTGCAAAAATTATGTTACTGACAAAGCTCTTGCTAACACTGAAAGAGCCTAAGTATTTATTTTTTATTCTAATGTCTCTTTTTATTTGAATTATATATTTAGTATATATTTAGCCTTAGTTAGGTGTTAATTTATTTATTTATATATTTTGCCCACTCCAAGCGGTTTCTAATCCTGACTAAGTTTCCGCCTCCCTTTTTGCTACATTCTATATTCTCCCTTTTTAACCGAGTTTTTAATTGTTATTTACATAATGATATATCTATATATAATAATGTTTTAATAATGTATATTATATTTAAAAATTTTGGACGAACAGCCATGTAATGTGGAAATGCCAAGTATACTTCATTAAAAAAAAAAATCACATACAACAACATGCAACTGAAAGGCGGAATAAAATTACATGATTGCAGTATTATATCTATCGTATTGCCATTAGGCGTGAATTTTCTGCTTTACATTTAGCTAGAAAAACTATTTCAACAGTTCGTTGCAGACAGTTATGTCAAAGTGGAGGGAGCGAGACTCCACTTCATACGCCAGAACCAAGATAGGAAACCAAGAAGGGCGGATAGTTACACAGGCTTGAGGAACTATTTAGAGGAAGCTGCTCTTGAACGAAACCTCCGTGAAGGTAATATCGCTGTATTAACATCTACCTTTTTTGGTTCACCTAGAAATATGCACCAATTGTACCTAGATGATATGGCATTAATTTCAAAACAAGGCAAATCAGATTTATTTTTAACTTTCACATGCAATCCTAAATAGCCTAGAAAGTGTTCAAAATCTACCAGATAAGGCCGGATCTGGTTGCAGAGTATTCAAATTGAAGTTGGAAGCTCTTAAAAACGATATTATCAAAGATGCTGTTCTAGATAAGGGGTCTACCTCATGTGCCACATGTTATTGCATCTTGGCAGCGAATTTAAGTTTTGCATTGCTGATGACATTGATTCATTGATATCAGCACGAATTCCAAATCTGGAGCAAGAACCAGAACTTTACGAAATCGTCAAATCCTGCATGGTCTATGGCCATTTGAAGGTGTCTCCACCGTATATGCAAGATGGTAAGTCCAGCAAAAATTTTCCTAAGTAGTTCAACAATGGAATTGTGGACGGCTATCCTTTATATCACCGACCAGAAGACGGAAGAACTGTTCGAATTCGAAATATGGATCTTGGCATTAGATGGATCGTCCCGTGCAATCCTTTCCTCAGCAAAAGGTACAATGCACATATAATACTTGAGGCCTGTATTTCCATTAAAAGCATCAAGTATTTGTACAAATACATTTACAAAGGACACGATACTACTCATATTGAAATCAATGAATAAATCACAACGAAATCAAAACCTATTTAGATGCGAGGTATGTATCTGCTCCAGAAGCTGTGTGGCGTTTATGCTCTTTTGCAATGCACATGCAAAGTCATGCTAATTTACGACGTCCTGTTCGCCTTCCAAATGAACAGCAGATTTTTTTCAGAGAAGGACAGGAACAAGCAGCACTGGAAAGAGGACAAGAGCACACCAAATTAACCGCTTGGTTCGAATTGAATCGTGTTGACGAACGAGCACGTCCATATTTATATCCTGACATCCCCCACCATTATGTGTTTCAAACACGACAACATAAGTGGGTGACACGTTAGCAGAAAAAATTGTAAGGTGAAAAGTATTTCTTACGTGTGCTGTTGTTACATGTTCCTGGTGCAACTTCTTTTGAATACCAACTGTTAATCGGATTTTATATAGATCTTTTAGGGAAGCACGTATTGCACTTGGATGACGATACTTTGTGGATACAAACCATGGAAGAACTTACCGCATCAGCAACACCCTCTAAAATTCGCAAAACTTTCTCCTTCATGCTGATCCATGGAGAGCCACGCAATCCGGCTGATTTGTGGGAAAGATTCCGTGCTCACATGCTTGAAGATTTTTTGAGACACCAACCGGAAGTGCAAGCAGAGCAGTCAGCTCTTGGTAAAATTCAGAAACTCCTGCGGCAATTTAGTAGGGTTGTTATTGACTTTGATTTACCTGCTTTTGAATAAGCTATTGTTGAGGATTTACCAAATGGTGATAAAATGAGGGAAGAAGCCATCAACATGAGGAACACGTTGAATACTGACCAGCTTGCCGTTGCCGACGCAGTCCCAGATGCAGTGGCAACAAACGGCAATAATAGTACTAAAATTTTCTTCCTTGATGGACTCGGTGGTACAAGTAAAACTTTCACGTACAATTACACCATTCGCAATGTTATTGAAAGAAACTTGTCAGTAAGTACTGGAAGTACTGGAAGTAGTGGGCTGGAATTAGCCACATTCCGAAAAAGAGTCTGGGAACTAATGGGGGAACAAATTTTTCAAAATCCGCCATTTCGGAAATTTTCATAATCAAAACAAACATAAAAGTGAAAGTATGGGTAAAAAATATTGCAGTTCCAACTTATGTTTCAACACATACAGGAAAAAGGATTCTCATGGTAAACCAATCAAGTTTCACTGGCTGCCAAAAGATGTTACGTTGCAAAAGGAGTACGAGAGGATTTTTAAAACTACTGGCTTTAATTGGAAATATGGCCACGTATGTGCTGAACATTGGAGTTCAGGTCAGAGAAAAAATCCTAATGATCTGCCTGATGTACCCATTCCTGAATCACAATACAAATTGTTGAAAAGGAAATATGAAAGAGCAAAGAAACGAATGAACTCTTCATCTGGTTCCAAGAAAAATCGTGCGTCTTTCATACGAATAAAGAAAAAACTCTATGCTGCAAACTCTCTTTTAAAATGTCAACAAAGTGAAGTTAAACAAAAATCTATAAGATCTCCTCGTAAAAAGCCAGCTGTTACAAATGAAAAAGCTGATAAAAATACAAAAACAAAAGATTTTATTAAACTAGAAGGTTCAGAAAGTCGTGATGAACTAAAAATAAAAGTTGATGAAGCAAATGCAGAAATCAATAAACTAAAGGAACAATTGAAGTTGAAGAAATCAAAATCCTTCACTTGGTAAGTACGTTACCTGAAGGCCGTTGGTCAATTAGCTGATATGGAAAGCCACAATTTGACCTATGATAATCTGAAGAAAAATTAAAAAACTTTCCATTATTTATGTGGTTTATCACTTAATCAATTTGATGTGATCACAGAATGCCTTGAACCGTACAATCACCTTTTGGCTGACTGTACAGATAAACAAGTTTCAACAAACTTATTTGACTTGAAAACTCAACTTCTAATCGTTTTGACAATTTGTAGACATGCCTTAGACTTAAGATTCATGTCTTATATCGTGAAGTGTTCTGAAACTTCAGTGCAAAGAATGTTTAATAGTTGGGTTATATTATCTTCAACTGTTTTCAACCGCATAGAACTCTGCCCAGGGCATGGTTTTTTGCTGCAAAAAATGCCAGAAATATTTGTCACAACTTGTCACGGATTAACCGATTTGATAATTGATGCAACTGAATTCAAGTTCCAGTGTGCTACCAATTATGAAGTCAATTCTTTAATGTTTTCAAATTATAAAACCACCCAGACTGGCAAAGCTCTAATTGGTATTGCACCACATGGTATGGGTATTCTATTTAGTGATGTGTACCCTGGCTCTATATCTGACTCTGATATAACTGAAAAAACAGGTATCCTAAGATATGTTGAAGAAGAACACGAACTTATGAGCGATCGTGGATTTGCTGTCCAAGACCTTTGTGCGATCAAAGGCATATTTGAATCGACCAAAGCAAAAGGAGAACAATCAATTTTCAGAACAAGAGATCCACAGAAATTTTGATATAGCTGCCACAAGGATTCACGTAGAACGTTTCATTAGACGAGTTAGAGACTGGAGTATTTTAAACAAAGTTTGGCCACTAAATCAAATGGATATATTGAGTTCTGTCTGGCAAATGTTGTGTCATATAGTAAACCTAACATTAACACCTGTTGGGCCAAAAGAAAATAAATAAAAATGTCTTATTTTTATATTTTAGTCAAAGAGAGTGAGAATAAATGGGGTATTAAAATTTTTAAAGCAGTTTGCAATAAATATACTATCTTGACCCAATTTACTTTCACTTCATACTAGTATATTATTACTCAGCCGGCCGTTTACGGCAGCTGAGTATTAAAATCCTCTTTTTGTCGTGTCGTCGAACTTTTTTCGGAGCCTAACCTTCTCACGCGGTATCCAGGCTGCACGCTTTCACCTCCATCATGCGCAGAGCACGGTTCTTCAAAATGGTGTAAGTCGTAAATCTTGTGCTCTCCCCAAGTTAAAGCGTGTAGTTCCTTACGAAGCAGTTACGAAAGAGAAAGAGGTTGGTTTTTGCTTATTTGTTCCCCCAAATTTACTTTTAGTTATTTTTTTTTACTGTAGCCATACTTGTTTCCAGTGTGTTTGTTATTTTTAAAAATTTCTTTCTACTAGTTTTTGTTGACTTTATGATGCACTACACACAACATCAACTTTAGGCACTACTTTTCCAGTGAGTTTGTTGCTTACCATATTTTTGAAGTGTACAGTTTCCAGTGCACTTGAAACCACCTACAACGTACAATTTCCAGTACGTTGGTAATATTATGAAATATACTGTGGCACACATTTTCCAGTGTGTTTATTATTTATTAAGTATCACCTCCTGAAGTGTACAGTTTCAAACTATAAACATCTGTCCATTTCCAGTTGGTGCCTTCCGCAACGTACAGTTACCAGTATGTTTGATATATTCGGGGGGCAGGTTTCCAGTGTGTGTTTTTATTTGTACTGTATAAAGTGTTTGCACTCGAACTACTACTGCAACACTGGTTTTTGGGTGATCGTAACGTCTCGTGAAGAAACTATGCCTACTTACAATATTATCAAATCAGTTTTGGGTAGCTTTAATCAAGGCAACGTAGAAATGTTTGGGAATGAATACAGCTGGTAGGCAATGTGCATGCATAAGTCTTTTTGCAATATTTTGGTCTCAAAAATAAACGGTCTGACTGTAATGACATTTGAATATAATGTTTCTATGTCAATTTTACTTATTGTTATTTTGCAGATCTCGTTGCTTATGTACATAATGTGACATCAGTGAAGCATACCAAGAAAAATCAAAATTTGAAATATTTTAACTTGCAGCTACAATCGCCTACCAAAACGTTCCGTGGTGTTTGTTTTAATGAAAGCTACCATGACGAATTGGAAAACGCTGCAAGACGAGAAGTCCTATCAAATTATCTGGGGTGAAAAGAAAAATGAACTTTTTCGATTCAACAGCAGAAGATATTCAAATTGGACATAACTCAAAGATTGAGAAGGTGGTTAATCCATCATTTGAATATGCAAAGTCGGAGTTACTGACAATTAAGTCAATATTAGAAAGTAAAATTCACCGAGATGTAGTATCACTTGAAGCATACCTCACAGTTGAAGGTCGTCCGAGTATTCCTACGAAGTTAAGGAAAACTGGTGCAGTTGTAAACAAGTTAGATTTATCCGCTAATGATGAGACGGGTGTAATAAAGGTTACATTGTGGGGTGATGGGATAAAGTCAGTTCAGAACGATGGAGTGTATTTGATTACAAGTGCAGTAGTGAACGACTACTTTGGAACTGTTTCGCTTAATACAAACCACAACACAATCTTTACACCTTCCTCTACTGACATTAACAAGGCTAAAAGCACGCTTTTCGAATTGAGAATGAAATCAATTTATTTTCTGCCATCTTCGATTTTCATTGAGCAACAAAGGGTTGTATGTCCACGTTTTAGTCAAAATGTTTCGTCTGGAGATAAAAGTCGATTGTTTAAGTGCACTAGATGTGGAATTGTGTGCTTACGCAATAACCTAGAAAACCAGTTCAGCATGAAAATGATTTTCGATTCAGCTACTGTGAATGTTTATCACACGCATATTGTCAAATATTTTGCAGCCAAAAAATTGACTGTACCTACCACAATAGATGAAATTATGGAGGTATTTCTAGAAGACGATACAACCGAACTGAATTTGGATAGGTGCGATTATTGCTATAAATGTTTAACTGAGTCGGACGCACACATGAACTCTTCTGTTGCGTAAAATAGCTTTTCTTCAACCTTTTCACTTAGACGCCTTTTTGATTTTAGTTATTATATTACTGATGTGTTTTAGACAAAGTACATTTCGCATTCATTTATTGGCTGTCTAAATTTATGAATCATATAAAATATGATGATTCCATGAACCTAGTTTTTTGAAAAACACTTGTGTATTTTTTGTCAGTTAGATATTTTACTATCTTTACACCTTTGGTTTTATTAAACTCTTTAGATTTTCGATTGTCATTTTTTTACGTTATAACCTTTGTAGCTTCTTATTAGTTGATTTTTTTCGGAAAGAAAAAGCAGATGAAATTGACGACTTTTTTTTTCTAAAATCCCGATTTCCGCTACCTTCCCGATTTCCGCTACCTTTCTTCTTATATACGAAATGTAGACAAACGCAAAGGCGAGTCTGTGTAGTTAGACTTCGAGTGTGAGTTAATTCCCACAATTTTTCGTTAAGACGGCTGAGTTACGGCCATTTATGGCTGTTTTATTATATATCTTTTTGAAAATGTTACGTATCATAATTTTAAAAAGTAAACCATAAGATCTATAAGTGTTGAAAGTCTATTTTATCGTAAAAGGTTACTTTGGCAAGTTGTTTTGTCTCATGTCTGACAAGAGTTTTCAGTGGCTTTAATCGGTCAAAATCTAATGTGGTCCCTTAGAATCTTTAGCTCTTGTTTTGATTTCGATTAGGATACCGTCTGGGCCAAGGGCATCAGGACTTGCACCATATTTAGTATTACAAGGATGGTAAAAAAAGCCACATGATTGTGATGAACATTTTGATTCTCTCTCAAAAAATTGGATTCCGTCTTTTTCAAACATTATGCCACGCTTTATATTTTCAATGCCAGATATGTCCTTTTCTCGTTTTCCAGTTATAACCGTGTCCCATGTGTCTTTATATTTTTGTATTCCGTGTAATCCAATTAAGGAACCAAGTCTAGATCCAGTTATTCGTTTGCTTCTTGTGTTATGCCATTCCTCACTATTTTGTAAGACATCTACATAGTTGGTGCCAGTAGGAGGGGGTGCTTCTCTACATTTTTTCCCCTGTTTCATGGAAATGTTTGAGGAAAAGTAGAATAGAGAGTACATGGCAACACAGTCCACTAGGTCCAACAGGACAATTACAATGTGCTTTGATAGGAAATCCTCCATGAAAAAGAATTACAGCAGGTCTAGCGATATGTCCATATGACTTCTTCACCATGGCTTCAACATACAAGTCATTTGACTGTTCATCGTACAGTGTTTTGATTGTAGAGATCTTCCTACTTTGAAGCATTCTGAAAGCTTTCTCTTGTTGCCCCTGACTTCCCTCCTTTTTCTGTAAAGAGTATTTAATGAACATGGACCTGGAGACGGTTGGTAACTTTTTATCATCACACCATCGAGCATTTGCAGAAGGTATTGTAACAGGATTTAAACTGCACTGAAAAAAGAAGTTTTGTTCGGCTCTAGCTTGGAGCTTTTCCACAAGCTTAGGATAACGTTTGTACTTTTTGTTTAGGTTGATCAGCTCTTCTTTTGTACCTGAAACAGCTAGGCCCATATTTCGAAGCCATTTCTCTGCTTCTTCTTTAGTAAAGTTGTTTATTTTTCTCACAGTACTCACATCCATTGCGAATTGTACTGAAAACGAAAGTGAAGTCTACCATTTTAAAAAAGATATCCCCCCACTCGCTTGCGACCGCGTTCCGGGAATGTGGCTAATTGCAGCAACACTGTTACATGTTCATGTATTAGACAATTCAACGTGCAATGTCAAGCCTAATAGTAGGCACGCCGATTTCTTACGTAGCCAGCATATTTTAATATTTGATGAGGCAAGTATGATTTGTAAGCATGCACTTGAGGCTATTGAAAGAATATTCATAGATATCTGTAACAATGATGTGCCTTTTGCTGGAAATGTCACTCTCTAAAACAAAAGGAGAATGCACAATTGTGGAAAAAGACTTAATAAGAATAAAAACTTAGAAGTTAAAAGTTGAATTAAAAAAAGAAGAAACGTCGACAGCAAATTTATCAATGGCCTCATTTATATCGGGGACTATTTTGTTATGGATGTACATTAAGGCAACCCCATTTAGCCTATCCGATGTCATAGTATAACGAGTGTAGCCTTTTAATCTGCGTAATGCTTCACATTGACGTGATCGAAATAATTGCATTAATTTTTATCAATATAAAAATCTTTGGGTACATATCAGTGCCTTGATGTTTCAATGTTCTGATTAATTTGTTAATTTGTTAATTTGTCGGCCCTGGGTAATCTAGGTAATCTAGCCATTGCTGTTCCCAAATGAGCAGTTCACCATCAAGAATAAGTGTGTTTGGCAGCTCTTCAAGGTAAAAATCTGCGCAGAGCTTAAACTGTTTTTTCCAATGTATTCCCTCACTCACTGATCGTATAAGAACTGAGGAAACTAAATGTCAAGTCTATATGCAACTGGGCAGTTATCACTGAATCTCTCCTTCAACTCTCCATTTTCATATGGTCAAAGAAAAGGAATGGTGATGGCTCTTTTGAAGTAGGTTGAAGGTGAGTCACAAGGCATGTTCTCTCTTTTGGTTTGACTGCCACATGTCCGTTATTTACTCTTTGGAACATCAACTTTGGCAGCCAATTCTAGTGCAGTAGAATGCCATTCATTATGGTGCTGCTCAATATTATTCCGCAAAGAAGAAAAGACATCACGCAAAGTATTGATGTTTCTGACAGCATCAAGAATGTCAGCCTCAATCTTGCTTTGCAGCCTCACAGCCACTGATTCTGTAAGGAAAAGACACTTCTGTGTAATAACAAGGCAACAATAACATCAAAGGACTTCAGGGCATGCAGTAAGGGTCCAGCCTTAGATTGGGTAAAGGAATTGACCACTTTCCCTTTATTGAAATGCATTTCTTCCAAGGACATTATTATAGGGACAAACAACTCAAAGGACAGATCAAAACCATCAATGTGTGTAATCAAACGAGTATGGCACACATCAATCAATTTTGTACGACTAGATACAGTAAATGCTGATATTCCTCTTGAACAAGTCAGAATGTGGTTTAGAGTAATTGAAAAAGAAAGTCACTTGCTGGATCATGTGTAAAGCCTTTTGAACATAAGACATGGAACATGACTTAGCAACACATAAATTAAGTATTTGGTTTTTGCCATGGACATAAACCGCTTTTTCATTAACTTTGATTATTCTAGTTGCAGCGCCATTATTTTTTCCAGCAATAGCTCCAGCCCCATCATATCCTTGGCAACAATTTTGAATATCAAAGGAAGGATCATTAAGCTATTGCTTTCAAAATTGTCTTAGATAGAGCTTCACCTGTTAATTCTTCTTCACATGGAACGAAACAAAGAAAATCTTCATTTATGTCATAGTTCTGGTCGAAGTACCGGAAACACAAAGACATTTGTTCTTGGGTGGAACAATCTGATGCCTCATCAGCAATTATACTGTAAAATTTACTGGCTCTGATTTTGCTCAATATCTGTTCTGAAATTACACTGTCACAACAATTAAGTAATGCATTTACAGAGGTCTTAGATATGTAAGAACCATTTTTTATGCTTCCCAAGGTGATTCTTGAGAACAATGTCTCCAGTACGAACACGAAAAATGATGAAATCAATGAAATTTCCAACACCTGCTTGTGCATACCGTAAATGACCGATTAAGCGCCCTGGGCGCTTATAATATTTTTGAAATTTTACGGTGGGCGCTTATACGGACGGGGCGCTTAATTGAGTCCTGGGCGCTTAATAAAAAATCACTAAAATCACCAATACAGTTTATCTTTTCACACTGCTCGATAAATACTCTCACTTTGAGATGAAAATAATTCATTCTAGCGTTATTGGGTTTCCTTCTTTATGGTGAAATATATATGTTCAACAAAAAACGATGTTTTTCTCAATATTTTATGTTTTTGCCGAATAAGCTCCCAGTTTCAGTTTTGGACCTGGGCGCTTAATCGGAACCTGGGCGCTTATTACAAATTTTTCCTCTAAACCTGGGCGCTTAATCGGACGGGGCGCTTAATTGAGTCCTGGGCGCTTAATCGGTCATTCACGGTAACCGCCAACCTTAGGATGAAACTGGGAATCATCTCAATGACCCCGAAAAGAAGAATTCGACCTTGCAACCAATATGATGGTGTCAATAATGGAATGAAAAATTTTGCGATTTTCTTCGATCTTCCTCTTAGAACCAGAATTAATCAACACATCAACATCATAACATTTTCTTTAAAACACACTGGTCATAAAGGAGTTAAAAATTTGAGATAAATGATAATGTATTCCAGATACACCACACAATACACCATCAGTACTGTCTGAACAGCGAAACTCTGGAAAATCCTTTAGCAACTGGAATAAAAATTTTCTACCATATTTTGCACCTGGTGGAGTTTTTGGGAATTTAAATTTTTCATCAGGGGAATATTACAGTGTTTATGAGAGTAAGTAATTCAGAATCACTCATGTTAGCATCTCTATTTACATACTTAACAATATCACGTGATTTTGAATAAATGAATTTGAAGAAATTATCTTTCCAAGTACTTACATTATTATTGTTTTGCATTAAGGAATTACTTGATGATGTTTCTGACATAGACTGACAAAAATGACAATCAGATAAATTATCTATTTTACATGGAAAAGTATGTGGGGATAATTCTGGGTTAGCTTTATCATGAATTGCATTGTTATTGTTATTGGAAATGAAATTATTTTTATTTATCGCAAATGAGTTATTGCAAGAATTAATAGACCGATCAGTATGTTTAGATGCTGTTAAGGTTCCATTATTAGCCCTATTTATACTGAGACGAGTAAATAGCGACGGATAGAATAATTGTAAATTTTGTTTTCCGATCAGTATAAATAACAAGACAGTATAATCAGATGATGGAATGGGCAAAACTTCTTTCTATCAGTATAAATACATGATAGACAGAGTAATTAAGACATCATTAATTCTTTAATTCGATCGTGGAATTTGATCATATTTGTGCATCGTTTCGATGGTCGAATTGAGATGGAAAAATAAGGAGAAAACTCTATTCGTCTAACTGTTTTTTTCTGATTTATACTGTCAGACAGAAAAATGTTTTTGCAATTATTCTATCCGTCTCAGTATAAATACGGCTATTAGTAGGAGTATAAATTAATGAGGTTTTTATCATAGCAAGAAAACTGATAGTCAATTGACTTAATTTACCTGACGAAGGTTTTCTTTTTTTGTTAGGTAAAGAAAAGTGTTGAGGCTTTTTGTAATTTAACTTTGAAATTAGTGGAACAAAATGATTAGGAAGTGCTGAAGAATTTAGATTATTGCCTTCATTGAAAAAAAAGAATTTCTATGTGATCTCCTGAGTTGATGGGAACTCGTGGCTGGACAAATTGGTTAAATAAAACCTGATATTTTATTTCACCAAACTGTGGATAATAACCACGAATGTTTGTAGTTATCACAGAAGATAATGCTAAAATGCTTATTAATGAGAACCAACTATCAGAACAACAATTATTTACAGCTTCAGCCTTCACATATTCCTCTGGAAAAGACAAGGCATGGTCTGTAACACCATAAGAAAGAGATAATTGGAAAATGCTTCTTTCAATTGAAATTAAATTCTTATGTGCTTCATAAATGGAAGAAAAACATGGGTGCTTTGAGTAATAACAAGAATTTTAAAAAAGCTCAATACTTGTTAACATCCGCAAAGTAGCAACCATAGACTTATTGCCAAACATCACAAGTGAAATTGAACTGTACAAACAGTCACAAGTTGCATTTGATATACAATAAAGTTAATGATATTATCAATTTGAGCTGTCGTATAGCTCTCAAAACATTGGAAGTCCCACATCTTGTCTTGTCTCATTTATTCGAACAAAAAATATCATAATCATCATAACAGATCGCTAATCTAGAGTTTCTTTTGCTTTTATAAAACAAGAAAAATTGTTTGTAATCAAAACATTAAAAATAGATTGCACTTTTATAATTCAATTAAAGAATGACTAAAACTATCAGATTAATTCATTTGTACTTATCCATGATGAAAGAATATTAAATAATTACCGGAAAGCAATCGTGGAGCTCTTCATTTTGGCAGCACCAGGAATGTAAATATTAGCATTCACATTTTCAAGAAGTACTCAACTTGAAAGCAAATCTTGTATTCCGAGAATTGCCAAGTGCGTTTCTTGGGTTACTTTCGAAAAAAACTGTTTTCTAAGTTTTGAAATTTCTTCGAAATTTTCAGTTAATAAATAACTTTTCAATTGCTTTAACATACCGTCGTCAGAGGCCATCATGATTGAAGCATGCACGAGGGTTGAATTTCTCGCAGAAATTTGCACAGTGTGGTTTGGAAACATACTACTTTTGATATTTTATCCTACCAAACACGCAATAGGATCCTTGGGGTAAAACTGACTGCTGCATGTGATACCAAGTTAAATTTTGACGTCACAATTTCACGTCAAAAACCCAGTTCATTGAAAAATACCCCTATTTTTCAATGAACTAACTTTTCAATTTCTACTAACTAACTTTTCAATTTCTCGACATACCTAGGTTTAGCCTGTGTCTCAGCTTACCTTCTCGTCGAATCTTTTAACATTAGCAATGGGTGCGGATCTATCCAGGCTAGGTATTTCGCACATATGCGAAACAGCTCGCACTATTCTGAAAGACGTTATTTGAGACATACGGAATTACCACCGTATGAGTAAATAAGTAAATGACACATACGTCACATTCCCGGCAATATAGTTTATGCCAAATAATTTTTTTTGAGTTCTTTTTTACGATATCTCGCAAGCACAGATCGACAGACTGTGAATCCGTGCTTGGGTTGTTGAAGCAAATCAGTTTCAGTTTCAGATTCAGACCGACGAGGGACTTTTTTATGAGTCAAATGTATTTTATCTTTTTAGACATCTTGTATTTGACTTTTGCATAATTGTTTTGTATAAATTTTTGTAAAATCTTATAAAGGTACGAAAGGTTGTGTTTAAGTTGTGCTAAAGTAAGCTTTTCACGTATTTTCAGTGTACTTTTCTAAAGTTTGAGTAAGATAACTTGTGTTCCTTAGAATGTAGGCGTTTTGTAACCCAGAATGCTGGTATACTTTATCATGAAATTTCTCCAAACTAACTTCAAATCAAGAAAAGATGTTTGGCCTTCTGAAAAACTGTAAGTTAGATCTTTCTAAAATCTTAGATCTTTGTAAAACTTAATTTCATATCGTAAAATCTCCGCCACGATCTAATACTGGATCCCGCCCTTTCTCGCTAAAAGCTAGAGGTCATGCTTCAACCTCCTCTTGCTTTTTTCTCGCGAACAAGATAAAGACGTCTTTCGGTGAGTAATATCTCGTGGTTTTGAAATCCACTTTAATCTGTTGATATATCGAATTTCATGACATTATATTATCTCAGTTATGTCACCAGAGGTTACAATTGGATAACCTTTTGATTATTTTTTGTTTGTTTGTTTTCACATTTCTTAGAAATATGGATACAATCCACGGTGACAACAGTGAATACAACGACCAGCTTGATCTGGAAGTGCAAGGCAATGATGATGCCATAATTGAAAGCTCCATTGAGAGTAGAAACAAGGCCCCTAAAAGAGGGCTCGAGGACTCTAAAATAGAGAATATTGTGGAAAAGTCCCATAAAAGGGGCAGATTCGAAGACAAGACACTTGGGAATTAGAGTCAGCTTTAGCTGATTATGCCAACAAATACATCAATACTTTTGTCCCTAACCAAACTTTGAAGGACAAAATACTTACAGGAAATCCTGTCCCCTGCTGTAAAAAGCTGGATTCCTGTATGAAGGAAATGTTATTAGAGCAAAGCAAAAAAAAGAGTTTAAGCCAAGAAAAATCTTTGGCTAACTTACAACAACGGATTGAGTTTGTTTATGGTCCATTATCGAAAGTTTGGTCTGCCATCGAGGGTGAAAAAGAGAACTCAGAGGGTCAGGATGATGATGATTCTCCTATTGTGGCAATCTCAAGTTTGTTTGAACAGACCATGCTCTTACTTGTACAAGCAGTCAACACATGTGCGTACGTTCGCAGATTCAACATTCTAATGTCTTTCCTCAATGACCGCAAAAAAGTGGAAACGATTCTGAAAGACAATGCCTCTGCATTTACTGAGGCTAACGAAGATCTCTTTGGACAGAAATATGAGGATGCAATGGTGAAGTCATCAAAGTCAAAGAAGAAATCCAAAGAATTTTTTGGATTGATGAAGAATTCCAGCACCAGTGCAAGTAGGAAGCCCATTTCACGAGGCCCCCTGTCACAGTCGAGAGGTGGTAGGGGGCGCGGAGTCTTCTTAGCTGCTGGACAGTCCATCCAGAACAATTTCTACAGGTCCAGAGGTGGTAAGAATGTTAGATCTTTCTTTATTCACAATAAGCTTGGATCTTCTCTCACCAAGGGAGTACAACAGGATACACCCTCTAATAAAAAGGTTGTTCACTTCAGAGGTACCTTCTCTGCCATTGTCAGGAAGGCTGAAATTCTTTCTAAAAAACTGGGAACAGTTGAAAAACGACCAGGCTATATTAAACATGGTGAAGGGTTACGAAATTTCTCTTTTAGAATCTCCAATTCAGTCAAAACCTCCGCACCAGTCAAAAATGACAAAAGAGGAGAAAGCCCTTATATCAGAGGAGGTCCAATCAATGCTCACAAAAGGGGCAATATACACTGTAACTCCAAAAAGCAAACCAATTCATAAGCTCGATTTTTCTGGTCAAGAAAAAGAGAGGGGGGGGGGGGGGGGGGGGGGGGGGGGGGGGGCGTCCTATAATCAATCTAAAAAACTTAAACAAGAGTGTTCCATACAGGCACTTCAAGATGAAAGGCTTGTTCCTCTTGAAGGAACTTCTATCAAAAGGGGATTGGATGTGCAAAATAGATTTAAAAGATGCCTATTTCGCAGTACCTTTAAGTCAGAAATCTCGGAAATACATCCGATTTCAATGGGAAGGCCTTCTTTACGAGTTTTGTTGCCTCTGTTTCGGTCTTTCTTCAGCTCCTTGGGTGTTTACCAAACTTTTAAAAGTGCCAACTTCTCTACTGCGAAAGTTACATATCAAGATAATCATCTACCTGGACGACATGCTCTTAATGACAGCATCAGTGGAGGACTTGATAATGGCCAGGGATACTCTGATATTTCTTCTCCAACAATTGGGCTTTCTCATCAACATAAAGAAGTCAGCGTTGACTCCAACATTGACCTTAGAATTTTTAAGGGTTCTAATAGATTCGAGGAATGTGGTTGCAAGTCTTCCTCAGGAAAAAATCACGAAAATAAAAAATCAGTGCAGGGAACTATTAGAGAACCCCAGGGTCACTGTGAGGGACTTGAGCAAGTTCATAGGAAAGCTTTCCTCTACAGCTGTAGCTGTTCTCCCTGCTCCAATGCAATATCTTCAACACCAAAAGATTCAGGAAATAGTGGAAAGGAATTCTTTCGATTCAATGATAACACTCTCAGAAAAAACCAAAGGGGAGATACTCTGGTGGATGGAGAATCTCAGCATTCACAATGGGAAGTCTCTAATAACAGGTCCACCACAGTTGATAATAAGCTCGGATGCCTCAAAAGAAGGTTGGGGAGCAGCCTGCATGGGTCGGAAAACGGGGGGCACGTGGTATCGAGAAGAGAAGAACTATCACATCAATATATTAGAATTAGGCAGTCAGGCTAACACTAATGACTAATGGAAACTCAACACAAAGGTGTTTCAAAGGTTGTGTCAATTAAGGGGGCACCCGAAATAGACCTATTTGCCTTGAGGGTGTCCCACCAACACCCTCAGTTCATGTCCTGGAAACTGGACCCTTTCAGAAAGGGACGGGATGCATTCCTAATAAATTGGCATCACAAATTCTCATACGCATTCCCTCCTTTTTCATTGATAGGAAGGGTATTGCTCAAGGTACAAAAGGAACATGTTACATGTTATTGGTAACCCCGACTTGGCAAAGTCAATCGTGGTTTCCAAGTCTCCTGAAATTATCAGTGAGAAATCCAATTCTGCTACCCAAGAGAGTAAATCTTTTAACAAATCGAAGAGGTGCATTCCATCCCTTAATTCTAGAAAACTCGCTAAGGTTAGTGGCGTGGACAATCTCCGGAAAAGTCTATGCTCAGAGGGTATATCAGAGAGAGCTGCTAAGCTCATATCGCAAAGTAGAAGAGCTGGCTCTCTCAGCCATTACAAATCGGCTTGGAGAAAGTGGCATTGCTGGAGTACTGAAAGGGGTGTAGTCCCTCTGGATGTACTATAAATTATGTGTTAGATTTCTTAGCGGAATTGTTTGAAAAAGGCCTAGCCTATAATACAATAGGATCTTACAGGTCAGCAATATCGGCTTACCATACACCAATAGATAGGATTTCAGTCGGGGAACATCCTAGAGTATCTTCTCTGATGACGGGAATTTTCAACAATAGACCCCCTACACCTAAGTATTCTTTTATTTGGGATGTTGACTTAGTTTTAAATAATTGGAGAAGTCTTCCAAAAAATAATCAGTTATCAGACAAGTTTATCACTTTTAAATTGACCTTTTTACTAGCGATAACTTCAGCAGCCAGAGCTTCAGAAATAACAAATTTAGATGTATCTGATCTCCAAAGACTCCCCTCTGTGTATGTATTTTCGATTAATAAGCTTACTAAAACACAGAAGAAGGGAACTCAGCTACCATTGAAGTTTTATCGTTTTCCGGATGAGGAAAAGCTCTGCGTGCGTAACACACTAGACTCTTATCTCTTACGAAGATTCTCCTGGGATGTTTCAGCATCTCAGTTATTGGTAAGCCACATAAAGCCTCATGAGAAAATCACTACTTCAACAGTATCTGGATGGCTTTGTCAGACCTTAGCATTAACTGGGGTAGACAATAGTTACTTTAATGGGCATTATATAAGGTCGGCTTGTACATCTAAAGCCGACTTCAAAGGTTTATCAGTGTCAGACATCATTAAACAAGGTCAATGGTCTTCCGATTCCACATTTAGAAAGTTTTATAAGAAAGAAATTGATCCCAGCATAACATTCCAAAATACTGTTTTAAGTGTTAAACTTTGAAGAGAGGAGGTTGAAGCATGACCTCTAGCTTTTAGCGAGAAAGGGCGGGATCCAGTATTAGATCGTGGCGGAGATTTTACGATATGAAATTGAGAATTATATGAGGGCACAGTGAAGAACGGCTAATCATACTTAACTGGATTAAATAAAAACAACCAAAACAAACACAAAATAGCTGGCAGACAGGACAGAAAAACCACCAAACATCATCAATATACTAAATCGAGTTCATTGTATAACAGGAAAAATTTAATAAAAAGGCAGACATGCAGCAGTGGCAGGAGAGCTTAATAAGGCAAAAACTGCATCATCATCTCATTCCTGAACAACCATCAGAGCAGCTGTTGTGCTGTGCGCTGTTCTGGCTGTTTTGAGAGAAGACTAATATATCGAGAAAAAAATAGGAGAATGACAAAACCCAACAAAAACCTTCAAACATACATATATCAAGCTTTAAGAGCGGCTCCCATTTTTGCGGAGTGTAGCTTTTTGCGGAACGGAGCTCATTTGGCAAGATCAAATTGAGAATTATATGAGGGCGCGAAGCGCCTGAAATGTAATTCCGATTTTTTGAGTAAAATCGGAGCCAACGATCTAATACTGGATCCCGACCTTTCTCGCTAAAAGCTAGAGGTCATGGTTTAAACGACGTCTTTAACAAGACAAGACCGGGAAATTACCCGGGTTAGTCGAATTTCAAATGTCTTCTAGGTAATTGATAGGAAACAGAACCAAAGCCGAGAATAATAGATCAGAGAAAACAAAGTTAAATCCGATGAATAATAGTATCTTTCTCACAAAATAAAACTACATTCTAACACCGCGTCCACCGTCACGGCTATTGCGTCCACGATTGAAGCTTCCTGAAAGAAGAAACACTATTACATAAGACTGTTCGAAAACAGAGTGGGTGGCTCCGATTTTACTCAAAAAATTATTATGCATTGAAATCTTTTTCTTATAGGTCAGAAAATAAAAATTGTATTTAAGCCATTAAGAACCGGAACATTTAAACTTGAGGGCTAGCAAAGTGAAGAATTACTTATTTCGGAAATTCATTATTATTTAAGTATTAACTGTCCAATACAACTGTGCTGCAAAAGAAGCATTACTGAATGGATTTGTGTTAAGTTCATATTTTTTCATGTTTACGCATTATTGTGTTTGGTAATGGTTTTCGTATGTAAATGTTGTACTAATTATTTTTGTTACTTTTATGTTTGGTTGTGTATTATGTAACCCAGGTTAAAAGTCAGTTTATAAAGCCTTTATTCAGTGCAGCTCCAAGTATGTTAACTCACCACATAAGTTTATATGTTATAAACTTTTTAATCTATTGCTATACAAATTCTTTTATTAAGTTTGTGATTTTAGTTATTACTTTTAAGACAATGTGTCCTTGGATTTTTTTTGTTGTTGTTTGTTTGCTTTGTTTTCATGGTATGATTAGGATTTCTGCATCATTATACAATTGAAATCTTTTTCTTTTATGTAAGATAAATA
This sequence comes from Turritopsis dohrnii, assembly GCA_027922465.2. Taxonomy (NCBI): domain Eukaryota; kingdom Metazoa; phylum Cnidaria; class Hydrozoa; order Anthoathecata; family Oceaniidae; genus Turritopsis; species Turritopsis dohrnii. The sequence continues at coordinate 250,812 of BQMF02000403.1, forward strand.
ATTAAAAAGGATATCGATCATTAAAGAAATAAAACTCATGGTTTTAAATCATGATGTTGGTGGTTTGGGGAAGAACAGATTATACATTCATTTCATCAATTCATAAATGATTGCTGTTTAATGTAACTTTGGAATAATAAAAGAAACAGAGTTGAAGGCATCGATTTGTTTTTCATATTTTGTAATCTTTACCCATATAGTCACGTGTTGTATTTTTGGGTGTACAACTTTGCATTATTTTTGTTATAATTTGTTTGTCGTAAAAGTTACTTTTCATTTTTCATGTGTGAATATATGGTATACTAGTATCCCGTGTAAAAACTTTTTACTGTTGCATTTCTCAAAACGACGCATCGCTCACACCCGTGTCGAACATTTATAGAAATAAAAAGTTATCATAATCGGCGCTGTGCATACCACTTCTAATTTAGGGAGTGAAATATTTAACATTTTTTAAACGGTTTTTCCTACATATTTGACGTAAGGCTACGCAGAGGCGGCACTATTTTTTAATCTAACGTCATTATTAAAATGTCGTAAGATTTCAGTTCATCGTGAAAAGAGAAAGAGGTGATTACGAAACATAAAATGTAGATTTTGACACAGACACAAAAAAAACCTAATGTCACGATGGATGAAGTGGCTGCTGTATTTGTTGGTTAAGATGGCGCATAGCAAAGGGCAATAGGTGGGAATTTTGTTCTTACAGTCTTTAATGATAATGGGTGGTAAACAAAGCTGCCTTGGCGTGTAGTGAAAAATAAAAACGCCAAAGGAAATATGAATGATAAACGGAATTATACCTGCTAACGTTGCTTCTTTACTCCAATAAGATTCGATAGCATTCGTTATTTCATTAGTCAGTTCTTTACCAAACACCCTTCATATTACAATGTCGAATTTATTTATTCTTTCATAATTAATTTTACCTAAAAAAGAAGATTTCTATTAATCATAAAAACATATTTAGCTACATATACGCACAAACAAAAGCAAACTAAAAGAACGAACGCAAACTTGAAGCAAACATATGGGTAGGAACAGGGAATATTTATTAAAAGATCATGAGTTTAGCTTCAGCCTACCAAACAGTCAAAAAAGAAATAAAAGATATGTTATGAAGAAGAATAAAAACGCCATGTAAATCATATGCGGAATTATACCTGCTAATGTTGCTTTTTTATCCACTAAGATTCGATACCATTCGTTATTTTAATAGTCTGTTCTTTACCAAAACACTCAAGCATTTAGACTTGTTAAATTCTTTCGTAATTATTTTAAACTAAAAAAAAGAAGATTTCCATGAGCAATGAAAACCATATCATAATAAGCAAAATGCTACACATACACACAAACAAAAAAGGAAAGCAAAATAAAACAAAACACAAACTTGATTTCTTATCCAAATCGGAAAGCAAACATAGAAAAAGTTATTAAATTATCATGAGTATAGTTCCAGCCTACCAAACAGTCAAAAATGAATTAAATGGAAAAAGACGAAAACAGTCTCAAAACTTTGATTTTTGATTCAGTTCTTCCGTAAATTTACTTACACTTGTTAATTCAATCTTTACGATACGATCTTTCTCCGAAAACGACTAAAACAATAAAATTAAAGATCTTCGTTTTAAAAAAAACTATCTTCGTGTTCGTGAAGTTTTTTGTTTTTGTTTTTACTGCTACAAAATGATCGTTAACCAATTTCGAACGAAGAACATTGCATTGCTCGCGCTTCTCCATTGACGTTTTTCGGCAGATTTTCAGTGCGAAACCAAAAAAGAACCAAACGGAGGAGCATATACTAATCGTGGATGTGCACACAGTACACTCAGTTACTCACTTTCTAAAGATGCCGTATTGAATTTTCCATAGAAACATTTCGTCCCCAGTCTTTTTTCACACTTACCAAGTTAAAAACTGGATGCACAGCGCGTATTAGGATATAGATTACATGGTTTTCGCTCACTAGTAGGGTATTTTAAGCATTTTAATGATTCCGTTTCTTTATTATTTTGATGTTTGGTTGTGTTTGAGAAAGTTATTATTAAAAATTAAAATTTATCAAAACTTTTCTTCGGTTCAGCTCCATTATTAATTAAATTTGTAAAATATTTTTTCATATGATATTATGTGCTTACACATTTATAACCATTTATAAATTGGGAAAATTTGGCTTTTGTGCTTGCTGCGTATAGAGTTATGTGTTATGTTGTTATTTGTTTTACGTAAAAGTTACTTTTCATTTTCTGGGTAAAAAAGGACAACATGCTTTCTGTTTAAAAGGAGCTAATATTAAGCGTTTAATGTTTCAATTTTTTTATTATGTTGATGTTTGCTTCTTTCCAGGGGAAATTTATTATACTAAGCCTTTCTCTGCAGTTCAGCTCACATTGATTAAAACTGTTAAAAAATTTTTACGTGGATTACTAGTCTATATACTAATACGTGCATCCGTTTTTTTCACTCTTCTCTAAAATTTCTGGTCGTTTTTGCAGTCACTTATTCATAACAGTGTGTCAGACCACGGTTAATATTTTTCTACGATTAGAGAAGAGAGATACCTTTACATTGCATTTTGATCGTTTCAAATGTTTTGATTGTTCGCGAGATCAAGAAACGATAGCAACGTTCCTTTGCCAACAAGTTTTAATTTCCTGATTTGAAAAGCGGGCAATGATACCATAGAAATACGAAAAGAGATAGAATAACATCTGTTAATTTATGCATGTTTTTCTATTGAAAAGTTATTGTTCTTTTGAACAATGAATTTCAATCCGCGTGTACTCGATCCAGTGTTTTTTCAGATGTTTTGCCGCGCAGTCTGTAGCCGACAATTCATGCAAAAGTTCCGACAATTTCAAGCCAAAAACGACAGCTGTTCCGTTGCTTAACCTTATATGGATAAGATACCTCCATATATGGGGATATTTTGAGAAACTTTTGCAAAAAACCGCTTCTTCTTTTGACTTGTCGTTCGAGAGATATCGAAGGAAGTTGCTGGAAGCCATTTTGTGAAGTGAAGTTTATGCCATTATTTGAAATGGCTTGTTTCGATATTTGTAGGCCCGTTTGCTTAACGTTTGAAATACTATGTGTAGAGGAGGTGTGTGGGAGTGAATTGTGAAAGTTTCAAGGCTTCTTTTCAAGGATTGCCAGTAAGAAGTCTCTTTTTGTGTTGATGTTTTTATGGCAGCCATGTCGAATATTGTCGTGTTTTCGGTGTAGCCGTTATCTTCACGAGAAACTTATAACGGTCATGAAAAGATTTATGTTTACGGTGGCCAAAAAACTAAATCACTTTCTTTTTAACTTGTGGGATGTTTTCTTCCAGCTGTAAAAAAACTATGGAGCATCATGTAAAAAAACTTTCTAGTTTATGCAGGATTTGTGGAGGAGTTGTGACAAGATCTAAAAGTTATGTCAATCCAAAATTATGTATTGACTACAGTGATGTTTTGAAAAATGTTTATGGAATTGTGTTGCGAAATGATGAAAAAGAGGTGAGTGTCTTTTTTTATATCTATGTTGCAGTTTTTAATTTTTTTCGCTCAAAATATGGATGTTCATTGTTACCTGAGGATATTTTCTGGAAAATTTTTACAGTGTTTTTGTTCATTATGTTCTTTTTATTTTTTTTCTCATAGGTGCATCCACAGATATTATGAATAAAATGCAAATTAACTTTGGACAGAATTAATAAAGGCTCACAGCCTAAAGCAACTACCTGTTATTTCTTTAAACCTCATGATGACACCTGTGAAATTTGCTACAGAAAAGCACCTATTTCTGTTAAAGGAGCTGTCAAAGTTTTTTCAGCTGTTGGTTTGAAGAAACATACCTCCTCATCCAAGGCTTTGATTTATTTAAAGATGCGTTTGATATTATTGATGGTGTGAGTGTCCTAGTTACGTTCATCATCAAAGAAGACTGCTCATGGAAGTTAGTTGCATTTGGAAGAAATGTAATCGAAAGTTCATGCCTGACTGATTTACCAAGTATTGTTCATAATGACAACCTTGAACTATTTGCAAACAAGTTAAGTCAACTGAATTTGTGTACTGGAATCTCGGGTTTTCCAGAAGTTTTGGAACGTCGAGTAGACTTTCGAAAGCCTTTTTTATCAGTTGATGGTAGTCAGGTTGCATTTGCGGAGACCAAGACAGGTGCCATGTTAGAAAAAGAACATTTCTGTATAATACGACATGTGAATTGTGAACTTCTGATTGATACCGATGGCATATGTCATGCTTGTAAAGGTTATAAACATCAATTACACCACGTTAGACATCGATCTGAAAACATCAATCAAAGCAGCATGAAAGAAGACTCCCATGTCAACATCCGTTATTTGACAATAGCAGAGATGGAAAAACGTATTGAAAACCTTGCAGGGGGGAGGAGAGCCGCTATTGCTAAATCAGTACGGTATGCTAGAAAAATAGAAAAAATGATGGAGAAGGACAGTGTCATTGTTGAAACCTCGCAGAGCTCACTGTTTAAAGCAATAATCAATGACAAAATGCCACCTTTTGAAGAAGGCACTCCTCAATGGCTTCTTTGGCAGCAGCAATTGGAACAGTCAACAAAAAGCAGTAAAGCAATGAGATGGCATCCGTTGATTATACGATGGTTTTTAAGCATATACCACACATCTCCAGCTGCATACCGCCATCTTACAAGTAAGAGGAATAAGTTCATTGTTCTTCCACATGTGAACACATTAAAGCAATACATTAATTTTACTGAACCAGTGTCAGGATTCAATGCTGATGTAATTGAAAGGCTCATTGATGATTCCCAAATTATAAAACTGAAAGAATACCAGAAGAATGTGTCATTGTGTTTCGATGAAATTAAAATCAAATCTGGACTGATGTTTAAAAGGTCAAATGGCAAGTTAGTTTGCTTCACAGAAATGGGGGATTTAAATGAAGAAATAAGGGAATTTCAACAGAGGTGTGAGGATTCTGAAGCTGAACGTTCTTTTGCAAGCTATGTCAATGTTTTTATGGTTCGTGGTATTTGTACCTCACTATGTTATCCTTTTGGCTACCATGCATCATTGGGTTTTACTGCTGACCAATTATTTCCTTTGGTTTGGGAAGCAACTCGTGTGCTGGAAGGAATTGGCTTTAAAGTTAGAGTCTGGGTGTGTGATGGTGCCTCTCCCAATCGAAAGAATTTTATGATTAATGCCTTAGGAATGGAGAACAATTGGACATGGAATCTCTTTACTCCTGAAAGGAAGATCTTCTTCATGTCAGATGTACCACATCTTCTGAAAACCACACGTAATAACCTGGAAAATTCTCATGGAAACCTTAACTCAAGAAATCTTCATGTAAGTTGGTAATTTTAGTAATAACCCAATTTGAAATTGGATTGATGCAGGTTATTATGAAGTGTTTTTGTAATGGTCCTTGTTATCTTATAATTGTTTCAGGTTAATGGGCAAGATATCAGTTGGATGCATATAGTATCAGTATACGAATGGGACCTAGGAGTCAATAGAATTGGTTTGGGATTACGAAAATTGCACAAACTCCGAGAAGAGCACATAAAGCTTACGCCACGAAACCGTATGAGAGTGAAGTTAGCTGCACAAGTAAATAAGATTTCCTCCTTTTGCTTACTGTAGAAAGAGATTATGTGTGTCATAACACATTTTATGAAAATTAATCTTTTCAACTCTATTTGTTTAAAGTCAACCCAAGTGTTATACATCTTTAAAATTTGCTACCAGCTGTATATTCATATCAGCTCTACTGTGCATGCTTTCGATGATGTCCTCCTTCTTATTGTTACTATTCAGAGTGGTGTGTTTGTTTTTTAATAAGATGTTTTACTATTTTCCAGGTTATCAGCAAGTCTGTGGCAGAGGCAATGCGTAGTCAGAATTTGTATTATACACAATCATCTATTCAGTTTCTGGAATTATTTGACCGTGCATTCGACTGTTTAAACGTTATGCGTAAAACATTTGATAAGCCAGACCGAAAACCATATTCAGATATCAATGATCCTCGATTTGAAGTAAGAGTTTTTGTTAATGTTGTCACTTTGTCATATCATTCTCCCTTGAAAATTAGAAATTCTTTTATTTTATCAGTAATATTTTTGTCAGTGTGTCACGGGCATTTCCCTCTGCTGTTTTTGTTTTTGCATGTGAATTTGCTTTTTCATTGAGGTTTGAAATAGCACATGACTGTGAAAGGCAAAGTGGTATTAAACTTATATGTTAATGGCAGCTCACCTATGTCTATTCTTGTACTAGTTCTTACAAAGTGTGTTGCAGTATTTGGACGATTAGCGAGCATCAGTTGAAGCCACTGTTGGGTTAACACAAGATGAAAAAAATAAACTTTGTTTGAGCCGTCAGACAGATTTTGGCTGGCATATGACAAGTATATAGCTTTTATTTTACTCAAGGCAATTTAATATTACTATAATGATTTCAATTTTTGTGTATAGTAGAAAAATAACATTTGAGACTAGGTTGAGAGTAAGTTTCAGTTGTTTCAGTTTGTAATCCACAATCTCTTTTATTTCATTTTAGTCCATTCGTTTATTGAATTGACCAAATTGCTGCTTCAAGAAGGTGTCAGTTTCATTTTGAGTGAAAAATTCTCCCAGGATCCACTTGAGGAGCACTTTGCAAGACACAGACGCGCTGGTGGTTGTAACGACAACCCGTCTTTGGCACAATTTCAACAACAAGAAGTAGCACTCAACCTGATTAAATCTGACCTTATCAGTGATCTTCGAGGCAACACAACTGGTCGTAACTTTGACATTCGCCCAGCTATAGACGTTAACGATGTTCGATTACCGAAGAAAAGACCTCACAAGTGAAGTACAAGCTTCTGACTATCAGTGTTATCAGATCAAAGTCCCAGACAGTGACTATAATCCTGTCAAAACAGCTATTTTTATAGCTACACATTCTAAAAAACATGTATTATTAGCAAAAAGTGCAACAGTTCTTGCACTTGGTCTAAGGTGTTTTTGTTACGATTGTTGATGTTAACAAATGCGAATCTTTTAAATTTTGAACTTCCTTTCCTAATCCCATGAGTATCCCATGATTCAAAGCACATCCTCATCCATCACACACAACAGCATAACAGAGAAAATACTTAAAGTACCTTGCATCGCACTGTTAGATGTGAACAGCTTGTTTGCGCTTGCATCGATGTAAGATTTTTGACTAGTGCGTATGCCTGCGTTGCGTCGCAGGCTTTATGTTCAAGGATAACATTTTTATGATTTGATGCAAATTTGGGAAATCGTCGGAAGTGGATCTTACTATTTCGTGCTTTCTTACTTGAATTATTGAAAGAATCCCGCATTATTGTTGCGTCATATAGCTTTTACACAGAGCACCACTTACGCACTTTGTTATTGCCGGTGATATTGAGTATAGATGATGATAGCCCCGTCGACGCCTACATAGTTGCCAGCGCGGTGTAAAATAGGGAACAATCTAAGAAATTTCATATCGCACTTTACCTTGCGTGGATGAACACGGATTTAACGCAACCTAATTTTAGCGAATGACCGCTTGATTACGGAAAATTGCCAGAAGGTAAAGAAAAGGTTTTGCTAATAATTCAAATTTTCCGCAACTTTAATTTAGCGAAAATACGGTCATTCGCTAAAATCGCTAAAAGGCGACGCAAAAAAAAGTCGGGAACAAAATAATTGGGCACATTTCACAAGATATAATATATTTCAAATATAACACAACCATTATTGAAACATAAATTCTATCGGTTTCAACAAAGAAAGAATAGTCAAGGAAATAATAAACCCTAGCACAAAGATCCAGAAAGAAAACAAACAAACTAACAAAAACATTAAAACATTACATTAAAATACCGTTTCACTTATGAAAAAATATTGACATTAGAATTTTTTTAAAATAAAGTTTTTCTAAGTGCAGGTTCAGCAACCTTTGATAACTGAATGTTAGTTTCTTGTTTATCGTTTTTATTTATTTTTGCCAACTTTCTCTTCAAAACTTGCACATAAGCTGTGACAAAGGAATGAGCTCGAATATCAATCCACTTTTCAATAACTTGTTCTTTTATAATATCACTGAGGTCAGAGTTGGGAAAATTTCTTGCAAGTCCATCCCAGTACTTATCAATCAATGAGTTTTTTTTTATTTCGTCATAAATTACTTCACGTAAGTCTTCACCTTTGTAGTTCAAAATTAATTCCACATTTAAACAAGTACGAACTGCATTTTCAACACGTCTGACAAAGAAGAACATGTCATCATTCACTTTGATTAAGCCACCTCGGTCTAACACCTCTAACCACTTCTTTGTATAGTCCAAAAAGGAATATCCTCTTAAATTGAAGTCTCCTTTAACTTTCAGAGTTTCCAAAAACTGAAGTGAAGCTGCAGCTGCAATGTTCTTTGAGTCATTTTCTTTAAGCTTTTCATATTTCTTAATCAATGCAAAAACAATATAACCAGCCACATAATAAAGAACCTGCTGTTCATTGTCAGAAAGTTTCAATTCCGGCACATCCTTTTTTCTCACCTCTGCTTTCCTTGCATTTTCAAATTTAATTATTTGCATCTGAATGTTAGTTGCAACAAAATAGTGAATACTGCTAAATGTTTTCCTTTCATATTTAGTGGGATTCGCCAAAAGTTTCTGCCAATTTAAAACATTCGATGGATCTTGCAAAAAGTGTGGTATTCTTGAACACATATTTTCACGACTTTTTCTCTTATCGAAATGCATATTTTTGACAATCCTTGACACCTCTGAAACAACGTAACTGCTATGGTCAAGCAACAGCTGTTTGTTTTCGCCAAACACAATAAGTAGCTCTTCTGCTAAATCTTTCACAAGGTTAGCAGGCATCTTTACGTCTGAAATCCTCAAACTATTGATAGGATCTGCTGCAGCAGCTTCAAGAGCATTTTTCAGAAATTCTGGTCCATTCAAAATCAATTCTTCATCTGAGATCTGAATAGTATCTAAAGAGCAAAATGTAAAACACATTCACATATGATAACAATATTTATTTCTCGAATTACTTGTTATTCAAAGAAAAAATATGCATCAAAATCGAATTCATAATAACGGTTTTTAAAAGCATTTTTGAATATGAATATGGAAAGGAAAATACCAAATAAATAAAGAAAGCATTTTACCTTTACTACATACAACTTTTTTCTGCTTCGCTGCCACAACAGCAGATTTTTTAAGAAGACGCTGTTGGTCTTTTAATGTCTTAGCTGCAGCCGATGAAACTAAAATCAGTATTTACACATCAATAAATACATCTTTTATATACAAACTAATGAGTGAAACTATATTGTTTTTTCCTCTCCTGAAGAAACTGAAATGGAAATAAACTTTAAAACAGATAAAATTACCTTCAGATGTAGAAGAATAGCATAAGGATATATGCTTTTCAAAGTAACTCCTCCGTTTATGATTTCGCTTGCAAGTGTTGCACTGAAATTGTGAAGTTGTCACAACCTTTTCTACATCCTCTTCATCACAGAAATGGATGGCTGGAATGTCATGAATTATCAAAGTTTCATGGTCAACATCTCTCAAAGCATTTACATCTTCGTATGATATGTCATCGGGTAAAAGAATCTCACAAGTTTCATATTCATTAAAGTCTTCTAATGTTAGTCGATTAATAAGAACATCCTCTTCTATATCGAATTCCAACAGAGCTTCATATTCACTATCCTCCATCTTGAATGTATAGTTTCCTCGTGTTTGTTATTCCTCGTGAATTGTCGGTAAAAAGAAGTTTACGACAGTCAGAAGACATACCTCAAAAGCACAACTTCTATTGTTTGAAGTTATTAAGACACATGGCGTTTAAATGTTGGAAACGAAAGAATTTAAAAGTCGGCGCGAACATTTGAAATAAATTAGAGCTGCACAACTATACGGCCACCTGCATTGTACACGCGGATATAACAAAAGATTTGAGGCCGATGTTATTCTATCTCTTTTCGTATTTCTATGATGATACATACATTTCAAGACAAAAATGTTATAAACGAAAGTATTGCACGAAGATTTATTAATGTTTTGGGGGTAAGTCACGCTTTTGTACTTTTTTGTTTGTTTTGTTTTGTTTTTCTTACAGTATGAATAGGGTTTCTGCATCATTACTTTTCCTTTAGGGAAGACAAATAAAAACATTAATACGCGATTGAAGAAATGAATATGATACTTTTAAATCATGACGTTCTGGGTTGGTGAAGAACAATATTCTACCAATTTTACCTTCGTGCAAAGAAAATCAGTAGGTAGAAAATTGTTTAAAATTCATATTTTGACACTTTTGCGACTTACGCGTTTGGCTTTTATTTAAATTGGGGTATGGATTCCATGAACAGCTACAACGATTTTCCTCCTGTACGCACAATTTATATTTACTACATTACATCGTATCGTGAAAAAGATTTATTATGAATATTTTGATGTGTTTCAAATCTTCCGATTAAAAAGGTTTTCTGTTCATAACTCCAGCGTTGATAGTGAACACATAAAAATGCTTTAGCTGGAATACTTAGAGATTTTTAATTAAAAGGGTGAGGAGTGTTTGTTTTCGTATTGACGCTAGATTTCTTAATCACGGGGAACCATTGCATTGCATCTTCAATCGATACAATTTATTCTACAGAGTGAAAAAAGCGGATGCACAGCGCATATCTTTTATTTTTGATGGGTTTTAGATCTTCCAAGTAAAACGACTTTTTTGTTGTGTGCTCCAGTGTTGATTGCAAACCTGGAAAAATGTTTGATCTATATGGTGTCTGTTTAAGTGGATCTTTAAATCAGGGGAACCATTGCATTGCCTCTTCAATTAGATGCAACGTTATTTGGAAAATACCTCTAGAACCTCCAAATAAATAACTGACATTTTTATGGTCCACGACATTGATGAAGGGGCGACGAACGGAGACGTCACTAAAATGTTTGATCGACGAAACCTCGAAAGTGGTTGGTTGTCGCTTAACAATCCCGTTTATGTTTTGGTATATTTTTAGTTGGCATGAATGTTTAGCTTATAATTCTATTCCTTTTTTTAACCTGGTAGTCCATTGTTATTTGCAGTTCGCTTAGAATTTCTTTTCTTTTTTATATTGCGAGATAAAGCGTAAACCTCTCCACATTATTGATTTTCTGTTGTGGTAGTGAGACACCATATACTCAGCTATATCATTTCTTCCTTAAGCATGGGTAAGAAGCCTTTTAAAAATTTTTCCTACTCACTTGCACCTTTGGTAGCAAATTGAAAGTAGATTCAGTTTTTCATGAGTTCATGTTGTGACCACAACTTATTTTCGTCGTAGAGTAGAAGATACATACCAGCTAATGTAAAGAAAAATGGCATTTCGTTGCGTTTGAAAGATCAGCCTTTGTTTATGGAGATATTAGACAGAAAGTTTGAAATTTCTCATATTGCTGGCACACGTTTAACTGATCTAAAGTAACTGAAAACAGCAGTGTATGTTCAAAATTCATGGTTGCATGTTCACAAGTTTATCACCCATGACATCACCCACCCTCCTTTTTAACAGTTTAAATTTCAAGTCGCAATGAACATTGCTTATTATACCTATCTATACGGTTTCTTCTGGAAGAATAGACTTAGTCAATCCCTTTTGGCTTGGGATAACCAGGCGTTTTTACCCTGGAGTCGTTTATGATAATCACTTGTTTCATATATATGCATATTGTATTGACTGTAAGTCCTAAAAGAGGTGTTCTTAACAATATAATGAACTTTTTTTCAGATGATAGTAATGACAACAATGTCATAATGAAAACCTCATTTTGTTATTATGTGAATAGTGCTTTCAAGTTCAATCTATTACATTAAATCTATGTTTTTCTTTTAGTTACCTTAAGGGAAGAAATTTGTGCAGAACTTTTTTTTGCGGAATTTATTTTTGCGGATTTCGCTCAAATCCGCAAAAATTAATTCTGCAAAAATGAATAAATATTGGTCATCCGCAAAAATAAATTCCGCAAACTTTTCTAAATTTTTCATCCGAAAGGAAAAAAGTCGAGGTTATTGAACATCTAAGGACTTATTATTACTCTTCGTCAATAACAATACAAACAGTATCTGTACTTGCACTATAATATGTATAACTGATATTATGACTGATATTATAACTGGTGAAAAATAGATGTTATTCCATAAATCTGCTATTTCAAGCACTGAATTAGGTGTTTCCCTATTTTCGATGTTATTATTTATTTATTTATTTACGAATGTTTACCCAGGATAGCCTCTTCAGTTCCGTAAGGTACTGTTATCAATGAGGGTCCTGCGAAGGAGGTCCTAGAGCATTTAAAGCCCCCATTTGGGCTACGGAAGCTGTAATGACAGGAACCGCTCAACTAGACAACCACCCTAGACATCATTCCTACTCTCTTGCTGAGTGCTAAGCAGAGAGGATTGATTCACACTGTTATAGTCGCTGGCATGACTCGGTCGGGGATTGAACCCACGACCTCCCGAACAGGAAGCGAGCACTCTACCACAAGGCTACCAGTCGGTAAATTTATTGCATTCGCAAAAATTAATTTTGCAAAATCTCTTTTGAAGTCGTCATCCGCAAAAATTTCTTCCGCAAAATATGGCATTTTTGGGTCATTTATCCGCAAAAATATATTCCGCAAAAATTTCTTCCGCAAACAATTTCTTCCCTTAATTTAAGCCGAGGGACATTAAGATCTATTGTCCCTCTCGAACTGTAACCTCGTGTACACAGCAACTATAATATGAATGTATCCTTAGTAAATAATTTCATTTTTTGTGAACTCCTTGGGGGTGACACAAACGCATACTGAACATGGGCGGCGAGCGATGCCGCCTTGGTGTCTAGTATGTTATAATTGTTAACTAAATATATTAAATGAATTTACTTATTATCAGTATCGTGAATGGGAAATTTATGCTCTTATTAATTTGTTTGTAGGTTTTGCTATTTCAAGTGTATAAGGCATCATCAAGAGTAATCAATGCCACTTTATGAATTGAGAAGAAACATTATAGTCATGGAATATCTGGTATACTGGAAAGAATGGAACTGCTGAACCAAGACAATACGAAGTGTTGTGCATTTCCAGACATTCTGGTTATAAACTAATACTATTAGGAAACATTGATTTAAAGATAACTCAATATCGGTTATCATTCATTTGAAATGAACATGTCACCGATTCAAGAATGTTTTATTAAAATTGAATCTTGTCAATTAGCGTTCAAAGTTGCAACATAAAACATTTAGATGTTGGTCATTTATCTGGGTTAATTTACCTGAAAATGTTTGGCAAACCTTGAAAGATAACTTGTTATGGATCTCACGTTAGTTTGACTTCCTAGTGCTTCTTTATGCATTTGAGAAACCAATTTTTGAGAATAAATCATTTTTATTCAGGCTACTTTTGCCACTGTGAGTGTCAGAAATTATTGAATCTGTACTCATGCATGAAAGAACTGGATATGATTGATCATAAAGTGTTTTGTTTTTCCTTCTCTTTTCTATCTCCGTTTCATATTCACAACATCAAATCCCCGAATGTTTCAGATTATCACATTATCAGACTACTCCGACCTCGTGTTGATTCTTTACATTATGACATTACTTGATAATAAGTTTTCCATAACTGAAAATTGCTATGGGCCAATTCCTGATAATTTTCATCAAATTGCCACATCAAAACGAGGCAAGAGAGCACGGTTTGATAAAATTTCGATAGTTGAATATGGAAGAGGTCATTTGAATCGCAATATAACTAAAAGGTTCATTATATTGATAGGATACAACGCATTAGTTCCAAGAAAATTAACAAAAACATCAGATATTTTTTCTGTTTGATATGGATGCGTATTCATGCATTCAACTCGCTCGTCGGGATTTGTCGAATGAAAATCCAGCTTTCGCGCATTCCTTATTTCCGCTGGCGAACAGATTATTACCCACTCCGCAACCCTTATATATTGATTTTCCAATGAAATGTTGCTAAAAATAACCATAAAACTGACTTTACTCTTTCACAGCTCACATCTACCATTTTGCGTGACAGACAAAGAAACAATCAATCAAAGAAACAGAAAGAGAATATATAGATGTTTATGACATTTTCACATGAAGTAATATACTTTATTAACCACGAGAAAGCTGACTTAATTGCAAACATGGTGTCTGAGTAACGTAACTTGTACTTATGTGTGTTTTCTATATTTCCTTCATTAACACTTTATTTAGAGTATTCACATCTTTCTATATGCAATTTTTATTACGTATTCAATCCTTGAGACTTTCAGTTGATGTCCCAAAATGTATGCAGCCCCTTTCCATCTGCTGTTTTAGGTCCAAAATAAAAGGAGATTGCATGTATAGTTGTCCATCTCTGGTGCTTACTAGTTCTACGGGGTCGGTTACACGTAAGTGAAATGAAATTCATGCTGGCATGAAGTTTCATACCAGCACGAAATTTTTTTACGTTACACGCGTGTTTCATTCCGGGTTGAATCTCATGCCGGCATGAAATGAATACTGACTATTTGCCACATGATTTCATGATTGAAAAATCTTTTATAGCGACTTTTTTTTCTCATTTAACACAAAATGGCCGAACGTAAACAGCTAGCAGTGTTGTTTTCGTGTTTGAGTGGAGTTTTAAGCTCAGTTTCTGTGGTATTACAACTTCACAGTGTTTTACTAATGAAAATCGTGAGCCAGCAAAGACGCCTTCAACATTCTCAGTTTTTGCAGTTTTGACTACAAAATTGCTGTTACTTTTAGATATCTCCGAAAAAAAGGTCAATATGGGTAAAACCTGGAAGGATTATGAGGGGGGTTTCGTGTCATAATGCCGTAGCAGGATGTCTTCGTTGCAGAGTACGGCGACCTTCGAGTGTCGCAGTCGCGCGTTACGCCGACTCTCGAGTGTCGCAGTCGCATAAGATGTCGTTGCAGAAGTCACCGTCGTAGCCTCCCTTTGATTGTGTGGTCCTTATTTTACATGGCCTTCTCATGGTAGTTCGTCGTCACACTTGTAGTTCGTCGTCGCACTTGTAGTTCGTCGTCGCACTTGTAGTTCGTCGTGGCTCTTGTAGTTTGTCGTAGCCTCGTATGTGGCAGGATAGATAGATGGTGGAGAAATTTAAACACAGACAAAATATCCCCAGATGAATGGAAGAAGAATTTACGCATGTCAAAAGAAGATTTTCATTTGTTATTAAATATGATCAAACCCTACGTCAAGCCAAGATCCTCCAAAGTTCGAGGTGATGTACTAAGTTTAGAAAAACGAGTTGCCATAACCCTTTACTATTTGAAAGACCAAGGGTCAATGAATATGACTGCAAATGCATTTGGTATTGCCCGCTGCACAGTTAGTCAGGTTATCCAAGAAATATGCTTAGTACTGACAAAGAACTTAGGCCCAGAGCTGATTAAATTTCCAGAAAAGAAAGAGGAGGTGTCAACAACTATTGCGGCATTCTTACAACGCTTTGGCTTTCTTCAGGTGATAGGGTACGTTGACGGAACACATATACCGATAAAGTAACCTACTGAAAACGCCCATGACTATTTTTCTTATAAACAAACATATTCAATTAACTGTCAAGCTATTTGCAATGTCTTCGGACAGTTCATCAACGTTGAAGTTAAATGGCCGGGCAGTCTCCATGACGCCCGAGTCTTTGCTAATTGTGATGTTCAAAAACGTTTTTCAGATGGAAAGTTAGAAGTGTTTTATAAAGAGTTGGTACCAGGTGAGGAATGTGTCCCACAAGTTATACTAGCAGACTCAGCGTATCCTCTACTTCCTTCGTGATGAAAGAATTCGACCACTGCTCATCAAACGAAGAAGTTATATTCAATCAAATGTTACGTGGCCCTAGAAATCAAATCGAGTGTGCATTTGGCAGACTAAAAGCGCGCTGGCGAATTTTGTTACGGCCGATGGATATTCCCGTAGAAAACCTTCCAAATGTGATATTTGCATGCTTCGTTTTACATAATTTTTGTGAGAGGCAGAAAACCGACGTCGATGCCAGGAAAAAGCCATTCAAGAAGAAAGGTCAAAGACCACTGTTGACAGAATAAACTCCTATACTACGCCAATGGGAAGAAGAGTTACAGATTCGATAACTAGTTATTTTAAAGAATATTTGTAAGTTTTATATTGCAAAGCTTGTTAAAAACTGATAAAATGAACGCAGTACATATTACAAGTTTTCATAATAAGGAAATGTAAGACTTTCATTCTGTTGTGACCCGAGGGAAAACGAGGACGAGTTCGGTGTGCTAACGTTGTGGTTAGGTATTCTCTGATGGTGATAATAATTTTGGGGGTGCTGCTGCTGGTACTTGATGGAACTGGTGGGCGATTACCACCTATAGCATCTACCAATGCCAAAAGCCCATCAGCAATCGACTTCCCTACGCTTTCAATGGATTGTGATATTTTTTCAAAGGCACTATTTGATTCTCTTGTGGCTTCTGACAATTGCTCTAGAATGTTCTGTTTTAATTTTAAGTCTTCTTTAGCCATATTCAAGTAAACTTGATCTCGTTGACTAGCAGAAAGCTGCTTTTCCATGTGTTTTCGTTTATTATCAACAAATTTTGGCGTTGGGTTTGACGTTTTATCTTTCATTGGTAGAATGTCCAGATCGTCATCATTTTCACTTTCTAATCCTACTTGCACATCTTCATCTTCATTCCCATCTTCATCATCATCAGGTTTCAGGCTCTCAGTTGATGTCACTGCATTTCTAATAGCTGAAGTCGCTGGCGACCCTCCCCAACGCGATTTCAACTCCTCCCAGTTATCGCAAATTACCTTCCCAGACCCTGATCTTTGCCCTTCTGATACAGCTTTCCTGTAACTTTGCCGGATTTCCTTTACTTTTGCCTTTATCCTTTCATATCCAGCGCGTATCGCTTTCTTGTCTTGCTCGATTTTTATTTTTTCTTTTGCAAGATCCGCGGCTGTCAAGTCTTCCCCTATCTGTGTTTCGGTGACGGGCCCAAATTCATTATGTTTGCAATATCTTTCAGCCATCATTGTTCTTACCTTACCTTAAAGCTCCACCAAATCAGCTTCAAAATCTAATCTCTTAAACTCACTGAAAGTTTTCTGCTCCCCAAAACATCCTATGAGGTCTCCTACCATACCATCAACCCAGCGGAACCTTTTCCCAGGTTTATGTTTTTTAGTTGGCGGGCAGGTCACGCTGGGCTCAAGTAACGGAGGTAACAGAGGTGGTTCTTCAGGACTGATCTCTTGTTGACTACTATCATCTAGATCAAATTCTCGTGCTGCCACTCGTTTTCTGAACTCCTTTCCATTCTCTTTATTTCTTAAAATTAATATCAAAGCGACCGTAAAAGGTATCCAGCACTGTGCAAAAAATTTTATTTTTAAACATACCAAAAAGATAAGTCTCAATGAAATAATTCAATATGAAATTGTTTCCACTCACGTTTTTTTTGAAGCCATATTTTATTTTTTGTTTTCACTTTCAAACATCACTTCTCACAACAAGAAAAGAAATATGTCGCGTTAAAAAACGATTAAAAACAGCAATAACGCACTTTGCGTATGAAAACCTGTTTTTCGTGCCGGCATGAATAACACATTCGTGGTTACACGTGTTTTTTAGCCCGGTATGAAATTTCATGCCTGTATACAACATGTGGGTTTTATAAAGAAACCGAAATGAACTCATGCCGGCATGAAATCATACGTGTAACCGACCCCTAACTCGTTTGTGGGTGAACTACGAGCAGCAACAAGTATTGAATTATTTATTAATGCTGAATTTTATGCTCAACATCCATTATTTTTATCTCTTTTTGATCACAAAGGAATGTTTTTCGTGTGTGGAGTCCATTTTAAAGTTTTCTATATCTAAGCACTCTGAAGATACAGGTTTGATTGCTGCTTACATTATTCAACAAGAAGCTATGTTTATGTTTGCAAAAAATGTATGATCATCCTTTTTGTGTTTTTTGGCTCTATCAAGTGTTTTGGAACGGAAAATACATCTTTTGCATCCTACTTGTGGTGAAACTACAACCCTCTCCAAAATATATTGGGAAAACTTAAAATATTGGTTTTAAAAGGGAAAATGCCCCTGCAAGTTGATAAGCCAAGTCCCCCCCTGCCCCCAAATTCAATGTTGCTTATGTTGAAAGATAACAGAATGTTTCTGGGGTGAAGAAAAGTAGTCAGGGGCCTAGCACCACTTCATACAACATTGAGATCAGGGGGAAGGGGGTTTTCCCAAATATTTTGTGGGGGCTTGTTTGAATTTAAAAAAACAAATGAACAGAGGTTTGCCTACAAAATATTAAAGAAATCTGTATTTACTGCATTTCAATAACACACAGGTATTTAACAGACTTTCTGGCCAAAAAACAGATCTACATGGCCACACAAATCAGTCATGGTTTCCAGACAGTCTTATTAAAAAGATAAACAAATAAGCATACCATCAAGTTTGAGCTGCCAATGTATCCCATACAAGTTTAAAATGGTTGTGCATGTCACTCTGCCACACCATTGATAGCCAAAACTATAGAAAGTATGTACAAACATACAGTTATGATTATTCAGGCCAAAGAAAAATGTATCAAGTATTTGAAGGCAGCAGAAATAAACTTGACTATATATACTATAGAGAGTGAAATACAAGGTCATTATCTTGAAGGAGATATCTCATCATCAAAATAATTGTGCTTATAATTCCCTGTACTCCTTTACTACCATTGAGAAACAGTCTTGGAGTCCAGTTTAAGTCATTGCCTCATGTATTAGGTATATATATATACATAGATTATATAAAAGGGGTTTTGTTTATTTAGTTTATGGACTTGTGCTTAGTTACGACTGCTACTTAGGACATCTTGTCAGTGTAGGATGGCTCAAACAAAACAAAATGTGACATAATGAAAATAGAAACAGAAGTGTTTCACACGTTACACACGTTACACACACGCTACGCACACGTTACACTTGTTTTTTGGCTGACTTTTCAATAAAGTACACTGCTTTGGAACACGTTACACACGTTACATCAACTTTTTTTTAAAAAAACAAATACATATTTTTTTATAAAAAAAAGTGAGTAACGTGTGTAACGTGTGTAACGTGTCAAATTCCCTATAGATTTCTCAGAACATTAAATGTAACGTGTGTGTAACGTGTGCGTAACGTGTGTGTAACGTGTACAATGATATCCCTAAGTTTAAAATTACTTATTATAGTTCTCTCATAAGAACAAGGTCTGCAAAATGGACAGTTTCATATCATGAATCGTGTAAATCTTTGCGTATGTCTGCTGCGACACGCCATTTTTTTTTACAGTGAATGAACTAGCATCAGCTGGCAACTTGGGTATTTGACGGAAAAGAGGACACTTATTTCTTTTAGTTAGTCTGGGCAGATTTCCCTTTTTTTGTGGATCTTGTGGTGAGTTGCCAGACAGAACAGGTAGCTTTCTTAGCATGTCAATAAATACTTGATGATGAATACATTGGGTACATTTTGCAAACTGTTCTTCCTGATATGTTCATCTCCTGATGCAGATATCTTAAAATGTACAGGCATTTCAAAGGAGTCTTTCTATATGCTGTCTTCATCCAAAGGGGGGAATGTCAAACTGCTAATTTTCTTTGTTTACTTTGGAAAGAAAACGTTTCTTTCAAGAAAGAAAGGTTTTCCGGGAAAGAGAGATACGAAAATTATGTCCATACTAGCCGCCAAGGCGGCGTCGCTCGCCGCCCATGTCTACCTGCTGTGTATCACTGTATCGATAAACGTCAAATTTCCTTATAAACGGCTCATACAACTTGGAAAAGATTCGAAGTCACAACCTCTGGTGTGCAGTCAGTGTTACATCAGTGTTACATTACTAAAACTATTTTTCAGGTTTTTTTATTATGTGTTACTTATTTGTTTTTTAAAACCAATCGTTGATCAGCACAACAATACACTCAAAACGTAGGAAGAAAAAACTTCAACTTTTTATTAGCTTTTGTTTTAAAAAAGTTACGCGCTCTAACATGGGTGCTATCAAACGTAAGGGGGAAAAGGTTTTTCTTTTTAAAAAGATCACACGGGAGGAGAGAAAAAAAGGCACGTGCTAAATGAATAAAGTGAATAAAAAAACGTTCGATCTGATATAAAATAAAATAGATTAAAAGAAATCGATTAAAACAAATTAAGACAACTATTATGACAAAAGCAAAAAAAAATATTTTGTTTTATGATACTCTTTTTTTAGCTATAGGTTTTTAAACATTTTGATTGCTCGAAAAAAAAGTTCACCCGTCTCAGACAGTCAGGCAAGGATACGTTAGGATACACTGGCAAACATGCTGCCACGTTCTGCTACTGCTGCTTTTTGTCCAAACTGTTTAATCAGTTAGTTTCTTTGTATTTAGTTGATGTACTGTTTTCAAAGCCAAGTCAACGTGGAATATAAAACTAACAAGATGCCCTTGCAGGCATAAGGATTTCTGCAAAATCAGCTGAAGTATGAAAAGAGAAAGGCTATGACATTCATGAAATTTAAGAAAGGTTTAATCATTTCCGCAATATAAATTTCTGATCATGTACTCCCCAAAAATCTGGATAGAACATAATTGGCACTATGCAAAACTTTATATATACCAATAAACAACATTAAACTTGATTAAATCTGAACGACATAATGTTATTAATTTCATTGGTACGAAATGATATTAAGGATTCAGTGATCAATTCAGATAAAACAATGAGTATGCATGTAAGTTAATGTAAATGTTACGAATTTATGAATTCAATATGTCTTGCCTATCATCCTAATAGA
Organism: Turritopsis dohrnii; assembly: GCA_027922465.2. Taxonomy (NCBI): domain Eukaryota; kingdom Metazoa; phylum Cnidaria; class Hydrozoa; order Anthoathecata; family Oceaniidae; genus Turritopsis; species Turritopsis dohrnii. The sequence goes on from BQMF02000403.1 coordinate 271,698, forward strand.
ATTCCTAATTCACAAGCACAAACAGGAAAGCGTAGATTTTAATGATACAAAATACATGTATATAAACATTAAATTTTTAATTACGTATACACGCCAGAACATTATGAAAGGATAACAACACAATATGAAACATTACATTAACTTCCAATAAACTTAATGAAAAAAATAACGTCAAATTTATACGCTTTATGATATCACTGTGATTACGTATGTACGGTCAATCTTCCTAATTATTGAGACTTCCCAAACACAAAAAGTAAACAAAGATTAGGATTATGAAAAGTATGACCTCAACTTATACCAAAATTAGCAAACATAACTGAAAGCAGAAATTTGAGTTAAAGGATGTCCAGTATTTAAAAAATTACAGACAATCAAGGTAAGTTTCAATTTGCTATTGTAAATAGAAAGTCCTCATTCCTAATTAAAGATATTGATAATACAGCCAAGACCTTATACAAGTAGCTAAAATAGCTAGAGAGAAACATCAAACATAAAATGATGCACAGGCAGAGAGGGTGGACAAGACATTCTTGTATGTTGTTGGAGCTGAAGAGGAAACTGAGCTGAGCTGTATGTATCCAGAGCTTAAAAAGCACCACAGCCCACACATGAAACAAACGATAGGCTTAAAAAAGAATCCAAGACATTTTCCAAAAAATAAAAGCATTCCTTTTCACATACTGTTTTATAAAACATTGAGAACTTACTTTAGAAAAGAATGAGCGCAGTAGAATCATCGTAAGATAATTATAAATTTCTCTCCTTCTCCCTTAAATCTTCTTTTAAATCTGTTCCATATTGATCAATCAACACGAGGGGTTTCTTCGGTTTCCTCTACCATTATGCGAACGGCGTGCAGACGTGAAGTCGAAAAATAATACCCGGATGATCACATGGCGGAAATTCAAGTCAATAAAATAGCGCTATTAAAGTTAATTAGCACCCTTTCGTAATAGTGGCGCTCTATGCACCAATGAATTTTGAGTCGGCGGCTGTATGAACCAATGAACTTCGAGATAGAAAAAATCGCTAGGTTTGGACAGTAAGATGAAAAAAAACTAAGAAAAACGACGAAAGTAAAGGCTTTCTTGCTTACGCAGAAATCCAACAATAATGATAAAAACAAAACGTTATTTCTATTAGTTCATCAGCCAAAAAAAGTCACGTTCGATTGGGGTTGCAATGTATTTCCTTCGAAATCACGTCGCACACAAAAAAAGAAATAATTTCGCTCACAACTAAATCTACCATTTTGCGTGACTTACAGACAAACAAACAGACGGAGAATCGGCTATTAATATATAGATGATCGAAACAAGTTAGTTATATGAAGAACTGTTTAGGTTTTCCAACAAAAAGAAGATCCACATGGTGCAAAGTCAAACTGTCACAACTAAGTCCGCCATTACGGATATTTCGAAAAACTGTTTATCACTGCAATTTTAATGTCAATGGTAGTTTACAGAACCAAAAATCAAACGCCTATCACACACGGTTGCCAAGCAATCAAGCATTTCAGTTTGAAATTTTCAGACAACCCTCCACAAAATATATTGGGAAAACTTAAAATATTGGTTTTAAAAGGGAAAATGCCCCTGCAAGTTGATAAGCCAAGCCCCCCCCCCCCCCCCCCCCCCTGCCCCCAAATTCAATGTTGCTTATGTTGAAAGATAACAGAATGTTTCTGGGGTGAAGAAAAGTAGTCGGAGGCCTAGCAGCACTTCATACAACATTGAGATCAGGGGGAAGGGGGTTTTCCCAAATATTTTGTGGGGGCTTGTAGGTATCAAGTTCTTTTCAATAATGTTTATTTCACCACGAATTAGTAATGAATCTTACACATCTATTTCGATATTGTTTTACGATGATTACCAGTCAAATTATCTTTTACCTCTTGCCATTTTGAAATGAGAATCTCGAAAGAGTTTAAAGGGGCCTCGTCTTCCATTTGTTACCTCAAAATCAAAATGTAAATAGGTAGAAGATGTAAATGTAAGAAAAGATAGTCTAATGACCAATAACACTAGTTCTACTGTAGATATTTCTACAGGAGTGAGTTAAAAGTAGGGGCAAGATTTTGGCAGAAAATGAATAAGGATGATCCAAAGTCCATCCGTGATTCCATTGAATCAACTTTGAAGTCACTCCCACATTCAGAGAATGTTTTTGTCAACATTCAAGTTGCTTTCAGGATTTTAGGAACAACCCAATGACATGTTGTGAATGTGAAAGAACATTTTCAGCTATGAGGAGATTGAAGAGCTACTCAAGGTCAACTATGACAGAAGATAGATTAAATGGGTTAGCTTTAATGCATGCTTATTTGGGAAATAAAATAGATAAGGATACCATTATCAACAGATTTGCCTTGAAAAGTCCTCGCAGTCTTTTATGTAGTCAGAAATAAAATTGAGTTCCCTTTTTACAATTTCACAGGAATGACCGTGAAAGTGTTTTTTGATAGATAGAGCTGAGGTTTGCACCCTCATATAGTAACTTGATGACTTCTTATGGACTCAGAATGCGTTTTTTTTTGGTGTATATGATACAAATATAGGGTCACTGGCGCGGCATTTATTTGCTTGTAAACCCTATCTTTTCGTGTTTTTTATGTATAAATGTAGGATCACTGGTGCGGCATTGATTTGTCCATAAACCTGAAATATCCGGCCATATTACTTCCAAGGTAATGATGCGCCTAGGCATGCTGACGTGCCTTGATATTAGGTGAAACAGATGCTTAAGTCCTTCATACTACTATTGATTTGTGATACCTGTGTTTTTTTCGAATACAACAAAACACATACAAGAAAGATGCTTCAAATGTAACAAAGAAATGACTGTTACCTGCCTGTGAAATGTTAAAATAACAAAAGGTTCCAGGAGTTTCGCCCATAGACCCCACTGGGCCACTCAGAGCGCAACCTTTGGATGCGAAGGATACTCCTTCCGGAACATTTATGACTGACCTAAAAAAAGTCTGACTACCCCCTGGAATGTATAGATCTTCTGGTATCTGGAGGTCCCAAGTATTATATTTCTACGCTTATTTCTTATTCAAGCTTCAAGCATCTTTCTAAGTTCATGGAGACTTGCTTCTCAAGCTATCTATGCGGCTTCCGTAAAGGTTATTCAGCCCAACATTGCCTTTTTAACTTACTTCAAAGTTGGCCAAGTCGTCTTGCTAAATCCCAAAAGATAGGATTAGTGCTAATGGACCTTTCCAAGGCTTCTGACGTGTTACCCCACGATCTGCTGATTGCTAAGCTTTGGGCTTATGGAATGGGGTATCGCAGCCTAAAAGTTCTATATAGCTATCTCTTAAACAGACATATGCGGGTTCGAATTGGTACCTTTTTTAGTGAGTGTTTTAAAGTAAACTTGGGAGTCCCCCAGGGTTCAATTTTGGGCCCTCTATTATTTTTAAATGATCTTTTTATGATCGCCAACTTTGGAGACGGTAATACCCTTAGTGCATTTGGAATAACAATTGACGAGGTGATGCCAAAACTATCAGGGGATGTTCCACCTGTCGTCAATTGGTTCCGGGTTAATGAGATGGCGGTCAATACGGAAAAATTCCAATTCATGCTAATTGGATCTAATAATGATCCGTATGAGCTCCTTGTCTATAATCACATCCTGCCTGCTGTACCGTGGGTAAAACTTTTGGGAGTGACAATTGATAAGGAATTTAAATTTTCTAAACATATTGATAATCGCTGTGCCGCGGCAAATTCCAGGATTAGTTCGTTACTTCGAATTTGTCCATTTTTAGACAACAGTAAAGCTTCACTCCTCTCAAATGCTTATATTTTGTCTAGCTTTAGGTATTTTCCATTGATATGGATGTTTAGCTCTAAGGGTGACAATTTAAAAGTCTGAAAAGTGCATACTAGAGCCCTCAGAGCTATACACCAGGATTTTGAAACTTCTTCTGACTTAATTGTGAAGTATAAATGTGACTACATCCACTTACAGAACCTCAAATCTTTGGCGATTGATGTTTTTAAGTCTGTAAACCATTTAAATCCAGCTTTTATGTGGAAAGTATTTGTGCCTAAATGTTGTTATCACGATTCTCGTAAAGGCCAGTCGCTTGTACTTCCCAGCAAAGCCGAAGGCAAAACCAACTCCCTTCTTTTTCGAGCTGTACTGCTGTGGAATCACTTGCCTAAAAGTTTAAAGCGAGTCGAAACGGTTAATCGGGGTTTAAATCAGGGTTAGCTATGGCAAGGCTTGTAAAACACAGGAAAGATTAATCTAAAGACACCTTCGCCATTTACTGCAAGCGTCAAATTTGTAAAGTGTGAATATTTCAATCATACATTTTAATCTTTTTGTTTACATTTTTTATTCAAATTTTTAGTTTGTTGGTTTTAATTAGTTTTTTATGGTGGCCCACAAGTACCACGGCAAAAGTAAGTAACTCAGTGGAGATTTAAGATAATTTTTTTCATAGTGGAGCCGTCGACGGATGAAGAGGAGTTCGACGAAGAAAGTACAATTAATTATTACTATCGTTCTAGATTTGAATGTAAAGAAATAATTTCACTTCTCGAAAAGCGTCACGGTCATCCTATTATCAAAAGAACATTATTACGCAGGTTAAAACTTTACGGACTGTCAAGAAGAAACCAACAAGTAAACAACTATAACCAGCTTCGAAGAAGATTAGTGGAAATTGTGAATGGACCAGGAGCATGTGGTGGGTATAGGACGGTTTGACATACACTCCAAATGGAAGGATTGCAAGCGCCGAGAAACGTTATAGCAAGTTTTCTTAAAGAAATTGACGCAGAAGTTACATAATTTAGAAAAGCAAGAAGGCCTAAAAGAAGGCAATACAGAAATCCAGGACCTAACTATGCGTGGCACATCAACAGGTATGACAAGGCCAAGCCATGAGGATTTTCTATACACGGGTGTATTGACGGGTTTAGTAGAAAACTCATATGGCTTCAAATCTGTAGATCAAATAAGTCACCAGACAAAATTGTACACATGTATCTTAATGGTATCATTAATGATGGAGGCTGTCCCATTGAATTAGTAACGGATCTAGGGACAGAAAACGCGATTGTTGCTTCCATGCAAGCATATTTTCGTGATAATGCTGATGCTCACAGATACGTCCCTTCAACAAGAAATCAGAGGTTTGAAGCTTGGTGGTCCATTCTTATTAAAACGAGATTTATTTGGTGGCAAAATTTTTTCTCTGACTTGGAGTGTAAGGGTATTCTTAACTTAAGCGATGAGCTAAATAAACAATGCTTATGGTACAAATTTTCTGGGCTCATTCAGAAAGAACTAAATGACATTTTGGAGCATTAAAACACACACAGAATCAGATAATCTCGATATTACTGTATCGCTGGACGACCGGATGCAATCTTTTACAATCCTGAAACCTATGGAGGCACCGGAATGAAATTAAATGTAGACATTGCGGAGATAAATCACGCTTTTGATAACATTAATGAAACAGATGAAGAAAATGAATACGACGAATATTGTGATTATTTGTTCCAGGAGTCATCATTGGAAATGCCAAACACTTGGGAAGAAGCACTTACAATATATCAAATTTTGATAAACGTAGCTCAAGGGTAGTGAAAGCAAAGCGTGTTTTCGCTTTATTGAACAAAACTTCTAAAAAAATAGCTTATTATATTATTATATTATACGTACAAGTGAAAAAGTGAACACACTTTATAATCCTTGACAATATGCTGTATGCATAATCTCCATGAACGAAGTTTCGTTTTTCATGTGCGATACTGGTAATGTTATTGTCCTGGAGCAAGAGCTAACAACAGGATAACATACTTTGTGCTCAGGGTATTTTAGGAAACAATCATGTTCAAAATGAACGGTAATTATAAATCCTTCTGAGTCAATAGGTTTTTGTGATTGCCCGGTTAACCATGATAAAATCCTTGGAGCAGAGACGCTTGCTTATTCAAAGTTGCTGAAGATGGTATCAGTATTACCACCATCACGTACATCTTCCCATGCAACTGCTGCCTCCAATGGTTCTATTTCTTCAGTGTCAACCTTACATAAGAAATCTTCCAACATGTACATAACCATTTCTTCTACTTGTCGTCTCGTTGACTTTTCTTGAGAGTATAGAGGTCTTACAAGAGAAACAACGTAATTTCCATCGACATTCTTGCTAGATGAATTATCTTTTGAAAACAACGGCTTCATTAAATCTGGAAAACCCTTAAAATAACATTCCAGATCAAATATGGACATTCCTTTACGTAACTCTTCCAAAAAACAAAGACGATGTGTGATGATGCTGACCATGATAGATTGCATGATTTCATTGGCATGCGACTTTGAAATCACGCCAGTACATCTATGGTCAAGACAGTAATCAGCATGTGATTCGGGATCAGCAGCAACTATGTTGAGAAACTCTCTTTCATCGTCAGTGACGTGCTTGTTGATGTCTAGATCTTCCTTGTCGATGTCATGATCAAACTGCAGATTAACAACAGTTGGATGCAAAAAGCATGAAGGAGGACCACCTGGGCTAAACTGTATGTCACAATCTGCCCGTGTGCCTTAAAATCCTCATTTTGCACATGAAGCATAGAGTCCTTTGGTGTTCCATTTGGGAAGAGAGTTGAGAAAATTTCATTTATAGCCTTGGTTAAAAAAACGTTTGATAGTGCTCCATTATCAATACCATCTTCTGCAGTGAAATGAATCATCAAACGCTTCCTCAGTCCCTGCTTCTTGACTTCTCGTTTCCATACAGTTAAAATTCTGCCCAGAGATGCATTTCTCCTGAAAACAAAGAAGAATTGGTCTTCCATCTTCACCTTTGATTTTAGCAGCAACACAATGTCTTCAATTGTGTTCGCTACGTCATCATTGCATAAAGCAGCAGTGTGATTTTCATTTGACATAGTGTCTTTATGTAATTCTGCAAATTGATTAGGAGCCTGAATATTTTCTGTAAGCTCAAAATTTTCACTGCTATGAGTTAATAGAAACTCTGGAATTATGAAATCATTTGAGTCTCCAAAAAGACCATCAAAATCATTTCCAATTTTCATTTTCTTTTCCTCGTTGTTCTCATCATCATTGCCACTATCAATTTCACTTAATCGTCTCTTAGCGGTTAAATCATTTTTTTGCACAAAACAAGTTATCCTTTTAAAATCTTTCCCAATCTCTCACTGATATCTTCGTAGAGTAAAGGCTTTATCTGAACCTGGAAGTGTTTGTTGGATTTCAATGTTATTCTCATACAGTAAAGTGTAAAAGCTGTCATGATAGTCGTCATAGAGATTTGGATGGAATTGCTTCCACTTATTCTCAACCAAAATGCGCAAATCGAGAGAGAGAAATCCCAGTAGACACTCTCAACATGACCTTTTTTTCCCTTTTAGGTACCAGTTTCCCATCCTTGTCTTGCAAAGTCATTATACCAATTGATATGTTTACTTCTTTCTCTTTGGATGGTTTTTCCTTCTTTGTTGTTGCTTTGGTAAACCCTTTCCATTGTTTTGATTTATACTGTCAACATGATTTTATATTTTGAACACACTTCAACTTTCAGATTTTAATAATCAACTAACTTCCACCACAGTGGTAACAGCATTATTTACTGCCAGAAACTTGCCACAGTAACAGCAGAACATTCTGTTTATGGTTTGCTTATGGTTGAACTTGTTTGCCTCAAAGCATCGGAATTGGAGTTTGCATGCATAGAGTGTTTACCCAGAAAACCATGTCTGTGGCATCTTACAGAACATTTCAAGTGTTTATTTATTTATTTATTTTTTAATTCGTCTTTTAGTTTAACAGTGAGATCTTTCATGAAAATTCATGAAAAGGTCTATAGATTCGTAATGACAACTAATTTTTATGTCATGGTAACATTGACTTAATGTCAGTTGTCAACAAAAAAACATACAAAATTAACACAAATGGCATAATAATACTAAGTATTAAGTATTGTAATTACAGATTATCTTATACATTGTCGATAATAATTGTCAGATAATAAAGAAAGGTATCAAGAATCAGATAATGGAATGGAGTTCTATAACGTAATATTACTCATATCACAACAAAATGTTTCTAAAAAAAATATTCATTTTTGGAGTTGTTATATTTGCTGTTTTCCTTATTGGAATTATGCATTCATCTCTTTTAGATGAGTATTTCAGAAAGATTGATAGCGGTGAGTTACTTCTGTCTCTTTACTACTTTCTCTGATTGCTTGTTTCGCTAAGTTCTGTGAAACTTCATTTTGCCAATTTGTACATGATTCGCTGTGGTCATAGTAAAACAAAAGAAGTTCGTCCCTACCGGCAGGGATATGTAGTTACGGACCATATGACCATATTTCCCGATTTTCCACAACATCGGGTTAATTGCTGTTTTCACGTCAGAATCATCCCTGACATTATTACGTCTCATTTGGTTTTATTTAGTCCCATGTGATTACAATGGTTGTGCTTTTCACCCTAGTGTTACAATTTTGTTTTTTAAGATCCTAGGATTTTTTGATTTCTTTCCCAATTAAAATCTATAAACCTCATTGAGCGATTGCTTTATTAGTTATAAGCAACCAAGGTCATACAGACGTTAGTAGTAATATTGCTTAATAAATCACCATGCAGGTAAAAAAAATAACAGGAGATTGAACTCTTTTGTTTCTATTCAAATCATCCGAAACAATAAGAAATTTCAATAGAATTGAATAGGCTTTAGAAAAGAGTTCAATCTCCTGTTTTTTTTGTTTTTTTTCTACCTCCATGAAATGACCATCTTCAATCATTATGTTGCTTAACTTGTTGCTAAGCATTTATCGAAAATACATTATGTCACGTCTTGAAAATCATTGAGTACGTTTTAGTTCTTTATTAAAGGGAAATTAAGCCTTTATCAAAAACTTTTTATATTAGCTGCAGAAAGGTCTCATTAATCTTCTGTGATCATTAAAAATTATTTTAAATGATAATTATACTCAGTTTTTCGTTATTTAGTATCTAACAACGGACGCCATTGCAGTGCTCTGAGATGGAAATTTTGACGTCACAGCGCGATCGCTGTTTTTGTAAAGATTACATAAACTACAATATTTTGTTTTTGTTGATGAAAGTTATTAAGTTCTTCGTGATATAAAACCTTTATTAAAAAGTATTACGTTTTAGATTTATAGCAGGTATACGTGCGTAAGCGAGTTTTTAAACAAATGTGTATATTTTGGATGTATAAAAAATGAAATCTTCGGTAATGACTATTTTTATTTTTCTTGAATCGTTGCTGATAAACTTATTTTACATTTATGTTGATGAATGATAAATATTTTCGTATTTATGTTGTTTTTCTACCTTTTCTCGCATCTTTAGAACATAGACGTAAAAAACATGCCATCATGTGCTGCCTACGTCTGATATTTCTGCAAATGAAATTCGCTCTGTGACGTCATGATATTTATAACGAAAGCTGTAATGGCGATTTAACTAAGTTGTTTTTTTAGCAGTTTTTTTCATTTGGAATACCTTTTATACATAAAAAGGTGTTCCTGTAGGATAAATGAAGTATTTCATGCTCAAAATCAGAAAAAAAATTTTAAGGCTTAATTTCCCTTTAAGTATCTAGGTAGAATGCAAAAGCAATGAAGTGATGCGATGTCGTCAAATTCAAACATATAATTCAAAAAACAATGTCGCAGACCAGTTTTTCATGATTCTTCGGATAACGTTGACACCATATATACCTTATTACAGGAAAGTAACGAATCATGAAATCAATGCGTCATGAAATTAATGTGTCATAATATTAACGCGGTCTGTGAAAAATTTGCATTTTAGAAGCATAGAATTAACGCGGTTTTACAAAAAAATACATTGCGGGTGCATGAAATTAACGCGGATTTGGTAAATGGAATAAAAAAACGACAATATTTTTTTGAAGTTTTCTTTTTTTTTTCCTTATGCAAAAGGGTTAAATTCTACTTCCGCACCACTCCTGGCACCCTTTACGGCTCGAACCACCCCTACTGACTTCCACCCATTTAAAATTGTGTGACGATCCACCTATTGATAAATTTCATTCATTAACTTAGCATGGATAGGCTTGAGGGTTGACAATTTGAGATCGACTTAAACCGTTGTTGCATCTTAAGGCGTGAAAAAGCATGATTTTTTATATCCTTCAAAATTACTTTGAAATACACTCTTTTTTTATAAGAACCATGAAATTTTTTTTTCCACTTTTAGCCTCAAATTGTTCTTATGTTGTTCTTATTTTTGGTGGGAAAGACTATTTTAAAGCTACTCAAAGTTTTTTGCTTCCAAACAAAAGATTTTTACTTTTTGAACCTCGTTTTTATTCTTCTAATTTTAAACTGTAAAACTAGAATATCCTCTGTTACATTTTTCAACAAGAAAAAAAGAAAAAAAAAACATTTCAGAAAAATTTTGAGACTCAGAGCTTTTTATTTTTTGGCCATTTTGAGCCTAATTGTTCTTATAAACTGTTCTTATAAAAAAACAAGATGCCCTTACGGGCAGAAAGATTTCTGCAAAATCAGCTGAAGTATGACAATGGAACACTAACAATAACATTCTTGAAACTTGAATGGTTTTGAATGATTGAATACAATACAATACAATACAACATTGACTGCTGCTCAGTGTAGACTGCACACAGCGGGTGAGAATTGTAACACACAAAATAAAATGAGTTTTGTTATTGAAATTTTGAAGTTATATGTTCAAACAGCTGGCCAAAGGTGTGCTACCAGTGAAAATTTTCATGAATAAATGATTTGAAATTATATGTTTATAAAGTTTATAAAAATTCTTTTAGAAATTCGAAAAGGTTGAATGATCTTTACAAGGCATGCCGAAAGTGTAATTGATACTATGTAGAACTTTATTGCATATATACATCTGAATGACATGGAACATTGTTTATTTTGGGTATACAAAATTCAATTAGGTTTATATTGATCTTTTCTGATATCACAGTGATTACGTATGAAAATCACATAATATGCTTTAAACATTTGATATGCACTTCCAATCTTCTTAATTACATACAAACAGAATTCCCAATGTTGCAAATACAAAAAGTAATCAAAGATCTTGATCATTAAAAGTATATGATCTATAAATTTATACCAAAATTTACCAAAATTTTGTATTGTGTTACTAATGGTACAGTATTTTGAATTTATACACAGTTAGAACATTTCAATTTACCAGGATAATGATCAAGGCTATATTATTACAAAACAAAACGCGATTATAGAAAAAAACATATCAACAAACAAATCAACAAACATAAAATAATAATAAATACATAATAGTTTATACTGACGCTCGACCCACACACAAGCCACATACAAACAGGAATAAATTCACAACAGATAACACGAGCAAACACGGGTCCACGCAGCACGTAAAAATTGAACACAACGTAATTGTTCATTAACAATCGTGATTAGGAAGATCATTCGTAAATAGGGGCATTGTCAGTATAACTGAGCTAGAAAATCATCAATCAAAAGTGGTGCAGAGCAGACAACCACTACAGAATGTTGGAGCTGAGGAGGAAACTGTATTAAAGTATTACAACCCAAACAAGAACCAAAAAAAAATCTGAAACATTTTTCCCTAATAGGAACACATACCTCTTTGACTTAAAACTTCTTAATTTACAACTTTTTAGTTAGAAAAGAATTATCACACTACAGTAGAATATTATACGTATTCCTCAGAGCTTCATAAAAGCTACAAAAACTTTATTGACACTACAAACACTTTAAACTATATTTACCATCAGACCACATACTTATTTACACCTGAATGAAAAATACTTACTTTATTTTGGAATAAAGTATACAGAATAATGAGTGTACATTGATCATTTCTGATTTCAAAGTAATTACGTAAGTAAATCATGCACATACTTCAAACACTAAAGATTGCTATCAATCTTCCTAATTACGAATGGACTAATTGCAAACAAAAAAGTAAACAAACATTTTGATCATGAAAAATACAAAACTGAAAGTTGAATGTTTTTTACAGGATGTGAAGTGTTTCGAATTGTATATCAAAATTAGGAAGGTTGTCCATAATTAGAGACATTGATAACCTAAAAACTACTGATCACCGACAAAAAAAACAATACTGTATTTCAAAGCATTATACAAGCACATAATAAGCTTAACATAGCTAGAGTGAAACATTAAAGATATAAAAAGTGATGCTGAGTAGGCAGACAGTTGGAGCTGATATGAAACTTAAGCTGAGCTGTACGCATCCAGAGCTTAAAAAGCATTACAGCCCACATTTGAAACAAACAATGATCTTTTTTTAGAAAAAATCTCAGACATTAATCTCAAAAACAAAACATACCTTTTCATTCTGTTTATAAAATGAAACGAAAAATCACCATTGAATCATAATAATATAATATAAGATAATAATAAATTACTGCTACAAATTTTATTCTTCATCTTCAGTTTTGGAAATGTGCATCTTCTTTAATTATACTGACTAAAGCTGCTTTGGTATCCTTTTGGTGTTTCTTCGACTGAAATGCGTGACTTAGGCTTCGTGTAAACATTCGCACGAGATTTTCAAAAACCGCTAGGTTTGGACAGTGAGAAGAAGAAAAAGAACAGAGCCGGTTTTAAGGTATTTCTTGCTTACGCAGAAATCCAAAGAGTGTAATAATAATTTCAGGTTTTTGAGGCTAATAAAAAAATGTGGTGTGTATTTCATATTTGAAGCTTCATTGTCAAAATGGCTGAAGCAACACTTATACTTTTGGTGTTTTCAAATCATAAACAGTTTTTTTCTTTTTTCGTAAAACTGTGTATTTTTGAAGATATTTTCACTTCTTTTTCACAGATTATTTTTTTCTTTATTTTTAAGTTAACATCATAGCTGAAGTTCTGCTTATTTTTACGAAAAAAATAAAAAAACGTTTTTAGATCAGTTATTTAGCTTGAATTATTGCTATATTTCCATCTCAGAGCTTTTTTCGTTCTTACATTGGGGCTTTACATTGGGTTCTTACTAAGTCACTTTCTTAAAAGAGAAGCAAAACTTTCGCGAAAGTTTCCCCTACTCACGCCTTAAGATTTTAAGAATTTAAGCCTCGTGTTTCTTATATGCATGTTTGTTACAAAAAAAGGTGTACATTTTCTTTAGAAGAAATTTTTTTTAAATTTTTTTCGTGTATATATAATATAGAGTTTGATTACTCACACTCAGCTTTGGCATTATTTATTTGCTCTTTTCTTTCGAACATTTCCACTAATATTCAATTTCAAATACAACTAAAATACAATTTTAAATACAAAATCTGTAGTTTGTAGAAATGACGTGAAAATTGATTTTTGATTTTTAATTCCAAATGTTTTTTTTTTTTGTTCCTTACTACCTGAATTATAACAACTTCATCAAGTAGTGCCCTTCAGATTTTTCAGATTTGCCTGGTTTCATTGTATTTGGAATTGTACGTAAGTGCTATTTTATCTTCATGCTATCATTCATTGCTTTTATTTATTCCGCATAAAATCGTTTCAATATTACGTTGTGTTTTGCCATTTTATTCTTTAAAATTTTCATTTTTTGTCATTTTTTTCAAAATTTTTGTTATTTTTTATGACATAAATGACTTGACAGCCTGTAAATTTGTCTCATAGTCTTGACCAAAACCATGTAATGAAGTTTACCATTTCCTTTGTTTTCACATTTGGATCTAAAGCAATAACACTGCGCAGGCAAGGAATACCATTACCGCGACTAGGACATTGCTTGAGACCTTTGCATTTGCATGTGTTTCTCACTACAGTGTTTCTTTCCAGACTATCTTCATTACTATCATCAAATTTATTTTTACTATGTTTTACTATTCTTACTAATATCTCTTTAATTTTCAGTGAATTAAGAAATATAATTAATTGATATATATATATGATACTTGGAAAATGTTATCCTCGTCGCCTTCTCTTTCTTCTTCATCATCATCAACTTCAACTTTAGAAATTTGTATAATGAGAAGTTGATTTTTACCTTCAAATCAGGGAGATGTTTACATTTTTTGAAAATAAAGCTGTTGTTTTTATTCTTTGTTTTACATGTTTGATTTAGAAGCAGTTATAAATATGATATGAACAATTTTCAATCACTTCAATAAAACAAATGTGTGACTACCAGACGATCTGTCACTTTATCACCGGTAATATACTTACCCCAAAATAAAGCCTGGCACAGGAGTTGAACCTGCTGCACTTGTTTTAGCAAAGTGAACTAAATTGTTTACATTATGCAGAATCCATTTTCAAATAAACCATCTGTATTTTATTTATCAAACATATTTTTTCATGATTTATGGTAGACTTTTGTATATATATATATATTTTTTAAAGTTAATTTTTTTGAAAATTTATATAATAAATAAACATGATTATAGTTTTTGTCTGTATAGTCAGGTAAGAACTACCTAGCTTCCTGAGTTGGGAAAAAGAAACGAAAAAACAACGATAACGTTATCTATTTTTCTATCTCTTATTCGTCTTTCTCTTTAAATGAGATAGTATTTTACCATTATAAGGTTACTGTTTCATTGCTGAAAAAGCAAATCACCATTTTGAATTACATTAATCTCAACGAGGGAATATTGGTAGCTATTCTAATGGAAAAAAAGAATACTAATAAGAATACTTATAGTAGGAATTCACAGTGACTGACATAGAACCACAGTTATGGCTATCATCTTACTAAAAGCATGGTTTTTGAGTGGGGATTCCCGCACAAAAACTGCTGAGTCATCTTTTCGTGCGACTCTTATCATCGCACATTATCTTTAAGCTTTTAAGAAAATTTACTTGTGTTGCTTATTAACTTATTATGTAAAAAAACGTGCATCAACACTGACGGAAATAGCTTTAGCTTAATTTTCAAGATATCTGCTTATATGAGAATAGGTAAGTGAACTAAAGTCATTTTATACAAGAAGCTACACAGCTTGAAATCTTTCAAATTTTCAGTACAAAAAGAGGGATAAACTAAGGTATGTTATAGACTTTACTCCAACACAGAAGTCCTAAATTCAAAAAAAGTCAATTTGGTTTTTAAAAAGAAATTTGTTTTCCATAAGATGACAAGAACATTAAAATTATAAATGTATTTCCAACGAAGTCAGTAAACCTGCATAGAAATTTCATGCGTCAATCATAAAGTAAATTTAAACCACAGTGAACCTTTACATGAAGTTTACCAATAATGCAAATGAGCATAAAAAGACAAATGGCAAACAAAACAATATACGATTATCTACGAAAATTACAAGTAACGGTTTTTGGTGTCTGCGATATTGGTCTTTGGATGTAGAAAAAAATTTGGACAAACTTTTTGGCGACGGGGATTTATGACATCATCTTCATGCACAAACGATCTTATACATTTTCGTGTTCAGAATTTCGAGCTCTACAAGATGGTATCACTTTCCGTTTCCAATTCCTAAATTTTATTCTTTGTGAATTCTTTGTGACACAATGTAGGATGAACATGGGTGGCGAGCAACGTGCCTGGTATTTATCAATCTGTCTCTTCCGTTCTTTTACGTAATCAGTTGAAAACATTCTTTCACAATTTTATTTTTCAGGCATATCAGTACAAACATCATTTACAGAAAAAACAAATTTAAAGACATTCATGTGCAACGGCAAATATTCCAATACCGCTGAAGTAAATAAAATGGATATCGAGTTCCACAAGCAAAATATTTCAAGTATTAACCCATCAAATTTCACATTTCAGCCCAAAGGTACCTACAAGAAACGATTCCCCCAAGTTTTAATAATTGGCGTAAAGAAAGCCGGGACGGGGGCGTTAACACATTTTCTTGGCAAACACCCGATGATCAGTGCTGCACCCAAAGAAGTCCATTATTTTACAATTAACTACAACAAAGGACCGGAGTGGTACCTCAAGAAAATGTCAAAGTCATACGAAAACCAAATTACCATAGAAACAAGTCCGGGTTATTTTTGGACTACAGATACACCTGAAATTGTTCATTCATTTAATAAGGACTTAAAGCTAATACTAATTACTCGGGAACCAGTTATTCGTTCGGTTTCTGATTACACGCATCAAGTTGTTGTGCATAATGAAAGTAGAGATTTCTGCACGGTTGTCCGATCTGAAACAGATGTTGTGAACGTGAAGGACCCAATCGTGTTTGTAAGTCTTTATTACAGGCTGATTAGAGCGTGGTTGTGTTTCTTTCCTATGAAGCAAATACTGTTTGTGAATGGCGACCAATTGATAAAGAACCCCGGTTCCGTACTTAGGTCTGTTCAGATTTTCCTAAATCTTCCCATACTAATAGATGAAAGATCATTTGTATTCAACAAAACGAAAGGTTTTTACTGCTTTCATGGGAAATGCTTACATCCGCACAAAGGTCGTAAACACCCAGATGTACCTGAAAGTTGTTTAAAGTTGTTAACTGAATTTTACAGACCATACAATAAAATGTTCTTCGATCTGATCGATGAAAATTATGGATGGCCTACATAATATATCTGTCTTGAAAATAACTGATTGGTAAAAAGACATTTAAGATATTAAATTGATTTTGCATTGTTGTTTCTTTTTCCATAAGCATTTTTCTTTAAATCTGGTTGCCGCCAAGAACATTCTTAGTATTGTAATTGTTGACAAGTTATGCATTTCTATTATGTAGCCACCTTTCAAAAGAGTGAAGTTACTCTAGCACTCACGGCAGATTAAAGTAAATCACTACAGTAAATTGTTCGTTATTTTACAAGAAGCTGCATACATTGAAAATCATCAACATTTTCATTGATTTAGTTATTGACTGTCTTTTTGATCGACAACAGTTTGTGCAACTGGATAACAAAAGCTCCAAAGGCTGTTACACATGTGCCTCAAAAAAGCATTTTTGAATCAACTTTATTGAAGAGGATGGACATGTAAAGAAAGGATTCTTTTTTTATATCATCTTGATACATATATTGCAGTTGGTATCAACAACTGCATTTGTTTGTTACAAGAACAAGAAGACTCAAGCTTTTATAGTATTTACTGATTGTGTAATTTTCGTGTGATGTTTGTGTAATTCCATTCTTTATAGGGAACACTATTTATAATCTTTAGTCTTATATACAGTGTATTTCATAATGTTGGAAACGGAAATTTTAAAGCTGTTTTTTTAAATAAATATACGGAATTTGAAAATAATTTATGCGTCGATGGAAAGCCATGTACATGAACCAAAGGTCCATATGGCATGTTCTTTTCAATTGTGCTATAGGCTTTGCTACCCCCGTCCCCGATATATGTCTTATAAATGACATTGCGATGATAAACCCCATCTGTTTCCATTGACTGAAATGATAAATAATTAATTTTTGTTGTTTTTGTAAACAATAATGCTTGAAGGTGTTAAAAAGGCATGTACTTAATTATTATAGGAAGCACTCGAATCCAGCCTCGATTCAAAACTCTCATTTCCGTTTGGATTCGAAAACCAGAAAAAAATCTGAGAACGAAGTAGAAAAAATATTATCACAAAAAGTACATACCGCTGACGATCCTTCGTGGTTCATAAGGCATTCCTTTTCGTGCTTCGTATACCATTCAAGATATTCGACGAGACTAACAGCACCATCCCTTTTTTTTTTTGATTTCATACTAGTGCATGCATTACAAGTCGAAGATTTGATAATCACATCAATGACTTTTCCTGTTTCTTCAAAACACGCATCAATAATTCCTTGTCGAACTGACCATCCCCTGGATCCCCAAGATCCGTCAAAGCTCGCCCCAATCTCTACAGTTTCATCTCGTAAATTTTGTTTATTAACGTCTAATTGTCCAGTGCGTTTAAGATACAATTTTGCTTCATATACTGCCTCTTTCATCTTCTCTTCTGCCAATGCTGCCGTTTTCAATGCCAATGTTTTGGAGTGTTTCAGCCAAGATTTCTTCGAAATGACTTTATTCAAGTTCAAAACGCTGGCTATTTTATTGCCTCCTGCATGACCTCTGCCAATTAAACGACAACCTAAGACAAACGCGCGATTTATTTCAAAATACGATGCATTTTTTGCAGTTTAGGGATACCAAGTATCATTTTCTTTCAAACATCGCTCAGAAGAACACTGAATCTTTATCATTCTTCCTAAACCATATGAACCTCTTGCATCTTCTTCCAGAGTTAAGGTTCTATGACAAATCTTGCACACTGCCATTTCATGTAAAATTTGGTTGATTATATTTTTCGAAATGATGATGTTCGTGTCTTGGTCTAAGTTGTAATATTCTTGTTCCGATTCATCGTCACTCAAAGTTCCTTCATCGTCTTCACTTTCATCCTCATCGTCTGGATTGTTATAGTAATAACAATTACCGTGGCTGTAATCTTCCAACCATTCTTGTTGATTGTAGTACGAGCCCTTGTCACTTTTAGCCAGAGATATCTTTTTATCAGGATTAAAATTTGCAGGCTTTTTGTTCCATGCCGTGCGTTTTTTTCCCAGAAATGGGTTTCTTTTTTCGTACTTTCTTTTATCTCCCATTATTTTCAAGCATGTGTTTTTCGTTTCAATATTAGACAATTTTTAAAGAAATGAACCATCATAAGGTCGAGAAAAGAGTGTAGTTTTCTTTCCTTCTCGAGGGAACCAATCATTTTTTTACTTTGACTGAGCGCTTTGTTAATAGTCGTTCCCAGACCATTTTCCGATTGTTCTATTTCCACTAACATCAGCACAGTGCAACCCTGAGCTCTACATATGTGGGAATCTCTCATTAGAACAATGGAAAATAGGTCTGGAACGAGCGACAGAGTTTTAGTTGAAATTAAAATGGCGAATAAGCGTGGTAAACAAAATAAAGTTCACAATCGGGTATTGCAAAAAAGCGGAGGATTTACTTCAAAAGTTCAAAGTTTTAAGATGAAATTTTGACACAAACTCCATTTGTTTTGAGTGGCTTTTACTCATCTCAAAACGATCTTACTTGCGGTCAATGAGTTCAGCACAAGTAGTAGATTTTTCATCTCATAGGTATAGGAGGGCTTGAGGAACATTCCTACCTCAAATCATGTCTTGTTTCTTACAAGGTTGTCAAGAGGCTGGAGTAGGTGGGTAAAATTCTTTGACACCATGGTCGTAACATAATTGTAATCTTCCAGAGCATCTGTTATTGGCTGTGATTGTTGACCTCTGAAGCGATGAGAGTGAGAGTGACGAAGAAATAGATGGATAAATTATATGTTTAATGAAAGAAACCTTTTTGTTTTAATCCCTTATTCCACTTGGAAAAAATTGACTTTTTTTACAATTTTTGCACAAAATTAATGTTCATGAAATTAACACCGTCACAAAAATAATGTATCACCAAACTAACGCGTATATGAAATTAATGCGTCATGAAATTAACGCGCTTGAGGGGCAAACCGCGTTAATTTCAGGATTCGTTAATTTCCTGTAATAAGGTATACAATTTCTTCATCATTTCAAAAGTTCACGTCGTTAATTTATCTAAGATACTTGTAGTAATGTTGCTTAAGGGCTCAGCGTACCTTTTACTCACATATGCATTGCATAACTTTTTCCGTTATTTCTTTTTACCATTACATTTAAAGTATAAATATATCGTTAATTCATGTAGTGCAATAAATTTTCTTTCCAACAGTCTAAAAATGATATATTTACATAAATAATAAGGAAGGAATTAGTCTACAAAAATGATCAAAAATACGGAGCTCCAACTCTCGAAAAAAAACGTTTTTAAAAAATTTTTTTAGTTATGCCGACTCGTCACACATAGTAGAAGCAAAGTGTGCCCGCGAATGGCAAATAACGGTCTTGTTCAGCAGAAAAACGTTTTTTTGTTTTTTCCATACTTTTGCGCTATTGGACAGTTGCAAACAATCACGGATTTTGAGCCAATCAGGAATTTTCTTTCAAATCACGGGCACACTTTCGGTTAGCAGGCTTTTATGTATCGCTGTGCAAAGTTTTAAAGGAAATGAGCCATTTGCTGGGAAGATGGAGCTCAAAGAAGGCAGAACACTTATAATTTCTCATCCCGCACATGGCATTATGACAGCTTTTAATAAGTTCACAACGTGAGCTGCTAATTTCAATCATGCTGCAAAAATATCTTTGACGTCAGTAATTAATTTTCGCAAGAACAACAAACAAACTTGGTGTGTATTGAGCATATTGATGTGTGTATTGAGCAATACTACTTTCAATTAAAGAGGCATTGGCCGGCTTAACTGTAAATATTATTATCACGTGATCAAAACAATCAAAATCAAAACAAATATGGCGCGAAGATCACGATCGCATGAACATCGTTTACTGAAGCGTGAAGTGAGAAAATAAAATAATAGAAACACATGGCTTTTAATAATAGAAATACACCTGACACATGTATCTTGTGACATATGATTCAATGTGAAAACAGAAATAATATTTTACACAAGCATTGAACTTCGATTTTTAAAATTCTGTTCCTTCCTATAAGAATGCAGCAGTGTCTCTTTACTACTTTCTCTGATTGCTTGTTTCGCTAAGTTCTGTGAAACTTCATTTTGCCAATTTGTACATGATTCACTGTGGTCATAGTAAAACAAAAGAAGTTCGTCCCTACCGGCAGGGATATGTAGTTACGGACCATATGACCATATTTCCCGATTTTCCACAACATCGGGTTAATTGCTGTTTTCACGTCAGAATCATCCCTGACATTATTACGTCTCATTTGGTTTTATTTAGTCCCATGTGATTACAATGGTTGTGCTTTTCACCGTAGTGTTACAATTTTGTTTTTTAAGATCCTAGGATTTTTTGATTTCTTTGCCAAATAAAATCTATAAACCTCATTGAGCGATTGCTTTATTAGTTATAAGCAACTAAGGTCATACAGACGTTAGTAGTAAT
Source organism: Turritopsis dohrnii (assembly GCA_027922465.2). Lineage (NCBI taxonomy): Eukaryota > Metazoa > Cnidaria > Hydrozoa > Anthoathecata > Oceaniidae > Turritopsis > Turritopsis dohrnii. Next base: position 292,684 of record BQMF02000403.1, read on the forward strand.
ATTACTTAATAAATCACCATGCAGGTAAAAAAAAAATAACAGGAGATTGAACTCTTTTGTTTCTATTCAAATCATCCGAAACAATAAGAAATTTCAATAGAATTGAATAGGCTTTAGAAAAGAGTTCAATCTCCTGTTTTTTTTTGTTTTTTTTCTACCTCCATGAAATGACCATCTTCAATCATTATGTTGCTTAACTTGTTGCTAAGCATTTATCGAAAATACATTATGTCACGTCTTGAAAATCATTGAGTACGTTTTAGTTCTTTATTAAGTATCTAGGTAGAATGCAAAAGCAATGAAGTGATGCGATGTCGTCAAATTCAAACATATAATTCAAAAAACAATGTCGCAGACCAGTTTTTCATGATTCTTCTGATAACGTTGACACCATATATACCTTATTACAGGAAAGTAACGAATCATGAAATCAATGCGTCATGAAATTAATGTGTCATAATATTAACGCGGTCTGTGAAAAATTTGCATTTTAGAAGCATAGAATTAACGCGGTTTTACAAAAAAATACATTGCGGGTGCAAATTAACGCGGATTTGGTAAATGAAATAAAAAAACGACAATATTTTTTTGAAGTTTTCTTTTTTTTTTCCTTATGCAAAAGGGTTAAATTCTACTTCCGCACCACTCCTGGCACCCTTTACGGCTCGAACCACCCCTACTGACTTCCACCCATTTAAAATTGTCTGACGATCCACCTATTGATAAATTTCATTCATTAACTTAGCATGGATAGGCTTGAGGGTTGACAATTTGAGATCGACTTAAACCGTTGTTGCATCTTTTTCGGGATCTGATTCCAGCTCCTTCGTTATCGTGTTTGTGAAGTATTCTCTGAAGGCAACCCTTTCCCTTTTCTTGAACGATTTGTTTGTTGCTAAGTCAATAGGCTGGAGTAGGTGGGTAAAATTCTTTGACACCATGGTCGTAACATAATTGTAATCTTCCAGAGCATCTGTTATTGGCTGTGATTGTTGACCTCTGAAGCAATGAGAGTGAGAGTGACGAAGAAATAGATGGATAAATTATATGTTTAATGAAAGAAACCTTTTGTTTTAATCCCTTATTCCACTTGGAAAAAATTGAACATCGATTTTTAAAATTCTGTTCCTTCCTATAAGAATGCAGCAGTGTGGGGACGGGAAGAGACAAGATAACAACAACAGTTCAATTTGCCAAATAATGTTTTATCTCAGATTGAATCAGTGTTCTTCTTTCTTCATGATGCACACAATGAAACCAGCCATGACCATATTGGAAATCATATACCGTATTTCCTCTAATAAACGCCGCGGCGTTTATTACAAATTCCAGTTTTTGGATGCGGCGTTTAATAGAGGGAGGCGTTCATTAGAGGGCGGCGTTTATTACAAAATGAAAAATTGGACAGAAGCAAACTAAAACAATAATGCTTCCTTATCCTTAAAAAGGTTACAAAAGATTGTATGAAAATGTTTTACACAGAAGATATGTTCACGAAAATGTCAAAGAAGAGCAATAGCACTGTCGCCGTTCTCTTGTATGAGATGAAAGCTTTTTTATAATTCTTGTTTAACCTGTTTTCTAATAAACACCGCTTTTCAAGATGCGGCGTTTAATAGAGGGAGGCGTTTATTAGAGGGCGGCGTTTACTACAAACCTTCGACAATAAGTGCGCCGTTTAATAGAGGGCGGCGTTTATCAGAGGGCGGCGTTTATTAGAGGAAATACGGTAGTTGAATGAATCGAAAAGAAAAATACAAGAAAAGAAAAATGTTTATAAACTAAATCATGCTTGGAGCCATCATAAGGATATGATCATTCTTTCATATCCAGTAAGCAATCAAATGCCCAAAATGACCAAAAAAGTTTTTTAAAAATTTCAAACGTTTAAAAAAAAACACAAGTTATTTTCAATGATTATTCAGATGCAATGTATAAACACGAAAAATTCAGGCAGAAATTATAGATATTTCATTCTGACAAAACCAAGATTGTGTTCTTATTTAAGTTTTGGAAACAGTAAAAAAGTAAGTTAATGAAAATTAAGAAGAGACAAACAAATTTGAAAACAAATTGTTTCCACATACAGCGTCAAATGTTTGAACTTATTTCATTTTCTCCCTTGGCAATGCCTTGCCTTATACAAGGCCCATATTGAAAAGGCTTCTCTTTTTAAACTTTCACAAAATCTATTTTCAAGGAAAACAAAAGATAAGCAAAAGGCTTGGGTAATAGCAAAACTTAGAGTATTGCCTAAGCTATGATAGAAGTCATGGTTTTCTCCCATTAATAAATTTAGGGAAAAAAGGTTTTTCCAGCTACGGTATGCAAATATGTAAAGTAGACACAAAAGTTGTAGAGCATTCACTTGAAGTCATGCCAGTAATTAAAAAATCTTATTCCCTAGGAAATGTTTTTCTGTCATCGTCAGAAATCAAATGGATTTTCTTTTACATTTTGAAAAATAAAAATAACAGACATCACAAAAATGAAGATAAAAGTTAGATTTTTGCTTCGAAAAATCCATTACGTGAATGTCAAAACAAGAGTGTGGTAGATATATCCAAGTATATCTTTATAATGACAGATTTTCCCATTGATATTGATATTGATATCCTCCTGTATTTTTTAAGTATAAGTAATCAAATGTATTATTAATGTATGACAATAAAACGAGTTGTTTACAACAAAAAATGTACTTCTTGCATGCTATGTATTAAAATCCTTAAAATTACTATATTTCTCATTTATACATAGTTACCTAACCTATTGCAACATAGTATGGGCAAGTACTAACCAAACAAAGCTTAAGAAACTTTACTGCAAACAAAAACACGCTTGCAGGATTATTTTCGGTGTAGATCGATTTACACACTCTGAACCTTTATTAAAGAAACTTGGGATTCTTAGTATCTACAAATTAAACATATACCAAGTATTAACCTTCATGTTTAAAAATAAGCTCGAGCTTACCCCAATAACTTTCTGTAACCAATTTTCCAGAGTCCAAAATAAATATAATACTAGATATTCAAGGAATAACTACAAAATTCCTCAAAAACGCCTTAAAGTAACAACCTTTTCCATTGCCCATCGTGGCCCAGCCCTATGGAACAATATCTTGCAAAATGCAGAAAAGAACAATAGGTCTGTTTACCATTTCAAAAGATCTGTAAAAATGAAGTTGCTTAACAGTGACATTGATTTTTCTCAGTTTTTTTAGGCTGTTATATTTCAACAACGCCTAGCATGCCATTTTTCCTCTCTAGTTATGTTGGTATCTTTCGTTAATTTTTCATTTTCATTTTTATATTTGTTTGCTTGTTTTTTCCTTTTCATTTCACACTGTACATACGTTTTCCTTTTGCTTGTAAATATTTCTGCCCAGATAGGTACTTTGTTTTCATGTTTTTGTATGAGTGACAACATTTTTCAGTGATGTATAACTTTGTACTGTACACCTTTCTTGTTAGAATAGAAAAGAAAAAACAACTTTTAAGAACTCGAACTATTTTCACTCATCGGCCAAAGTTCGAGTTATTGAATGCACTGGTAAGTCGAACATTCGATAACTCGAACTTTTTGTTGGTCCCCTGGAGGTTCGAGTTATCGTGAGTGTACTGTATTTTATTATTTTCATTAATTCATAATCAAGAAAGTTCTCTTAATAGTTGTAAATAAGCCTTTGAAGGTCAGTGCATTCCATTGTTTACAGGTAGCAGAGCTCTGTGACCTGTACAATAGCACAAAACAACAAAGCAGCACTAGCTAACCAGAAAAAATCAGAAGTATATAATCAAAAGATCATTCATAATATTAAAAATTCGTTTGCTTCAAGTAATATTGAAAACACATACTCCACTATAAACAAATTCACGTTCGAATTTTCTAGAGGTCACTTCACCTTGATAAAATAGTTGTAGTTAAGAATTATCAAACACTTCTTAATTAAGCCACGATCAACAAATAGCCTCTATTCCAGCCTAAAAACTATGGTTTGTATATGTAGTGGTATCAACCTACAACGGGGGAGAAGAATTTGTGGACTTACGGAGAGACGAACACGAATGCCGATGAAGCATCAGCTGCTGCCGCGCTAACCAATGAATTCCTAAAGTTTCAAAAATCCAAATTTAAATTTTACCTTTGCAAAGAAAACTTTTATTCTTATCAAAGCTATGATACTTTTAAAATGAATAAGAAAAAGATGAAGAAGAATGTGTCAATGTCAATGGTAGTGCTTTTTCCAATGAATAAAATGTTTTAAAAACTGAAATTAGTTGTCTTTTTGTTTTATTACCATTGATTAAAAAGACCATGATTTAATTACAGATAACTTGACACCCCATTTTTTTGTTAAAAATTGACGCTTTTTTAAAATTAATATGAACATTTTTTCTTCATATCTTTACATTAAAATTAAGTTTACGCCTAAAACCTTGTACTTTTCGAGAAATGTCTTTTCAAACACCTGGACATTTTTTGGCGCACCCGAACTGAAACTGGAACGTTATGGTTGATGTACGCAATAAAAACATCTTATGGTTTAAAGACGACCTCACTGATCAAAATCAATGTGTTTCTTATGGAACCAAAAACATTATCTCTCAAACTTATAACATGTGGTGTACTCCAAGGTTTCATTCTTGGCCTATTACTTTTTTTATTATGTGTAGATGATCTCTGCAGAACATCTGTTATTTTAAACTTCATTCTCTTCACCGACGACACCAACCTATTTTTGTCACAAAAAAATATAAAATCACTGTTTGATCTTTTTAACAAAAGAGCTTGAATATATTAAAGAATGGTTTAGAAGTAATAAACTTTCTCTGAATTTGGAGGAGAAGCTCTCTATCGGATAAAATCTTTAATTATTGGTTATTACTAGAAATTCGTTGGAGCGCTCTTTGAAACACGAAATCGCTAAAGGAGTCTAAAACATTATTTTAAAAGATAAGTGGTATATTCCGTAAACAAACTAACGTTTTTACCGTGAACAAAGGAGGTAATGTTTATGCACGAAATATAATCTCCCCCCTTGGTCAACGATCACGATGTTGTAATCTGCTAAACTTTTGCCAACAACCAATTAGAATGCAAAGATGTTCCGTGTACAGGTAATTTGACATCTCATTGGAGCATTAATTGGATAAACAGGTTGTTCATTCTAGAAGAGGTGCCTTAATAATTTAATGAATAATCTTACTTTCACATTGATCAGTGCTGGTCCGTAATGTGTTCCATCGAAACTATAAACACGCAGTGAAATGTTAAAGTTCTCCAGTATGAGAATGTTATATGGTTTAATTAACGTTCTAATAACTTTGTTAAATCTCAACGCCTTGGGACTACCTTGACGTTTATAATGATCCAGTTTCTTTAATAACCCACTAGGAGGGCCAGATGACCATATCAACTGCGTATCATGGTAAAAAGACACAATGTCAATGAGTGGCTTTAAGAATTTTTCCCATGTTTAGTCTTTTCCATATCGGTTTAATCAATTCTTGTATTCGTTCTATTTCATCATCTGATTCATACCACGCGCGTAAATATTTAACATTGATATCTCTATCTCTATTCTTGCAGAAGTTTGGATTTGCATTAACCTCCTTTGGGTCTCTGGCCAAGTGAGTTAAACAGGTATCGTTATAAAACTGCTCATATTCTTTGCACCTTGTTTTCAAGGTAGTATTCAGTGTATGTTTTAAAGCACCGTGTATGGGATCATTGGTAAGATGAATCAAGAAGGCTTCCCAAAAATGTCGCATCAATGATCTCCAATAAACGTTATTGATGAAAACTTTTCCGATAAAAATGCGCATGTACTGTCACTATCGAAGTTCGTAACTGGATTGTAGGTTTCAATCCAGTGATAGAATTCGGGCATGATGATATTTCTGTAATCCGTGCAATATAATCCACGATTGCAATATGTTTCATTACTGCCACATTCGCCGAGTTGGTCGTTGCAACATCATTTGCTAGATGACGCATTGCACTGAGCCTGATACCTACAAAAGATAAGTCTCTATATAAGCTTTGAAATTAAATTTTTCTTAGAATAAAACTACCTTATTACACGAAATTAACAGGCAGACTATTTAACGCGCCATAAATTAACGCAGTCACAAATTAACGCGGATGGATAAAGAGACTTTCTAAAAGTGTGCTTTAATTAACACGGTTCAAGGACTGTTATTTTTAAATGGCATCAAATTAACGCAGATTTTGATTTTTGTAGTTTTGACTCTGGATTAGTTTAAATGATTTGGAAGGTGTATTTTCAAAAAACGAAAGGAAATCAAAAGCTTCAATGTTTACAGAGTTACCAGAGTAAGTCGTAATACATTACCTTCGTATTAAAACATAGAAAAGGAAACAAAATACAATCAGTGTGTGTGCTAATGTCTGCTGTACGGTTATGCAAACCGAATAAGTTCAAAGTACTTGTCGTTTAATCTTGGATCATTTCATGCCTCTCATATCCCTGTTGCCTTCCATCTAGCCTTCATTATTGATTTTCCTTTCTCTGAACTCAGGTAATCGTAGATCCCGGTCAAAATTTTGGCTTGGTAACGTTTCGAACTGTGTGAGTGACTTGTAATGTTGGTATTTTTATATATGTTTTATTCCGTTAAATAACTGTGTCAAAATAGAAAACCTGTCGTTTTTACTGCATTTCAAAAAATATCACAAAATAACGAGGGATTACATTACACGATACGTTAATTAATGGGCGGTTGTATTACCAGGGCACACATTAACAGGATTTAATTTACAACCAAATAATGAGTGTGTAGCGATGATATTGATCTTAGCAACAACATTATATTATAGACGAGCATAAACTGTTTAAACTGAAAATCAAAGAAACTTCACAAAAAGTCATTTCAAGTGTATTTAAGGGGCTGTTTATATGAGAGGCGGGATGGGACGTTTGCTGGGACGGGACGAAAAACGGGATGATTGTATCCCGCCTTTACATGAGAAGTAGTTTTGCCGGAACGAGACAGCAATGGCGGGAAAAGAAACTATAATGGTGCGTAGAAATGTAAACAAACGAAGATTTCACATTTTAAAACAGTTGTTATTAAATGCTTCTATATTGTTACAGTTAAACTGTGCAACAATAACTCTACTCGTTCGATTTGTAATTGAGAGAAATGCTTTAATGGCATTGTACTTAACCAAAAAGCAAAAACACCTTCAGAGAGACAATTGATGAGAGAAAGACAGAAAATGAGAATTCAACGGCCTATTTGGGTAAAGCAAGGTCGTGTAAAACAGTGGTGGCGAAATATGTTATTTGATGTGCTACCTGAGGAAGAGTGGAAAATGAATTTCAGGATGCCTAAAAATTTATTAATGAACCTCGTTGATCAACTACGCCTTTGGATTTCACCCGACAGGACTTCCTCAAACTATCGTGCTTTACCTGCAGAAAAAAAAATTAGCAGTCACATTATATCATTTAAAAGACACTAGCTCTTTGTCAATGACAGCAAACAGTTTTGGCTTGCACGTTTCAACGGTTTCAAAAGTAATCAAAGAAGTTTGCCATGCGATAACTTATAAGCTTGGATCAACATATAGATCAACATAAAGAAGAGATACTTCAAAAGGCTGCTGAATTCGATTGCAGGTGGCCTGGGAGTGTTCACGATGCTAAGGTCTTTGCAAATTCTGATGTTGCAATGAAACTGAGGAATGAAGACCTACCTCTCACATGTCATGAGGTTGTTCCAGGAAGAGGAAAGATTCCGAATTACCTTATAGGTGATCCAGCCTATCCTTTAACTCCTTATTGCATGAAAGAATATGATAGCTGCTTAACAAATGCCCAAGTGAGTTTTAACAACATGCTCAGAGCTGCAATTTATTTATTTATTTATTTCATAATTTTTACCCAGGTACAATCTAATCAGTTACAACAACTGTTTTTCATAGAAGTCCTGCTGCAAAAAATAAAACAAAAAGTTTAAAATTTAAAATTAAATAACTAAATACAGTATCAATAAAAATTAAATATATTTATATACAAGTATCTTACACTATCAACAAAAAGTTAAAAGATTTGCAAGATAGGCATGATGTTGTGAGCTCCAATAACACAAAGAAATAAGGATGCATAGCTGTCAGGAATTGCCGTGAACTCATGAAGTAAAAATCCAGTAAGGAAATCATTTTTCAATAAAATATTTGTCTAGTTTCTTACAAAATATGTTGAAATCATTTTCAGATCTAATATGAAGAGGCAGTTTGTTAAACAAAATAGCGCCATTATAAAAAAACGCCTTTTTAGTGCTTTCCAAATTACACTTTGGGACCTTTAATAGTACACCATTATTTCGCGTGCCAATGTTGTGAGAGATTCTGTGAAAATAGTCTGCATAGTCTGGGTAAATGTCAAGTAGACTCTTGAATACAGTTTCACACGACTTTTTCTCGCAAATGTTGATAATACTTGGTACGTCAGCTTTAGTTATCTTCCTGATACGATGTTCGAAGTTAGACAGAGTAGATCTTCTTGACGGATGGTGAAAGAAATTTGTTAATGAGCAGTAGGTGACCAGTGGTATGATAAAGGCTTGGTAAATTCTGAGTGCAGCAACGTCGGAGATATACGCTCTGATTTTGCGAAGCAAACGAATTCTTGTGGCCACTTTTTTGCAGATCATGTTGAAGTGAACATTCAGGCAAAGAGATTGGTCCAGATGCACTCCAAGATATTTGTACGAATTGGTGACATTGATTGTTTCCGAATTGAGCTTAACAGTTATTTCTCTTTCTTGCTTGTTCAATCGAGCTCTCGTTCCAAAGATCATGACTTCCGTTTTTCCTTTTTTGAGGTTAATAATCAGTTCGTTGTCTACTAGCCATGATGATAACGTCTCAAGATCGTCGGAGAGGGCTTTTTCAATCTCGATTAAATCATGATGATGAAAGTAGAGGACGGTATCATCGGCATACATAAGTATTTTGCAGTGTTTCAGGATTAATGGAGCGTCGTTAAAGTGTAACAAGAATAAAACAGGGCCGAGGATTGAGCCTTGTGGCACTCCACACTGAATAAATTGAGTCGAAGATAACGTACCCAAGAAGTCAACGCGCATAAATCTTCCAAATAGGTAATCTATGAACCATTCTTTTTCTGTTCCAGTGATTCCAAACTGAGGTAACTTTTCAATAATAGACGAGTGACTGACGGTGTCAAACGCTTTACGCAAGTCAACAAATAGAGCACCAGTAAGTTTAGAGTTGTCCATAGCTCTATGGATATCGTTAAGAAAAACAGTACATGCCGATTCTGTACTCCTTTTCCGACGGAAGCCATATTGTTTTTTAGACAGGAGATTGTGTTGTTCTAGGTGGCGGACCAGTTGAGTGTACACACAACGTTCAAGGATTTTGGAGATGATGGGTAAAACAGAGATCGGGCGATAGTTCGTAAAACTCGATTGCTCTCCATCTTTGTAAACTGGTGTTACTTTTGAAGTTTTCAAATCTGTTGGTATGGTGGCCGATTTAAGCGAAAGGTTAATAATATGTGTAACGTAAGGGGCCAGTTCATGTGCACAGTCCTTATAAATACGAGCTGGTATTCCATCTAAACCTTCGGATTTCTTGTATTTTAGATGAGTTAGGTGTTTTTTGACTTCTGGTACCGAAACATGTTGAAAATGAAAAATAGCGTTTGTATTTAACTTTTTTTTGGCTGGCTTGGACCACACCAAGTTCTTAAGCCTCACATGACAGCGTTTTAGTTGTAGAGCAACTGACTGAAAGAAACTACAAAATCCTTCAGCAATATGGATTTTCTCTTGGAGAATTTTACCGTCAATTTTGAATTTTGCACCTGTGACGTTGTTCTTCGTTTTAGTAGGAAATAGCGATTTTATGTAGTTCCAAAAGTTTTTAGGATTATTGACATTTTCTTCAAGAAGTTTTTTGTGATACTTTGATTTCGCAGCCTTTATCAAATTATTCACGTGATTTTTCTGCCGTTTGTAGGTGTTCCAGCTATCCTCAGTTCTTTTTTTCCTTGCACTACGTAGCAGGGAATCACGGAAGTTCATAGCTCGCTTAAGTTCTTCTGTTAGCCACGGACACGGCTTTCCTTTGATAGTTTTTTTAGTGAGTGGTATATGTTTGTCACAAATATGGTTAAGTTGTTCTTTTAAAAAATTCCAAGCTGTTGTCGGGTTCTGCGAGTTAGTTAAAGGTGTCCAGTTTATATTTTTGATTTCGGTGCGAATTTTGAAAACATTGTAGTGCTTATAGTTTCTCGTTTTAATTACTTATGGTTGATATTTTTGTTGCTTTTGTTTTCTAATAGCTCCAACCATATCGTGATCACTTAAATGAAGTGATACAACGTCGCTGTGAATAATTTTCTCGGGGGAGTTCGTCAGGATAACGTCTATTAACGTTGATGAATTTTCCGTTGTTCTGGTAGGTTTGTTAATGAGTTGTCGAAAACCAAAATTTATAAAAAGTTGCTTGATGTCATAATGAGCGTTTGGGTCGTCATAATTGCAGTTTATATCGCCTAGGACAATTATCTCTTTGTTTTCGTTCTGAATAGCGTTGAGTTTCTTGTTAAGTATATTGAGAAAGTTTTTATCCAAATGTCTTGACGAATCCGGGGGTCGATATAGTACTCCTACTAGGAACGTTTTGGCATTTTTAAAAGAGATTTCGATCCACATTAATTCTAACTCTTTACATTCCAGATCTTCTCTTCTTGTGTACGGTATGCCATCTCTTATATACGCGCCGACACCACCTCCTATGCCTTTATCACGATTTTTTCTTTCAAAAGTGTAGCCCCCTATCTCTGTGTTCTTCTCTAATGAACTTAGAAATGTTTCACTAAGTGACAAAAAATCGATTTTGTTGTGTGTAAACAATAAATCCGATACTAAATCTTTCTTCCCAATCAAGCCACGTATATTTTGATGTAGAAGAGAAAATCCTTTCACCCTTAAAAAAGTATCCAAATCTTTGTAACGAAAAGGTCCTGGACATGGCTCGATATCTCCACACATTAGGATTAACAAATGTAGATAACACTTCGATGTTCGTCGTGTAAGATGTAGTTTCTTCTTGCTAGCCCATAAGCTGGAGTAAATATAGCTTTCAATTCGAGAATCATAAACATCTGTCTCACCAAGAGTTATACTAATACCATCAGGAGAACTAAAAGCATGTTTTTTTACACAAAATAATAGTCCAAGAAGAAGCACAGTGAACAGCACGTCTCGAGCGAACTGCAGCACGTCCGTCCTCAACGGCGCCATGGTTTTTATTTATTTCATAATTTTTACCCAGAAAGAAATCCTATTGAATGTGCTTTTGGCCGACTCAAAGCACGATGGTCATTTTTAACAAAAAAAGTGGATTTGAAACTTGAATTTGTTCGAATAGCAATTTATGCTTGTTTTTTTCTTCACAATTTTTGTGAACAAAACAAATGTAGCATTGACTCGCAGTTTGTTGATGTAGAATTAAAGAAACACTCAAGTCAGGACATGCAGTCAAAGGATACAATATACTCAGGAAATTTGGGAGAAGGAGAAGTGGTCCGAGAAATTTTAACAGACTATATTAAAGAACAGCGTGAACTTCAAAATTAGACAAAGTTACTAACTCAGTGTATTAGAACATGTTTAATTCTTGTAAACAAGTGATATATACAAAGCTACTTTGAGGGCAAAAGAGTGCAGCAGTAAATTAAAGGACCAAAAACATAGGAGTTATGACAAGTGTTTGTAAATTGACTTGAGCTTGCATCGAAGTCTATCCTTAAGTATTGAAAGGCCTGGTTGTACATGCAGTGAAATATATTGACGAAAACCTGTAAGAAAACAGTATTTCTTATGTTATATAAAGAAAACATGTAAACAACAAAAAAGATGGTGTAGTGGTTGGTGTAGTGGCACATTCAATAGGATTTCTTGCAGCTCTGAGCATGTTGTTAAAACTCACTTGGGCATTTGTTAAGCAGCTATCATATTCTTTCATGCAATAAGGTGTTAAAGGATAGGCTGGATCACCTATAAGGTAATTCGGAATCTTTCCTCTTCCTGGAACAACCTCATGACATGTGAGAGGTAGGTCTTCATTCCTCAGTTTCATTGCAACATCAGAATTTGCAAAGACCTTAGCATCGTGAACACTCCCAGGCCACCTGCAATCGAATTCAGCAGCCTTTTGAAGTATCTCTTCTTTATGTTGATCTATATGTTGATGCAAGCTTATAAGTTATCGCATGGCAAACTTCTTTGATTACTTTTGAAACCGTTGAAACGTGCAAGCCAAAACTGTTTGCTGTCATTGACAAAGAGCTAGTGTCTTTTAAATGATATAATGTGACTGCTAATTTTTTTTTTCTGCAGGTAAAGCACGATAGTTTGAGGAAGTCCTGTCGGGTGAAATCCAAAGGCGTAGTTGATCAACGAGGTTCATTAATAAATTTTTAGGCATCCTGAAATTCATTTTCCACTCTTCCTCAGGTAGCACATCAAATAACATATATATATTCTCATTTTCTGTCTTTCTCTCATCAATTGTCTCTCTGAAGGTGTTTTTGCTTTTTGGTTAAGTACAATGCCATTAAAGCATTTCTCTCAATTACAAATCGAACGAGTAGAGTTATTGTTGCACAGTTTAACTGTAACAATATAGAAGCATTTAATAACAACTGTTTTAAAATGTGAAATCTTCGTTTGTTTACATTTCTACGCACCATTATAGTTTCTTTTCCCGCCATTGCTGTCTCGTTCCGGCAAAACTACTTCTCATGTAAAGGCGGGATACAATCATCCCGTTTTTCGTCCCGTCCCAGCAAACGTCCCATCCCGCCTCTCATATAAACAGCCTCTTAAATACACTTGAAATGACTTTTTGTGAAGTTTCTTTGATTTTCAGTTTAAACAGTTTATGCTCGTCTATAATATAATGTTGTTGCTAAGATCAATATCATCGCTACACACTCATTATTTGGTTGTAAATTAAATCCTGTTAATGTGTGCCCTGGTAATACAACCGCCCATTAATTAACGTATCGTGTAATGTAATCCCTCGTTATTTTGTGATATTTTTTGAAATGCAGTAAAAACGACAGGTTTTCTATTTTGACACAGTTATTTAACGGAATAAAACATATATAAAAATACCAACATTACAAGTCACTCACACAGTTCGAAACGTTACCAAGCCAAAATTTTGACCGGGATCTACGATTACCTGAGTTCAGAGAAAGGAAAATCAATAATGAAGGCTAGATGGAAGGCAACAGGGATATGAGAGGCATGAAATGATCCAAGATTAAACGACAAGTACTTTGAACTTATTCGGTTTGCATAACCGTACAGCAGACATTAGCACACACACTGATTGTATTTTGTTTCCTTTTCTATGTTTTAATACGAAGGTAATGTATTACGACTTACTCTGGTAACTCTGTAAACATTGAAGCTTTTGATTTCCTTTCGTTTTTTGAAAATACACCTGTTCCGTACCATGATGATTTTCGTACCATATTGACTCCTAATTTAGTGTACGAAGCAGTTTCCCACAATGGTATGTGCGTAGTCAAGATGGTACATTGTGGATGCGTTGACTTGAAGAAGCATGTTTAAGTAAGTGGCAAATAATAAATTCGATTGCCTGGAATGTTAAGGAATTTTTGACAAAACATTTGTTTTGAGGACAGGGAGGATTTGTAACCCTCCAAAGCTAGCTACTGAAACGTGTGTTGTGTTCACAGACACAACACAGGTGAGAATTTAAAAACTTGAAAGATTTCCTAAGGGAGGTTTGAATTTAAATAATTGTAGACAAATATGTTATTGTGAACCTTAACAAGGGAGGGATATCATGATCATGAAAGATGGAAATTGAGGGAGATCCAAAATAAGGTGATTATATGATCAAACAGCCTTCTTTTTCTTCCTTCTTCTCTGGTTATTGTTATACGTTTTTGGTGAGACCCGAAACTTGACAACCATATCTTAAGTGAGAATCAAGAATTGTTAAATACATTGACCTCAAAACTGACTGACAAACAAAAGTGGCCCATTGGCTGCTTTGTGTAGTTTGATGCAGAAACTCGAAATTTGTTTATTCCATTTGATTCTGATCAAGGAATGTTCGAAGGTATTTGATGGAATGACTAGCGTACAGCTATCTGCCATGAAGTTTTTAGTCTAAAGACTTGTTGGCTGGGGATCTAAAAAGAATGAATTCAGTTTTGTTTTTGGTTAAGAACAATCTTATTGACATTAAAAGCCAATGTGAGAGTTTACGTAGGTTTAGGCTTAGTTGTTTAGTGAGTGAATTCAAAGAGTTACTAATGTTGATTGGGTTTGTGTCATCAGCAAAGGACTGAATTCAGTTGTTGTTTATGTTATTGATTCTAAACAATGCTATTAAAAGGAAAGGCATATTATCCATTTTTGCCTTAAATCCTCAGTGGCATATAGAAAGGCATTACAACGTACTTGATAAAACATGAACTGACCAGAACCCAGCAGAGACCCATCAATACAGACCCTGCAAACAGGACACAGGATCCTAAAAATCAAAGTTGGGAACATCAAAGGTGAGACCCAGGACTCAATTCAAAAGTCAGATCCAGGATCTGGGTGCCGAAAGTGTGCACAAATATTCTCTAAACAAACAACTATCTTGAAAAAATAACACACAGCCTTTTATTTTTAAATGAGAAAATGATTTGACACTTCGTTAAAAGAAGTTGGATTAACATTTTACATTATCACACATGGCTCCAACTTTGAAGTTAACAAGAAAGAATTCACAGTTCTCCGAGCTACAATTGTATAAGGGAAAGGATCTGAATCCGGTATCCTACCTATCACATAATAGGCTCCCTGGTCTTGCCTCCCACCTGTTGTATGTAGGGTTGGGAATCCAGGGTCCCACTTTCCCGGTAAGCCTTTTACCACGTTACAAAAAATCACCCACACGATTATTTTAAAGTAAGTGGTGCGCAAATAAATTTTAATACATCACAATATCACTTGTTTACTCTGCACCAGTCTAGGAAATTACACCTTTTTTATAAGGATCAGCAACTTTCAGCAACCTCATCCCTAGGCCCCTTTCGTCTCTTCTGAAACTTAACACATCGGAGAACCTCCGGTGGTTAACAGACATACGACACTGTCCCGAATTTGACAAGTAACAGGTTGTATGAAATACATTATTATTACGCACAGCAATACAATTACTGTGTGTTAATAATCTTTTCAAGAGAATTGTTTTTAGAGAATTTTTGTGTGCACTTTCTGTATCCGGATCCCGGGTCGAACTTTTGATTTGAGAGTCCTGGGTCCTGGGTCCCACCTTTGATGTAAAGATCCCCGGTCCCACTTCTGAATTATTGTATATATATACACTCTCTTTTATAAGCAAAGAATTTATAAGCATACTAAGGCTGAAAATTGGTGAAAAAATAAGCATAATGACAAGCATAAACTGAGGCTGAGCACGAACCTAGAGAAGCTCTGACTCGCAAAAATTAGTCCACACAAAAATTATAAGGTAATCCGTTATCAACAGTTAACTCCAATCAGCTTCCTTTGAACAACTTCTATGCATCTATGTACATGTGTTGTACATGTTGTAGTGTGTTGGAGTAAACATACCAAGTCTAAACCATTATTAGATGATGTTTATTCTCTGTTTAGGGTAGGAGTAATACGAAAAACAAAAGACTTTGCTTTTTTTAATTCTTTTCTATGTCACTTATGTTGTCCATTAATAGGCAGGAAATCATCCAAAAACGTCTTCATAATGGGATGTTGTTTATATAGCTAGTTTATATAGTAATAGTGTTTGCTGATTATTGAGAAATCTTGATATATCACTAGTGGTGTGTTTCTTCTTACAGTTTTTTTAATTGTATGATGCTTTTGCATAGTAGATTTCTGTTGAACTATTAAAGAAGAATACAAGCCTTCTTTCAAAGCAATGTTATACAATAACATTGTGAGTTGTTTAAAAGGTGAATGTCTTGATAAGGCTGTAGTTAGGAGAGCAAAGAGGAATAAATAGTGTGTGATGCAGTATGCAAAGTTGGATCTTCAAAGTGAAAATATTATCCAAGATTTGTTTTAGTTATTATAGTATTTGCAAGTTGTATTATATATTTTGAACAATTCAAATGAAGTTGATAGGGAAAAGGGAAAATCTTAGTTTTTCAGTACAGAGTAAAAACTAAGTCATTTCATGCAACTTTGGCTTTCAAAATCCAATGAGAATTCATTAAAAAGTTATCAAGTTCTATTTTCTTGTTTTAGATTTTGGGCATGGACAATTGGTAAACAGCACATTATGTTATGACTTACATGGCACTGGCGAGATGACCTCTGGAAGTTAAGAAAAAACAAAAACTCATCAACATTTGTGTATCCATTTTGTGTGAAATATGTGGCTATGTTTTGATTTTTATCTCTTTCTTAATAAATAACATGTTAAAACTACACAGGGACTTCAAAGTAGAAATTGGTTTAACGATTTTTTAAAAAACTATCTTTGATGTTATTAAGGCTTTAGCTCGTGACTGGTATATAACTCAATTTTATCTTGAAAACTCAAAGAAAACAATTGTAAATGAAATTGAATTGATATAGGAAAAAGAATAATTGGTTCATTCGTTGTGTTAGGCCCATTTGGAAGGGTTTAATTGCTAAGAACAAGGAAAACTACTTCTAACTTGAGCTTTTCCTTCGAGAAACTGCTGGTACAGAACGTAAAAAAGAGTGATATCATTGCAAGCATCACTTCTTTTAATGTAATATTATTATGTAGCATTTAGTTGTTCATTCAGACTTCGACAGGATTTGATCCTGTATATCGGTTATTAGGGTCGCAATTTGTATTGTTAACATAGTTTACTTATGACATAACTAAATTAAATGACATTGTTTTCATTCCCATGTATGAGTTTTGTAAGATTTCCGCAAATAATATCTCGGAACTAGGCATCATTGCACTCTTTTAGTTTGTTAACTGTCGAATACTGACATCAATGAAGTAAAAACTAAGTACTTTAAAGGCAGGTTCCCATTGGGCGACGAAGCTTGTCACCCAAAGCGATAAAAACTCCATCGCCCCAAATTCATCGCCCACGTTCATCACATCTTCAGAATATTACGGAATAAGACGTTTAGGATATAATAGATATTCCTGTATCAAATCACGACGTTTTCTCAACAGAATTTTCACGAAGGAATCCGCCGCTGGTGGATTTTTCTATAACATTTCCAGAAGTCACCGACGACGATTCAGGAGACGACAAGTGACATATGTCCTAAACGAAAACAATTGAGAAACAGCATGTGTCATTGCAACTCTAGAAAAATGCCGAAATGATGCGTGAAAAGCATAAGGGATTGTTCACAAATGACGTCAACCACTTTTCCAAGATTTTTGACCCCCCCTGCCCCCTCTGTCAACCTCCGTCAACTTTGCGTTGCCCCCTCCCCCTCAGTTGACGTCATCGTTTGAGAAGACACCCCCCCCCCCCCCCACCCCCCCCCCCACACACACACACCCACCTCCAAAACAAAACAACCTCCACCCCACTTGTCCTTTTGTATGTTAGTTTCTTACGCATTTTTAATAAGACGTGAAAATATTTGCAATGATCTTCGAGTAATTTTTCTCTGATCATCACGGACCACATCAAGATCACATTCAGTGTTAACATTTTCATAAGAAACTTTTACTTAATTAGAAAAATCAAGGTTCTGCAAAATTGTGTGGGTTGACGTCAACTAGTATCACATCCCCCCCCCCCCCCCCCCCCCTCCCCCGTCAACCAGCGTCAACTTTAGCATAACCCCACCTCCCCCCCTAACAGTTGACGTCATTTGTGAACAGTCCCTAATAAGAACAAACGAAAACAAATAAGTGATTTGAAAGAGGGAGACAATGTGTCCAAATTTGTTTCTTAGAAAAGAACGATTACGTTGTGTAATGGTTAAAATCCACCAACGTGTTGCTTTGCAAAAAACGTCTTGTGTTCATCAAGATTTCACAAGGGTTGTGTCGACTACTTGTTCCAATAAACATTGCGAATCACTAAATCTCGAAGTTGATGACTCGCAAGATATGATCGATGATCCGAGCGTGTACCCAGTTTTTGGTGGTATCTGGAGCAACCATCATGATCATTACCGCTTCCTTAACACCTGCAGCGTCGATATCTGGATGACATCTATTAAGACAATCCACACGACGGTGCGTTCGATTTCTTTAGTACGGAAAACGCAATAATGATTTCACCCTACATCTCCAAATTAATGCTTCATGAAATGGAATCACATTGCAGTAGCCCATATTGCAATGCCATATTACATTATTCATGCAGTAGGTGTAAGAAAGACAATTTCGATTTTCTGAGTTGTGCATTACAACCCAAAGTTCTAAATAAATGAATAACGAGGGTTACTTATTATATCTTTCTTCAGGACCTCACTAATGGGGAATCAATAAACCAGACCTTACCTTAATAAAAAATACGATAACAAAATCTGCCTGTTTATAAGCCATTGAGGTCTGTACCATATTGACTCTGGACTTGGATTCCACATAGAACCTGTTTATAAAGTCAGGGGTCAAGTTGGTACGGTATCTGAAGTCTGTACCATGTTGACTCTGGAATTGGATTTCAACAATAGAACCTGTTTATAAGTTGGGAGTCGAGTTGGTACGCACACTGAGGTCTGTACCATATTGACTTGACCCCTGACTTATAAACAGAGTCGACATGGCACAGACCTCAGATACCGTACCAACTTGACCCCTCACTAATAAACAGGTTCTATTGTTGAAATCCAAGTCCAGAGTCAACATGGTACAGACTTCTGATACCGTACCAACTTGACCCCTAACTTTATAAACAGGTTCTATGTGGAATCCAAGTCCAGAGTCAACATGGTACAGACCTAAGTGGCCGTACCAACTTGACTACCAACTTATAAACAGGTTCTATTGTTGAAATCCAAGTCCAGAGTCAACATGGTACAGACTTCAGTGGCCGTACCAACTTGACTTCCAACTTATAAACAGGTTCTATCGTTGAAATCCAAGTCCAGAGTCAACATGGTACAGACTTCAATGGCCGTACCAACTTGACTCCCAACTTATAAACAGGTTCTATTGTTGAAACCCAAGTCCAGAGTCAACATGGTACAGACTTCTGATACCGTACCAACTTGACCCCTCACTAATAAACAGGTTCTATTGTTGAAATCCAAGTCCAGAGTCAACATGGTACAGACCTTTAGTGGCCGTACCAACTTGACTCCCAACTTATAAACAGGTTCTATTGTTGAAATCCAAGTCCAGAGTCAACATGGTACAGACTTCTGATACCGTACCAACTTGACCCCTGACTTTATAAACAGGTTCTATGTGGAATCCAAGTCCAGAGTCAACATGGTACAGACCTCAGTGGCCGTACCAACTTGACTCCCAACTTATAAACAGATTCCATTGTTGAAATCCAAGTCCAGAGTCAACATGGTACAGACTTCAGTGGCCGTACCAACTTTACTCCCAACTTATAAACAGGTTCTATTGTTGAAACCCAAGTCCAGAGTCAACATGGTACAGACTTCTGATACCGTACCAACTTGACCCCTCACTAATAAACAGGTTCTATTTGTGAAATCCAAGTCCAGTGTCAACATGGTACAGACCTCAGTGGCCGTACCAACTTGACTCCCAACTTATAAACAGATTCCATTGTTGAAATCCAAGTCCAGAGTCAACATGGTACAGACTTCAGTGGCCGTACCAACTTTACTCCCAACTTATAAACAGGTTCTATTGTTGAAACCCAAGTCCAGAGTCAACATGGTACAGACTTCTGATACCGTACCAACTTGACCCCTCACTAATAAACAGGTTCTATTTGTGAAATCCAAGTCCAGTGTCAACATGGTACAGACCTCAGTGGCCGTACCAACTTGACTCCCAACTTATAAACAGGTTCTATTGTTGAAATCCAAGTCCAGAGTCAACATGGTACAGACTTCAGTGGCCGTACCAACTTGACTCCCAACTTATAAACAGGTTCTATTGTTGAAATCCAAGTCCAGAGTCAACATGGTACAGACTTCAGTGGCCGTACCAACTTGACTTCCAACTTATAAACAGGTTCTATCGTTGAAATCCATGTCCAGAGTCAACATGGTACAGACCTTTAGTGGCCGTACCAACTTGACTCCCAACTTATAAACAGGTTCTATTGTTGAAATCCAAGTCCAGAGTCAACATGGTACAGACTTCTGATACCGTACCAACTTGACCCCTGACTTTATAAACAGGTTCTATTGTTGAAATCCACGTCCAGAGTCAACATGGTACAGAACTCAGTGGCCGTACCAACTTGACTCCCAACTTATAAACAGGTTCTATTGTTGAAATCCACGTCCAGAGTCAACATGGTACAGACCTCAGTGGCCGTACCAACTTGACGCCCAACTTATAAACAGGTTTTATTTTTGAATTCCAAGTCCAGAGTCAACATGGTACAGACTTCAGATACCGTACCAACTTGACCCCTGACTTTATAAACAGGTTCTATGTGGAATCCAAGTCCAGAGTCAACATGGTACAGACCTTAGTGCCCGTACCAACTTGACCCCTGACTTATAAACAGGTTCTATTGTTGAAATCCAAGTGCAGAGTCAACATCGTTCGGACTTTAGATACTAAACTAGCATGTAGCTTTAGCTAAAAATGCCCCCGCGCTCAAGCGTTCCAATTTATACAGACAGCAAGCTATACATTAACAGCGGAAACGAAAACAAGTTTTTGGTCGAAAAAAAAATGTTTGGGTTGATTTGGGACCTGATATGAGGCAAAGTTACATGCTTAAATATTTCGACAAAATCAGTCTTTGGCATTTTAAAACCAACTTGCAATATGCAAACCAAATAGATCTACACTTAAACAGATGAAAATATGCACAAAACTTTGTTACTTTTTGTTATCTCTTAGGTCTAAGTTACACTGATGCTAATATACCTTTCAAAAAGTGTAAATAAGGCTTAACAAGTAATATTAGAAAGTATTTGCTACAAACAAGAGAAATGTGTGAATTGAAACCATGGATACATATTTTATAATTTTTATAATTAAAATAAGATTTGTTAAAAACATTCTGTAAGAGCCAAAAAAAAAAACTTTTTCAAAAAAAAAAATTAAAGCGAAAAATCCATTGCGTTTCAAACTTTGATTTAAAACAAAAAATAGCCAAAGTTTACATAAAAAAACCAAGAAAAATATATATATAGGTTATATTGATCATGACCACACTAGGTTTGGAAGACAGTCAAAGAAGAAAAACACGAAGAACGAAAATTTGTAACATGGCTTTCTTGTATACACAGAAATCCAAAAAATCCGCCAAAAATCAGTGCATTAAACAAATTTATTGAAAGAAAAATTTAGAGTTAAAATATATACAAAAATAAAATGTAGCTATGGTTGGCAAAATTTCGGATATCAAGCTGGGCTTCAAAATCCTTGTCGCTCACTTCACTAAAACAACACAAAAGTAACACGAAAATGTCTAAGCAATTTTAGCATACGATCTTCCTAAATAACATAGTATAATATAATAATAAATTAGGAAAGAGAAAAACATTCTGTCTCCCACTTACAGTACCATTGAAACGGAAAAAAAAGCTAAGTCAGCTAAAAACTGTATTCCACCGTGTAACGTCAACACGAAAGTTGGAGGATGATGATGATGATGATGATGATGATGATGATGATGATGATGATGATGATGAAGAACAAAATCAGAAACTGACATTCGCCTATCTCGTGAAACTACTATACCTCCTCGCTCGCTTACGCTCGCTGCGGTGGCAATTATTGGTGTGTCTAAATGGTATAGCCTTGGCCAATATGGTATGATTTTTTATAGTAGTCAAAATGGTACGCGGGGTCAAATCGGTGCGGAACACACCTTCCAAATCATTTAAACTAATCCAGAGTCAAAACTACAAAAATCAAAATCTGCGTTAATTTGATGCCATTTAAAAATAACAGTCCTTGAACCGTGTTAATTAAAGCACACTTTTAGAAAGTCTCTTTATCCATCCGCGTTAATTTGTGACTGCGTTAATTTATGGCGCGTTAAATAGTCTGCCTGTTAATTTCGTGTAATAAGGTAGTTTTATTCTAAGAAAAATTTAATTTCAAAGCTTAAATAGAGACTTATCTTTTGTAGGTATCAGGCTCAGTGCAATGCGTCATCTAGCAAATGATGTTGCAACGACCAACTCGGCGAATGCGGCAGTAATGAAACATATTGCAATCGTGGATTATATTGCACGGATTACAGAAATATCATCATGCCCGAATTCTATCACTGGATTGAAACCTACAATCCAGTTACGAACTTCGATAGTGACAGTACATGCGCATTTTTATCGGAAAAGTTTTCATCAATAACGTTCATTGGAGATCATTGATGCGACATTTTTGGGAAGCCTTCTTGATTAATTTTACCAATGATCCCATACACGGTGCTTTAAAACATACACTGAATACTACCTTGAAAACAAGGTGCAAGGAATATGAGCAGTTTTATAACGATACCTGTTTAACTCACTTGGCCAGAGACCCAAAGGAGGTTAATGCAAATCCAAACTTCTGCAAGAATAGAGATAGAGATATCAATGTTAAATATTTACGCGCGTGGTATGAATCAGATGATGAAATAGAACGAATACAAGAATTGATTAAACCGATATGGAAAAGACTAAACATGGGAAAAATTCTTAAAGCCACTCATTGACATTGTGTCTTTTTACCATGATACGCAGTTGATATGGTCATCTGGCCCTCCTAGTGGGTTATTAAAGAAACTGGATCATTATAAACGTCAAGGTAGTCCCAAGGCGTTGAGATTTAACAAAGTTATTAGAACGTTAATTAAACCATATAACATTCTCATACTGGAGAACTTTAACATTTCACTGCGTGTTTATAGTTTCGATGGAACACATTACGGACCAGCACTGAACAATGTGAAAGTAAGATTATTCATTAAATTATTAAGGCACCTCTTCTAGAATGAACAACCTGTTTATCCAATTAATGCTCCAATGAGATGTCAAACTACCTGTACACGGATTATCTTTGCATTCTAATTGGTTGTTGGCAAAAGTTTAGCAGATTACAACATCGTGATCGTTGACCAAGGGGGGAGATTATATTTCGTGCATAAACATTACCTCCTTTGTTCACGGTAAAAACGTTAGTTTGTTTACGGAATATACCACTTATCTTTTAAAATAATGTTTTAGACTCCTTTAGCGATTTCGTGTTTCAAAGAGCGCTCCAACGAATTTCTAGTAATAACCAATAATTAAAGATTTTATCCGATAGAGAGCTTCTCCTCCAAATTCAGAGAAAGTTTATTACTTCTAAACCATTCTTTAATATATTCAAGCTCTTTTGTTAAAAAGATCAAACAGTGATTTTATATTTTTTTGTGACAAAAATAGGTTGGTGTCGTCGGTGAAGAGAATGAAGTTTAAAATAACAGATGTTCTGCAGAGATCATCTACACATAATAAAAAAAGTAATAGGCCAAGAATGAAACCTTGGAGTACACCACATGTTATAAGTTTGAGAGATAATGTTTTTGGTTCCATAAGAAACACATTGATTTTGATCAGTGAGGTCGTCTTTAAACCATAAGATGTTTTTATTGCGTACATCAACCATAACGTTCCAGTTTCAGTTCGGGTGCGCCAAAAAATGTCCAGGTGTTTGAAAAGACATTTCTCGAAAAGTACAAGGTTTTAGGCGTAAACTTAATTTTAATGTAAAGATATGAAGAAAAAATGTTCATATTAATTTTAAAAAAGCGTCAATTTTTAACAAAAAAATGGGGTGTCAAGTTATCTGTAATTAAATCATGGTCTTTTTAATCAATGGTAATAAAACAAAAAGACAACTAATTTCAGTTTTTAAAACATTTTATTCATTGGAAAAAGCACTACCATTGACATTGACACATTCTTCTTCATCTTTTTCTTATTCATTTTAAAAGTATCATAGCTTTGATAAGAATAAAAGTTTTCTTTGCAAAGGTAAAATTTAAATTTGGATTTTTGAAACTTTAGGAATTCATTGGTTAGCGCGGCAGCAGCTGATGCTTCATCGGCATTCGTGTTCGTCTCTCCGTAAGTCCACAAATTCTTCTCCCCCGTTGTAGGTTGATACCACTACATATACAAACCATAGTTTTTAGGCTGGAATAGAGGCTATTTGTTGATCGTGGCTTAATTAAGAAGTGTTTGATAATTCTTAACTACAACTATTTTATCAAGGTGAAGTGACCTCTAGAAAATTCGAACGTGAATTTGTTTATAGTGGAGTATGTGTTTTCAATATTACTTGAAGCAAACGAATTTTTAATATTATGAATGATCTTTTGATTATATACTTCTGATTTTTTCTGGTTAGCTAGTGCTGCTTTGTTGTTTTGTGCTATTGTACAGGTCACAGAGCTCTGCTACCTGTAAACAATGGAATGCACTGACCTTCAAAGGCTTATTTACAACTATTAAGAGAACTTTCTTGATTATGAATTAATGAAAATAATAAAATACAGTACACTCACGATAACTCGAACCTCCAGGGGACCAACAAAAAGTTCGAGTTATCGAATGTTCGACTTACCAGTGCATTCAATAACTCGAACTTTGGCCGATGAGTGAAAATAGTTCGAGTTCTTAAAAGTTGTTTTTTCTTTTCTATTCTAACAAGAAAGGTGTACAGTACAAAGTTATACATCACTGAAAAATGTTGTCACTCATACAAAAACATGAAAACAAAGTACCTATCTGGGCAGAAATATTTACAAGCAAAAGGAAAACGTATGTACAGTGTGAAATGAAAAGGAAAAAACAAGCAAACAAATATAAAAATGAAAATGAAAAATTAACGAAAGATACCAACATAACTAGAGAGGAAAAATGGCATGCTAGGCGTTGTTGAAATATAACAGCCTAAAAAAACTGAGAAAAATCAATGTCACTGTTAAGCAACTTCATTTTTACAGATCTTTTGAAATGGTAAACAGACCTATTGTTCTTTTCTGCATTTTGCAAGATATTGTTCCATATTGCTGGGCCACGATGGGCAATGGAAAAGGTTGTTACTTTAAGGCGTTTTTGAGGAATTTTGTAGTTATTCCTTGAATATCTAGTATTATATTTATTTTGGACTCTGGAAAATTGGTTACAGAAAGTTATTGGGGTAAGCTCGAGCTTATTTTTAAACATGAAGGTTAATACTTGGTATATGTTTAATTTGTAGATACTAAGAATCCCAAGTTTCTTTAATAAAGGTTCAGAGTGTGTAAATCGATCTACACCGAAAATAATCCTGCAAGCGTGTTTTTGTTTGCAGTAAAGTTTCTTAAGCTTTGTTTGGTTAGTACTTGCCCATACTATGTTGCAATAGGTTAGGTAACTATGTATAAATGAGAAATATAGTAATTTTAAGGATTTTAAGTTGACATATGGTTTTGCTATGCGAAGTATTCCGAGGTTTTTAGAAATCTTATCTTGGATAACATTTATATGATTCTTCCATGTCAAATTTTCATCAAGAAGAACTCCTAGGAATTTGATGAATTTTTCCCTTTTTATCTCATTATGGTTAATTAACAGTTTCGGTAATTTCAATGGCAAATCATCCACACTTGAAGGCTTACAAAACAAAATATATTTAGTTTTATTTATATTTAGAGAAAGTTTATTACTTCTGAACCATTCTTCAATATTTCTAAGCTCTTTGTTCACGATATCAAAGAGTGATTTTATATTTTTATGTGAATAAAATAGGTTAGTGTCATCAGCGAAAAGAATGAAGTTTAAAGTATTAGATGCTCTGTAGAGATCATTTACATATAATAAAAAGAGCAAAGGGCCAAGAATGGATCCTTGGGGTACACCACATGTTATAAGTTTAAGAGATGTTCTTTTTGATCCATACGAAACACATTGTTTTCGATTAGTGAGGTAGTCTTTAAACCACAAGAAGTTATTATTGCGTACACCATAGTGTTTTAGTTTCGATAGAAGAATTTTATGATCAACTGTATCAAATGCCTTCGAGAGATCGATAAAGACTCCTAGTGTGTATAGATTATTATCAAAAGCATCACTGAGATCGTTCACTAGGTTTAATATTGCATGGTCAGTAGAATGCCCTTTCTGAAACCCAAATTGTTTCTGGTACAACATGCTGTTGTCAATAAGATATTTATAGAGTCTATTGTACATTATGCGCTCCAGGATTTTTGAAAAGCAAGGAAGTATCGATATCGGTCTATAATTCGAGATATTAGACTCTTCTCCTGCTTTGAAGCTAGGAATTACTTTTGCAATCTTCATACTATTTGGGAATTTCCCTGTATTGAGAGAAAGTCGAAAAATATGCAATAGGGGAATTTTGATGATATCAAAGGTGTGTTGAATAATATTTACGCTGATGTCATCAATTCCTGGACTTTTATTGGATTTAAGACTTTTAAAAGCGTCAAGTAGTTCAGTTTCTGTCAAGTTTGACTCTTGCATGATGTTATCGAACTCTTCAAGAAAGAACATCGGTGGCTTATTTGAGGCAGGGATTTTTTCAGCTAAATCACATCCTACTCTTGCATAAAAATCATTAAAAGCACTTGCAATTTCCCTTTTACCATATACAAGTTTTTTATTAGTTTCAATAAATTTTGGTAAGCTACTTTTCGAAGTTTTTGTTTTCACTAAAATTTCCTTGATAACGCCCCACGTTTTTTTGGTATTTGCACTATTTTGGATCAATAATTTCGAGTAATATTCTTTTTTAGAATTTTGTTTAATTTTATCAAATAGATTTTTGTAAGTTTTATATTTACTTTCATTTCTGTATGTTTTGCTCTTTAGAAATTTTTCGTACAGTCTTTGTTTCCTTTTCGATGATTTAAGTAGACCTGACGTCATCCATGGGCTGAGGAGACTTTTTGGCATTAGGTTAAACTCTTTTACTGGAAACGCTTTGTCATATTGTATAGAAAAAAGCTTCAAAAACAAGTCATATGCGCAATCAACATCACTGGACTCCTGAATTAGTTCCCAGTTCATCTCAAGGAGAAGATCACGAAAATAGGATATCGATCTTTTATTGATAAAACGTTTTGAAATAGATGTGGATGTGTTAGATGTGTCTTTAATTATGTCCTTGATTAACAGAAAGGTTGGAAAATGATCAGTCAGATCAGTCTGTATTACACCAGAACATAAACCGTGTTGATTATAATGATTATTCGTAAAAATATTATCAATCAAAGTTGATGTGTTCCTAGTAACTCTTGTTGGTTTATTTATTGTCGGAATTATGTTATACTGAAGGATCAAGTTCACAAAATCTTTAATTTTTTTGTTTGCATAATCTAATAAATTTAGATTTAGGTCACCAGAAATGAAAATATGCTTGTTTGAGCGACTAACGTGAGAAATATGAGATTTTAAGTGATCTTTGAAGAGTTTAAAGTTACCAGCAGGTTGTCTATACATGGTTGTAATTATGATATTTTTACCGCTACCATTTATGATTTCGACACTTAGAAACTCACAATCAGAATTGTTAATTGTTAAATCCTTGCGCAACTTGAAAGAAATGGAGTTATGAATGAATACACACAGACCTCCCCCCACTTGGTTCTCACCTGTACGTGCTTGATGAACTACTGAGTAGTTAGGTAATTGAAAATTAGAGTTACCCTGTAACTCGTCCCCTTTACACCAGGTTTCCGTAAGTGAAATAATTTTAAATTCATAGTTAATATTACCCAGCATTGATTTGAAATTGTCAAAATTCTTGTGCATGCTTCGAATGTTTATGTTTAGTATTGAAAAATTCAAAGAATCGAAATTTGTTAAATAGTTTGAGAGATCAGCAAGAGAAAAACTTCTAGTTTCGAGATTTTGTCGATCAAAAAAGTTTATATCTGGGTCAGAATCATCATTTAGAGTGATGTGACCAAGTTGGCCAGAAGTTGAGAAGGTTGAATCATTCATTTTAAAAACAAATCACTCCTGAATAATTATTAACTATTTGCTCGTTCCTAATTTATTTTAACTATTTTGTCATATTTCTTTCCCTTCTGTCTTTAACATCATTCCATAATTTTCTTCTGATCTCCACCGTCTTTTTCGAAAAATCTTCATAAATGCTAATATTTGTGCCCTTCAACTTATGTCCTCTTTGAAGTATTCGTTCTTTATCTTCGTAGCTTAAAAGTTTCAGGACAATCGTACGTGGACCTCTTTCAACGTTTCTCTTTCCTGTCCTGTGCGCTCTTTCTATGTTCACATTTTCAACACCCAACTTATTCACAAACATATTCAACACTTTATTTTCGCAATCTTGCCAAGTTTCTTCTTCGCTTTCCATGATGCCGTCAACTCTCAAATTGTTCCTCCTACACTGATCTTCCAACATTCTGTACCGGTCTTTTGCTTCTTCCGAATCTTTCTGCATCTTGTCAAACTTTTCATGTATGGTTTTAATTTTTTCATTAAAATCCTCTTCCTGAAAGTTAATTGTCCCTTTCATATCATCCACATCTTTTTCCACTTTTTCTATTCTCTTCACTGTATCAGTCAACACTTTTTCCAAGTTTCCAAGTCGATTATTTAAAATTGTAAAGTTAGCACTGATTATATTCGTTAGATTTTCTTCCTGTGTCTTCAATAACTCTTTCATCATTTTTTGTACATTTTCCATTGTGAACTCCATGATTTTGTATAAGTAATAAAAAAATTAGTAAAGTGATATTGTAGCATAAATATAGTTAAAAAGTTATATGAATTGCGCTCGTAAAAACACATTTGTTTCATTGTAGCGGTAACGTCTCTGTCCATTGAAATTGAGAGTGCATTGTGCTTTTGTTGAATATCTTCACCGCATAGACTGAAGGGGATGTAGTCATGCAGCACTTGCAATACCTCCCGAATATCACCTTTGGGAAAACTGGGTCAAATAGAACATCCTCATCCTCATCACCACCATCTACATCTGCATTCATCATTCTGTACTCATCACGTTTTGATTTGCAGAAATGACATCTTCAACTGTTGTACCTGGAGGGTAAAAATCACCAAGGTTTTCAATCTGATTTTGAAGGTTTTTAAAAGGGTCATCGTCATCTGAATGGGCAGATGCTTGTTGATCTTTCGAAGTTCCTACTTTCGCAAAACAATTGTCGGATGAGCTGGGCAGTTGTCTATGATAAACGGTACTTTCTTCTTCTCTTTTATAAATTTTTTATCCATTTCTTGTATCCACTCTTCGAAGAATACGCTATCCATCCAACTTTTATTTTGATTTCTGTATCTGCAAGGTAAGTGTTTAACTCCTTTGAAGCAGCGAGGAGATTTTGATTTACTAATGACAAATATTGGAATGTTATCACCCGTTGCATTTGCTGCCGCTTTTCCAGGCAGGAGAATTTTGCTGTGTCCCCCCCCATGATGGTGCGGTTATTTCAGCCGTACAAGAGTTACCTTCTCCCGATACCGTATTAAAAGAAACATTGTACCTGTTTTTCCAACGATGAAGCCAACTATCAGACGCTTGAAATCTTTCGATATCGATCTTTCCTGCAAGTTATTTGGCTTTTGTTTTCAGGATTGACGCTGAAACCACTACGTTCCTTCTCCTTACAGTTAAGCGCTATTTAAAAATGAGCTCATCTAAGTTTGCAAATGTTCCTTCTTTAAGTCTCATACGTTTTGTTTTGTTTCCTTGCGTCTTCATAGATTCGAAAATTCTTTCCTTATTTTTGATCCAAATTGACAGCGTATTTTTTGGAAGACCATATTTTATAGCAACCCGAGAATTTGATGATCCGCCTTCGATTTCTTTTAATGCAGCGTATTTTTCTTTGATTGATTTTGTACTTATTTTTTTCTTTGCAGCAACAGTGGCCATTGTAAAGTATAATTACATAAAACGACACTCAGAGTTAAATTTTCGACATTCCAGTACACAATGCACGAAAGCAAACGTTTGAATGTAATATCTTCCTGTATCTTATATATATCAAATAAATAAAGAACAAACAAGTTTTAAAATGAAGCAGAAGCTTTTCGTTTAAACAACGTCATCAGTGCTATGTTACAAGTTATATGAAAAATGTACAAGTAAAAAATCTAAAAATCTAAAAATGAGAAATCGCAGTAATTTTCATGAGAGCAACGGCAGAATGATAATTATCACGATTTCCATTCATAATGATATTACATTATCTACGTCACTTCATTACGAAAAAGTCGTAGAACCTCTGTCTCGAGATTATTGTTCAAGCTTGGGCGTTTGAGGGCAATTAACGGTGCCTCCAAATTCTTCTTTATACAGATTAAATTACGACCTTCGAAAGAATTATAAATTTTCAAAAGCGATTAGTCAACAAAGATTCATCGAATAGGTTTTACTACAGTTGCATGATTTAAAGAATTTAAAATAGACCAATCACAAATACGTAAGACAAAGAGAAATTCCCGGGTTATAGAATTCACATGTGATATACAGTGTGTTTCGTAATGTTGGAAATGGAAATTTTAAAGTTGCTTTTTTAAATGAATATACCGAATTTCAAAATAATTTTTACATCAATGGAAAGCCATTTTCAAGCTGTAGAAACACACTGTAGAAAGTTTCAAAAGCAAAGACTTTCTTGTAAGAAAAGGTTAATACTGTTAATAATGATACATGTAACATAAGTTTCAATAAAAGACGTTTAGATAAAACTTAGAAGAATTAATTAAACATGGCGTTTTGTTAAAGGTAAGCTAGCAAAGTGTAAATGGAAAAACACCTTGAAAAAATACGATCCTGTTCGATGAAATTAACGGTGAGTTTCTGTTCTTTTAAAGGTTTTGATTTTAAATTATTGAATTTCTTTAAAATAATATACCAACTGTGGTGGAAACACTTGCAATGTTGGACCGTATTTCACAATGCCCACTCAAACAAATTTAGTGGCCCTTTAAGACTAGGACAGAAAAGAAGCCACATCTTATTAGAGGTTTGTTTTGATGTGAATTATCTTTATAAGTTATCTTTATAAGTTATCCGAATGGTGGCAGGTACCATTTTTTCGTTTTAAATTTGTCTTCCATTCTCATTCGTTTTTCCTTGTTCTTAGTAGATGCACACTTAATGTCAGACTAAACGTCGATGAAATGAAACATTAATCATCGTTTTTAACTGAATTTTTCTTAGACAGAAGGAAACATAGAATTGGGTTATTTTTTCAGTATAATCATTCGATACTCAGCTTGTTCTCATTTTTTTCTTAACTTTCTGCCGGACCTAAAACTCTTATTAAAACAAACATGTTCTGGTTTACTGTTACTTTAAATTTTGCCAACCATGCATTTTATGTTTGTATATGTTTTAACTCTAAATCTTTCATTCAATAAATTTTATTCAATGCACTAATTTTTGGTGGATCTTGCCATTTTAATTGGATTTCTGTGTATGCAAGAAAGCCATATTACAAATTCTTGTTTTTCTTTTTTAACTGTCCTCCACTAGTGATCATGATCAATAAAACCTTTTTATATTTTTTTTCTTGCTATTTTATGTAAACGTTGGCTATTTTTTGTTTTGAATTAATTTTTAATTATTTTTTTTTTTTGAAAAAGTTTCTTTATTTCTTTTGGTTCTTACATAATTCCTTTAACAAATCTTACTTCGATTATATTATACGTATCCATGTTTCAGTTCACACATTTCTTTTGTTTGTAGCAAATGCTTTCTGATATTTCTTGTTAAGCCTTATTTACACTTTTTGAAAAGTATATTAGCATTAGTGTGACATAGGCCTAAGAGATAACAAAAAGTAATAAAGTTTTGTTTGTTTTTGTTTCCGTTGTATAGGCTTGCAATGTATAGCTTGCGCTGTGTGTACAAATTGAAATGCGCGGGCGCGGGGGCATTTTTAGCTAATACATGTAGTAGTTTATAATTTAATTCAATATTTCGTTCTGCATCCGCAGAACATCGTCATCTTTCATCTGAATATGAAAATAAACTTAGAAACTGTTTACGACTGCTCGAGAAAAAATTCACATCTTGAACAGTTCTTATTTTACACGAAAATTCAGGCTCAGGGTGTTCTTGATTTTTAGAACAGTGACTTGAGTCTCAGGTTTTTCTTAATGTCGTTCTTAATTTTGGCTAAATCTGAGGCTTGTGTTCCAATAAAACTGTTTTTACAAAACAAATCATGTATATATTCAGAATAAACATGTCTTTTTCAAAAAAATTTGCTCACACACATTATTGATAATGTGATAAAGAGATGTTTATTGTAAATCCCAAATGAAAAAAACAGATTTCGGTTGTGAAAATATAAATTTATAAGAAATAATGCTACATAGCTGAAAAGTAGAAGTTTGTGTTCTGATTTGATTTAGTTTACAGACTGTTATTTATTAGAGTGTGTTTTGATTTACAATCGTTGTTCATAAGGAAAATTGACAGTATGTTAATTTTTCAAAATAAAAAATTGTATATGATTTTAAAAACAGTATAACGTGATCATGGAATTCATTCATAGCAAACTGTTTCTGTTCCTAGGTTAAACGACTAGGTAGGTATCCAGGAAACACACTTGTATTATACCTAATTGGTTTTCTAAACTTCTTTTGGAATATACGACATCACGTTTCCACATGCAGTTTTTGATTTGGTGTTGTTCTCCACAAAGAAGAAAGGGTTTTCTTCATCATGATGATTGTGTGCATGTTTTCATAAAAATAAATCTTCAGTCTGGCTTTTTAATAATGAATTTTTGCACTGAAATCACAGCTTCAATGGTTTCCAAGCATTTAATTACCAATCATTGTATAGGTATAGCTACATTGTTATTAGCAAAATCAAAGAAAACATCCACGACATTGTTATCACGTTTCTTCTCTGTTTTTCACATGTCCATTCAAAATATTTTTACAAAACTTTTTAGCACAACACTTAAACAATTTATTTCCATCATTTAACGTTTTGAATTATCTCAAAAAGGCTAGCAGAAAGCAAAAATCTTCCACTATCTAACTGCACAATAATTACTCTCACAACTCAATCTACCATTTTACGTGACAGACAAACAAACAAACAAACAAACATAGAATCGGCTATTAATATATAGATTAAAAACAACAGAGGACCTAATGTTGAGCCTTAGGGAACATCAGCCAAAACTTGCTTCCAAATTGAACTATGCCTATTTAAAACTACTCTCTGGAAGCAGCCACTTAAGAAATTTTTCAAAAGCGACAACGAGTGACAAAAGTAATAGGTATTATGACACTGTTTGTCTCGATAAGAAAGCATTGAAAAGCAAAAAAAGTGTTAAATATTTGCTTTTTCAGAAGTATCAGCAACTATGATGTCACCGGCATTTCGTATGGGAGGAATCCTTGCTGATTTGTGTTTACGAAGTAGTCAATTTAATATTGACTAGTGTTTCTTAGGACCAGTATTTGGATCTGATAATTTGTTGCTAAGTTTGAAAAGGTAATTTTCCTTGGCAACATTAATAGTTGATTTGCACCTAAATGTAATTTCCCGAAGCGTCGGTCAATAATATAGTGATTATTCTCTTTATCTCAGGTTGCATCCATAAAGCATCCTTATCTTTGACAGTTATGACTTTATTGGGAACAAAGTTAGAAAATATATTAGCACTACACTCAGCAAGGACAGACACTCTACTATTAACGTCCAGGTCTGTAAAAGCCCTCTCCAAATTAATGTTGTTTATGGCACGTTTAATGATATAAGGGTAAACTCTTGAAAAGTCCCATAAACTCTTGTGGGAAGGTAGCTTTGAACTGAAATTTAGCATAAACAATCTGATGATGGCATCTGGGAAACAAAAAAGGCAATACCCCCGATTCAGATGTAAAACCCTCTGTTGATGCAAAAATAAGATCAATCCGTGAAAGAGAATTTGGGAGAACATGTGTGGGCTCATCAATAATTTAATATAGGTTATGCTGAGCTGCTAAATCAGTTCAATGAACTGCTAATGTCACTCCCGTGGGTAGTAGTATCACCTGCCCACCAGTCAGAGTTTCGAGCATTGAAGTTTTTTTCCTTTGACATTAACTTGAAAAAAGTCCTAAATAAACTGAATTAGGTTTACCACAAACTCAAGCTTAGTGTTTTCATGCAGGGCATGAATTATATCCTTCTAGGAGTTCATAATATCTAATTTTGAGAAATTTCGAAAACATCAACTCTTTTTATGTACCGAAATCTTCAATAACACCAAGTTGATGTTGACTCAGTGTATCTGCAAATTGTGAGTAATGTTTATTATTCATGCGAAATTCTTCTTTATAATTTTTTTTTTTCTTTTTTTTCACTTTTCTATGTGTTTCTTGTGAAAAAGCACGATTTTTATATTTCTTCCAGCATTTTTTGCATCCGCGTCAAAATTAGGCAGAACAATTTCTTAGTCATCTGACATAATCACAGAATCGACTAAAACCTCCATATCTTCGCCAAACTTCAATTCCTCATTATCAAAACACGTGTTACTAGTCGCCATATTGAATATAACTGAAAGGTATTCTGGCTTGTACGTTCAGGACGAAAAGCTACAGATAATTTCATTCGACCAACTCAAGCAATAAAATGCACTCTGATTGGTTTAATAAGGAAAAGATTCTTTTGTTTTAAAATATCGGGCAAAATAGACTTATACTCGTTCACAATCCATCTTCTTCACACATCCTTGCTATATCATCAAGACTTGGAATGTTCTTTGTTTCCTCATGTTCTTGAATATTGATTGTTAACAGGAACTCGAATTAGCTTTGCTTATTATAATTTTATAATTACCATTAGTATTTTTATTGACTTTAAATTCAATATCAAAACATTTAAACACCCTTAGCACTGTTTTAATTACTGCTCGTCGCCATGTCTAAGTTCATCTACAACACTCAGTCTCACTTACATGTTTACGCAAAAATATTCGGGAAAGGTGCATTGGTCACCATATAAAAATAGAATTTGTTTCATAGGAAAAAAAAAACCATGCTCTAATCAGCTTGTAGTAAAGACCAATGTATACGACGTAGTTGTCTTCATTTATAACACCTGATTGAGATTCTTCAACCTTGCAGAAATCTCCACGTTCATAACCAACAGCAAGCCATTGCGCGTAATCGGATACAGAACGGGTAACTGGTTCACAGGTAATAAGTATAAGCTTGAAGTCCTTTTTGAATGAATGAACAAGCTTAGCCAAATCTTTAATAAACTAAGCAGGATTTTTTTTCTATGGTAATTTGGTTTTCATATGATTCTGGTCTCTGCTGAAGGTACCACCTCGGACCACTCTTGTAATGCTTATCAAAATAATGAACTTCTTTGGGTGGAGCACTCATCAAATTTTTCAACGCTTCTGTACCACATTTCCTAGAGCCAATTATTAGAGCTTGGGGAAATCGTTTTTTGTAGGTACGTTGGGCTGAAATGTGAAATTTGACACCTTGGATTTTGAAGTATTATGTTTGTAGAAGCCAAGATACATTTTATTTACTTCACCGATTTTGACATATTTATTGTTGCAAACAAACGTTTTGAAATACGGTGATGTTTGTGCTGACGTGTAAAAGATATCTGAAAGAAAACAAATGTAAAAGAATGTTACCTAATTATTGTGGAAAAAATCTAAGAGACAATTAGATAAATATGACAAAAGACTGTGCACACAGGCCATTCTGCTTAAATGTAAATCAATATGGCGTTACTTCTGCTTTTTTTGCTAATTAAATTTACAGGATCCGTGATTAATATTTGAAGGTTTGCATAAAGAATTTTTGCATTGTGTGTCCGTACAAACCAAAATTTGATTGATTATCTACTGTTTATTAGTAAAGAAGTACTTAATAAAAGATCCATTTAGTTTGCTTAAAACCTTGTAATCTCAGTATTTTCTCTCTTCCTTCTACAGCAAGTTATGGAAGAATGCTTGCAATGTCTACATGAACTGGCTTTCGAAAATTGGGCCAAATTTTTAAGGTTTCAATTTTATAAGTAAATGAACAAAGAACAATTGGAAGACACTGATTTGGTATTTGTTGGTCATTTTATAGATCTGATCAAACCTGCGGCAAGCATCGATTTTTATAAGAGTTTTGTCAATTTAACATTATTTAGAGACTATATTTAGGAATTAGTACAAAATGGAAAGATTTCATGCTATCCAGTTTCTTGTTCAAAGTGATTTTATATAAATTCTCCCAAGTGTATTTTCAAGCTCCACACTACTCCGAATACTAATACGACTTATTGTTAGTATATATATTTTGTGTTCGAAGCAGACTGGTTTTCTCATGTAACCACACATCTTAAAATTTAATCTTAAGTCATTTCCTCCTGGGCTGACACGGATATCTACCAAACAATCAAGTTTCTATCTTTTCTTTGACAAACAAAACAAACATTACAGAATCTTAAAAAATGAATTTATAACACTACGGAGTTTGAAAGCCACAACTACTAAAACTAGCATGTAGCTTTAGCTAAAAAATGCCCCCGCGCTCAAGCATTCCAATGTGTACACACAGCAAGCTATACATTGCAAGCTATACAACGGAAACAAAAACAAATTTTTGTCCGAAAACTCAAAAACTTCAGATGAATGTTTTTGCAAATCCTTACACAAAAACAAATATATACATTTAAACTTTTGTTAACATTGTATAAACTAAACACAATAAAAACAAGAAGAATTGTGAGCATGATCATTTCGAAATGGGAGATCAGATTTGAAAACTCCTTGACGGATGGTCTTCACGGTTTTTCACTTACGTTGTAATTGAGTTAAACTTTCTTTATTATTCTTTATTTTTTATTGATGCTAATATACCTTTCAAAAAGTGTAATAAAGGCTTAACAAGTAATATCAGAAAGTATTTGCTACAAACAAAAGAAATGTGTGAACTGAAACCATGGATACGTATTTTATAATCAAAACAAGAATTGTTAAAGAAATTCTGTAAGAGCCAAAAGAAAAAAAAAAAAAACTTTTTAAAAAAAAAATCAAAGCAGAAAATCCATTAGAAATCTGCGTTTTAAACTTTGTTTTAAAACAAAAAGTAGCCAATGTTTATAAAATAAACAACAAGAAAATGTAAAAAGCTTTTACTGATCATGATCACACACTAGTATGATTAGGTTTGGCGCGAGCGAGGAGGACAGTTAAAATAGAAAAACATGAAGAAAGACAATTTGTAATATAGCTTTCTTGCATACACAGAAATCCAATTAAAATCTTTGCCAAAAATTAGTGCGTTGAACAAAGTTTATTGAATGAAATATTTAGAGCTAAAATACAAAAATAAAATGTATGGTTGGCAAAATTTCAGATTTCAAGCTGTGCTTCAAAATCCTTGTCGTTCACTTCACTAAAACAACACAAAAGTAACACGTAAAATGTCCAAGCAACTTTAGCATACGATCTTCCTAAATAACATATTATAATACAATAATAAATTAGGAAAGAGATACGAAAAAACATTCTGTCTCCCGCAGTACCATGCTTTGAAACGGAAAAAAAGCAAAGTCAGCTAATAATTGTCTTCCACCGTGTAACGTCAACACGAAAGTTGGAGGATGAAGATGATGATGATGATGATGATGAACAAAATCGGAAACTGAAATTCGCCTATCTCGTGAAACTACTATGCCTCCTCGCTCGCTTACGCTCGCTGCGGGGGCAATAAAATGGGGCCTAATAAAATAGAATGAGACCAAATTAACTGAGGGACTCTTCTCGCATCAAAACAGCCATCACAACATCTGATGAAAGTAGCTAAGCATTGTATGTAGTTGAAAATCGAGTAAAATGTTTGTCGTTGAAAAATCTAATCACTTACAATAAATATGGTCATTTCAATCCCCATACATACTACTGGTGATTGACACGTACCACTTTTGTTTTACTATGACATACAGTAAATCATGTACAAAATTGGTGAAATGTTTTTTAACAGAACTGAACGATCATCGAATTAAGCAATCTGACAAAGTAGCAAAAAGAAAGGATTAACTTACCGCTATGCTCATCTTAGAGGCATGATTAAAATTCCATTATAGACAGAAATGTCGCAAACTTACACAAAGTGATTTCGATCATATGATGTGGAGGGTATGACAAGGAAAGACCTGTTGCTTAAATCAATCGGTCAGGGCTCACTTTGGAAAATCTTGAAGCATAGAGTAACTAGTAGTATTAGCGAAAAAAGTAAAAGTAACTTGCTAAGTGAAACATAATGTTGAAAATTATAGCTGTCTTATTTTTATATTTTGCAATCTCTGTGACATGTCGTGCAGGTCCATCAGCGCACTGTCCGATGAGTAGTACCACATTTTGATCAGAATAATCAGTGTCGAGTTCAAAACAAGGATGGAGAAGATATTGGTTGGAAATCGAAATTATAAAGTTGCAACATTAACTGTTGATTTTTAATTTTTTTGCGACATTTACTGTTGCGGCACTTACTGGCGATTTTGCGACACTTACTGTTGAATTGCGACACCTACCGACAATTTTGCGACATTTACTGGTGTTTGCTACATTTACTAGCGATTGCAACATTTACTGGCAGTACAACATAGCCTAATACTGTTTATTTATTTTATTATTTTTTTTATTCTTTATTTTTTTTTTTTTTTTTTTTTTATATTCTTTTTCGCTCTTTGTTTATTAATGAGTGATTGTAATAACAAAAGCTGAAACGTTGATATAATGTTCTTAACTTTTTTTATCCTTTAGTAACACAAACTCTATGAGCATTGGAATGCAAATTTTTTTATTTCCACATGTTCTTTTTGACAAAGTTCCTTTTGAATTTAAAAGAAAAAATTCCGAAGTGCATTTTGGGACATTAATCGCTATTAAATAGATAATTGTTTATTAACATTGAAAGCGATAGTGTAGTGGTTAGTACCTTCGAGTGTGACCACTGCGACACGTATTCGAGTCCAGTCCTATCGTATCTCGATACTTCAGTGCGATGCGCTAAAAAAACAGCGTACAGCCCATTACCAGCCATTGACTGACTGCACACTGGGCTTCGGGCAAGTTATAACATGCTATACGTATCTCTGGTGGTAAGTCAACAATTACAATCCCGGACAAAATATTGTGGCAATAAGCATGAAATTTACGTCATGAGGCCCCCCTTCCCCCACCATCAATGTTATCAATGTTTGTTGGGGCCCCTGGCTGGAAACAACTCAAAACATTGATGCTGGGGGAGGGGGCATTT
The DNA here is from genome assembly GCA_027922465.2 of Turritopsis dohrnii. Classification (NCBI taxonomy): domain Eukaryota; kingdom Metazoa; phylum Cnidaria; class Hydrozoa; order Anthoathecata; family Oceaniidae; genus Turritopsis; species Turritopsis dohrnii. The sequence goes on from BQMF02000403.1 coordinate 332,100, forward strand.
GAATTCTTCATGAAAAGATGTTTTGCCACAATTTATGTCCGGGTTGGAGTTACAAGTCGGCGGGCAAAATAGCCAATCTTTACGGATGGAAGGCCAAGGACTAAGAACTTCCGGTTACTTACTTACTCAATTACTCAAGTTCTTTTTCTCATCAATTGTGCAACAGATCTGGAAGAAAGTCCCGAAAAACAACCGTTTTGCATTTTATTAAATGGTATGATCCGTATGTGCAGAACATGGATTCAAGATTGATGATTTTGAAGACACATTGTATATCGAATAACACTAACATACTTATATAGAATTTACATTCGTATCGAATTCTATTTATTGGTCTTTTGAGGGATGATTTTACGACGTTTTTGAGACATCTCTACAGTGTGTCCCAGAGAATTTCGATCTGAGATTTTAACAAGTTATAACTTTTCACACATATATCAGATTTTAGAGATTTTTACACCATTCGATAGCATTTCTTTCAAGGATTCTAAAAAGCTATATTATATTTATCAAGAATTTAGTCCAACACCTTTGTAGTAAAAAGGATTTCTTTAAACTGTCACGGTCATTTACTCCTTAATGGTTAATGAAAGTAAGTGATTGTGCGATTGTTCTTTTGTTTATTAAGAGCATGTCGTGATGTTATTGAACATACAAAAATTTTAATCTCATCACAAAGTTAAAAGTTGTGAGACGGGGGCTTCTACAAAATGTTTTGACATGATATGAACAATCTTCAGTTACTACAAAGACTTTTCTCCACTGAGATCCAGAGTCTATCAGAGTTGAGAAGTCAAATTGTTGACGCAGCAAATAATGTTAGACAAAATCAAAATTTTATTCGCCACTCTTTATGACAGCAAGAGCAAATCACTGTGTCCAGAAAAACGGGGGACATGTTGAGACAGCTTAAAGTTTTGCTTTTAATGACTCTTGTATTTTACAGTCACTTTTGTTAATGACCTTTGATAGCTGTTATTGTAAGATGTGTTAATTAACCATTAAGAAGATAATTGGATTTTTTCATGGGAAAATCCTTAATTGTTTCCAAACTAAAAGGTTTTGGAGAACAAAATGGATAAAATCCTATCGAATGGTGTAAAAATTGCTGAAATCTGATATATGTGTGAAAAGTTATGAGCCGTTGAAACCTTAGACCGAAGTTCTCTGGGACACACTGTATGTAGATTGAACAACGACTTTCGAAACAATTATAAATTTTAAAGCATCGTCGTAATTGTTTTTAAACGCTTTGACAACAAGCAGCGGTGGCATAAGGGTAGCGTGTTCGGCTGGCACTCCGGAGGTTCTGGGTTCGGGTCCGCCTGTGGCGTATCAAAAATTCTACTACTGCACTCTGCGATTCAGGCGAACGGGTGATGAAAAGTTTCTGCATAATTTTTTTTGAAGGCAGGTCTGTGATATCATCAAAATCTTTTTTGACTATATCTCTCTAACGGCTTGTCGCATCAAAACGGTCTCATAAATATTTTGATCAGTTTTTTGGGCTTTACAATATGGGTACACTTTTTGTAACCAATATTTAAAAATGAATGAGAAAATTTCATAATTCTGCGACGTTGTTACGATGTCATTGGGATGTCATCGAGACGTCTCAGTGAAGATGTGATTGGAACGTCTTTTGAGATTCCCACTTCGCCACCATTTCGCGACGTCTTAGGGACGTCTTTGTGCCAGCTGGGGAAAATTGTTTTATTTTATCTCCATTTTTCTAAAAAATGCACTCCAACTGCCTTTCAGGGTTATTTTGCTCTTTCTTCGTGAGCTTTTTCCAAAAACAAGCGCAAAATCTTCTTAAAACGGCAGTCTTATCTTGTTGGTTTCTTAAAGATTTAGTGAGATTATGAAATTTAAAACTTAAAATTTTCTCATTTGGAGAAAATAAATTGGAGATAGAACAAAATAATTCTCACCGAACGAAAAGTATTTGAACAAATGAGGCTATGCCCGACCCTCGTCCTCACTAAACCAGACACATTTCGAGAGGTTTACACCGTAAAGTCTAATGTTTGCATTATGTCTCATGAACTGTATTCTAATAGTTCGGTGGCTAATTAAAAATTTACGAAAAAAATAATATGTTTTATGAATTTGTGACTTTCTATCTTTACCTTTACATTCAATCTATTACTTGTTGCAGTATTCATAATACATATTTCCTTTCAATATCATTCTAAAGATCAATTGATGTTGGATCTGTGATGATGGCTAGAAATAGATTTTTTAAAAATGTACTAAGGCTTGTTTGTTTCAACACGATCACAGCGAAACAAAGTTTCGTCAGGTTTTGAAATGAAAGAAGTATTTACTCTTTTGTTTTTGCTGTTCAACGTAGTCAAAAGTAATGAAGAAAAAACGTTTCACTTAGCTCATGATGGGAAAGCTCTAAACCTAACGGCATCATATCAAACTAAGAGAAGTAAAGAACACCAATGCTTGACAGATTGTCTTCACAAATTAAAATGTGAGGCGTTAAATGTGGAAGAAATTCAAAAAAATGAAGAGTACATATGTCACTTATTTCTGGTGGACAAGTGTTATGTTCCCAATTATAAGAAATATATCGTGGATGCTCAAAATTTTAAATTTTATAGAACACGCCAAAAAACTGATTGCTTGTCGTTACGAGATGCAGGAGTTAACAAAAGTGGCATTTTTACGATCTGGCCAGATGGAATTACCAAGATGAATGCGTATTGTGATATGGAAACATCGTTAGGAGGATGGACAGTTGCCATGAGAAGAATTGATGACCAACAGCTGTTCAACAAAAGTTGGGTGGAATATGAGAACGGTTTTGGTACACTGACCGGATCGTTTTGGTTTGGAAACGAAAACATGCACTTGCTTACCCAACACTGTATGTATGAGGCGAAAATGGAACATGTTACAGAAAGTGATGACATTATTGAAGCAAATTACCTACAATTTCGTGTTCATTCAAAGAGGGAAATGTATAGATTACATTTACAAGAGTTCTATTCTCCAGAGCACTCTACAGACGTTTACATGCTTTTCAATCACAATCAGAAGTTTTCTACCTATGATAAGGATAATGATGAACATGTTGACAGTTGCTCAAAATTGAATGGCTATGGAGGATTCTGGTTTGCTGCATGTCATCATGGATATATGACAGGCGTTTATATGGACGAGTTTCCTTATGGAAATACTTATGGAAATGTTACTCGAATTAAACGTTCTTCAATAAAAATTAGACGTAAGTATCAGAGTTTGTCAAAACATGTGGTTTTATTCATAAAAGTATTATACACATTAACAATAACGGAGAAAATTTAAGTTTCTTGGAATTATAAAAAATGGTAAACAAAATAACCAGAAGCTTAAACATTTTTAATATGAGAAACAGAGTCGAAAAGTTTCTATATATATTTCGACCTTACTTTCCAAAGGTCATCATCAGTCATACTGAGTCATACTTTGTTTCTCATTTTAAAAATGTTTAAGCTTCTGGTTATTTTGTTTAGCATTGAATTATTTGCTCAAACAGACATTTTCAATTATAAAAAAGGTTAATTACGGTAGCAGCGATAGCGAATACCGTATTAAAACACCTGCGGACTCCTACTACTTCTACTACTACTACTACTACTACTACTACTAATACTCCGGCCGAAATGGCAACTAGTCTGTGATTTAGAGTATGCAAGACTCTGCTAATAACGCAAAGTAAATTCTAATGAAGGAACGCAGCCTTCGAAAGGTTTCACATATCAAACATTTAAAAGGACGTTTTCTTTGATGTTATATGAAATAATTCATAGAAGAATGAATATTAATCAAATAGGTCTGCATAAAAATGGAAGTTCTGGTTACTTATGCTTGCTGAAAATACATCGACACTTCAAATTTGGTTATGATTACGGTTATATACATAGTTTTTCTTGTTAGTAAAGCCTATCAGTTCCAAACTTCTTATTACCTCGTTTGTTAGCTACAACACTGTGTTTGTGTATTAAGACTTTCAAAGGTATAGTTCAAAAAGGCAGTTATTTGTTTGAATTCATTTTTGGTTTCATAAAATTATAATTAAAAACATTAAATTTTTTTTCAAAACGCGTGTTTTTTTTTTCTACACATGATCTTACAAAAAATTTTCTTATAAAAAAATATATAGCTCACGCATCTATAATTCTTTTGTCTTTGATAAATTAATTTCTGGTGGCTTATGATTAGACCCTTTTTACACTAACTTACCATCTATATATTAATAGCCGATTCTCTGTCTGTTTGTTTGTTTGTTTGTAAGTCACGCAAAATGGTAGATTGAGTTGTGAGCGAAATTATTTCTTTTTTTTGTGTGCGACGTGAGTTCGAAGCAAATACATTGCAACCCCAATCGAACGCGACTTTTTTTGGCTGATGAACTAATTGCAATAACGTTTTGTTTTTATTATTATTGTTAGTTTTATATTCCACGTTGACTTGGCTTTGAAAACAATGCATCAACTAAATACAAAGAAACTAACTGATTAAACATTTTGGACAAAAAGCAGCAGTGGCAGCATGTTCGGTTTGCCAGTGTATCCTTACACTTGGCTGACTGTCTGAGAAGGGTGAACTTTTTTTTTGAGCAATCAAAATGTTTAAAAACCGATAGGTAAAAAAAGAGTATCTTAAAACAAAATGTCTTTTTTGCTTTTCTTTTAATAATTTAATTTCTTTTTTTAATTGTTAAGCACTTCTGATCGAACGTTTTTTTATTCTATTAGCACGTGCCTTTTTTCTCTCTTCCCGTGTGAACTTTTTAAGAAGAGAAACCATTCTCCCCCTGTTTGATAGCACCCATGTTAGAGCGCCTAACTTTTTTAAAACAAAAGCTAATAAAAAGTTGAAGTTTTTTCTCCCTACGTTTTGAGTGTATTGTTGTACTGATCAACGATTGTTTTAAAAAATAAATAAATAACACATCATGAAATTTGGGTTTTTTTGGAACCATTGTTTAAATTGATATTTGATATTTGATTTCGAATCTGCCTCTGGCTGAACACAAGTTGTACGAGCCGTTTTTCAGGAAATATGAAGTTTATTGGAGTCTCCGGGGTGACACAGAGCAGGTGCACATAGGCAGCGAGCGACGCCGCCTTGGCGGCTAGTTTTAACATATTTATCGTTTATGCTTGTTTTCCACCAGTGAAGTATAAAAAAAGAACTTTGTAGTAACTTCTCATAACTTTAAGTACAATTGCTGCTACCGTTTTGCGCCAGCTGGCTCTTGTTATTTTAAAACACCAATTTTTAAAATGATTTTCAGGAATGAATGTTTTGTCGCAAGGAAAACCGTCTTCAATGTCTAGCAAGACATCAACAGCAGGGAATGACGGGAAAACATCTACCATGTTTCACACTCAAAGCGACGATAACGCGTGGTGGGAAGTGAATTTGAAACAAAAATCATACATATCTGGAATTCGAATAATTAATCGATTATCGCTTAAGAAAGATGTCAGCAAACGATTTTTGTCATTCAATGTGACCACGCAGATCAAAAAATCTGATCAGCCCAAACAGTGTTATTCAATGGAAAGTGATAAAGAAAAAAGTGCCTTACTTTTTGAGTTTACATTCACGGAGGAAACATTCGCAAGATATGTCAGAGTGACACAATATATTCTCGCCAACCCATTGCATCTTCAAGAAATACAAATATTTGGAAATGAATTCATACAACAGAAATGACTTCTGGTAAAATGTCTTTCTAATTCTTAGTGACACTACATTACACTTCGCTATAAACAGAAGGAGAGTGTCGACGCCCTTCCATGGTAAAGTAAAAGTTCATCTACCGAAGGAATTGCTCTTGATTTTGAGCATTAACAAAACTTCATAGAATATCGGCATTAACATTGTAAATAGTTCTGTCTACAAATATTCGTGAAATGTCTGTGTTTTTTGCATTTTGTATTTTTATTTGATAATTTTATCCTTGTAATATAATTTTAATTCTATTGTAGCTAGCATACACCACGGCTGTTTCAAATGGCGATTCTACGAAATTAAGCGTTTTCTACGGAGGCCTGGAACGAGTTATAAAAAATGTAAACAAATCGGGAGGGAAACCTTCAACTTTTTGAACGCAGATATATAAAGATTTTTGAATGGAAAATTCAAGATTAATTAATGAATAAGGTAGCACGTGCCCCTAGAGAATATCAATTTCAAAAACTGAAAGTACAGTGTGTCCCAGAGAATTTCGGTCTGAGATTTTAACAAGCTATAACTTTTCACACACATATCAGATTTTAGAGATTTTTACATCATTCGATAGCATTTCTTTCAAGGATTTTAAAAACCTATATTTTAAATAATTTAGTCCAACACCTTTGTTGTTAAAATGATTTCTTCAAACTGTCACGGTCATTAACTCCTTAATGGTTAATAAAAGTAAGTTTTCACGTGCGATTATTCTTTTGTTTATTAAGAACATGTCATGGTGTTATTGAACACACTAAAATTATAATCTCATCACAAAGTTAAAAATTGTGAGACGGGGGCTTCTTCAAAATGTTTTTGACATCATATGAGCAATCTTTAGTTGCTACAAAAACTTTTCTCCACTGACATCCAGAGTCTATCAGAGTTGAGAAGTAAAATTGTTGACGCAGCAAATAATCTAAGACAAAATCAAAATTTAATTCGCCACTCTTTATGACAGCAAGAGCAAATCGCTGTGTCCAGAGAAACGGGGGACATGCTGAGACAGCTTGAAGTTTTGTTTTTAATGACTCTTGTGTTTTACAGTCACTTGACTTGTTATTGTTTATGATAATGACCTTTGATAGCTGTTATTGAAAGATGTGTTAATTAACCATTAAGAAGATAATTGGATTTTTTCATGGTAAAATCCTTAATTGTTTCCAAACTGAAAGGTTTTGGAGAACAGAATGTATATTTTTAAAATCTATAAATAAAATCCTATCGAATGGTGTAAAAATTGCTGAAATCTGATATATGTGTGAAAAGTTATGAGCTGTTAAAATCTCAGACCGAAATTCTCTGGGACACACTGTACTTTGGATTAAATTAAAGGTAGTTTAAACTCCCTAAAGAGGCCTTCCGTTTATGACGGTTCAAAACTGAGGTGCAAAAAACCATGCGTTTTGTACAATGTTATAGAGTTTTTTGAGTTGTCAAACATTTATTTTTGGGCTCTCAAAAGGTTCAGAAATTGGCAGTAAAAGTTTAGTTACCTAGCCATTTTTTATCGTAAAGTTATCGAGGATAAAACTTCAGCAATTTTTCGTTGACATAATGAGTACATTTTCAATTCTCAAGAATGCTATGAAGAAACTTTGTTGAATTTGTGGACGTACAATAACTGGAAAATAGTTTATTATATTTGCGACAACATCTAGAGGTTGAATAATGCATTTAAACTCAACTTTAATGAAGATTTATCCCACATTCATCCTACAATGTACAGTAAAAATTGTAGTTACATTGGACTGTGTACACTAACACTGATTGCCCTACATGTTGAAGAACAGAATAGAATAGAATATTTATATTATTTGTCACAAAAAATTTAATACAAAGTATATAATAAGACGAAATAAAGACTGGAGACCACCCCCAGTAGATAAATCTAAACAAAGGAGGTGACCACCAAAAAAGAAGGCAAAAAAATATAGCTGCAAATAAATATATACAACAGAAAATGGAAAGATAAATTAAATGGTAGTAAACAAAAATTAAAAATTAAAAAAAGGAAAAAAACTGTTTCCTGAAGGAGAAACTTATCCAAGAGTGAGAAGCTAGTTGCATGTTTAGGTAGTGTCTTAGAAAGAAATCAGTGACCAGTTTTAAACACCACTCAGTATGCCAAGGCAAGATAAATAGCATTTCGATAAAATGCATGTGTTACATTCACATCAGGTGTTTTTTCGAAATTGTTCAACATGCTTAAACCATTTTACAATGAATTAGACATCGATCCAGCTTGCACAGGAAATTTCCTATTTTAACACTTGTTATGGCAATTTTATCGAACTATTGAAACGTAAACAACAGCTTAGCATTGATATTCAAGAGTTGGAAGATCATCTTGAAATACTTCAACAAGAGGTTACACAAGTTGTAGCAGATAATGACAACAAACAATGAATCATCAGCCAGCAATTACCCATCTAGAGAAATAAATAAAAGATAAAATAAGATAAAAAGATGAGCTGAATAAAATTAAAGACAACAACAAAGTTTCTTTACGAAGCTTTTCGGATTTATTCCATTATCAAGTAAGATGTATAAAAACAAGTTTTCTTATTTATACTACAACGTATCTAAAGTTATAAATTATATATAATTACACTAAATTGATCTTAATAACAATAAAATATATATACAACAGAGAACTAAGGTGCCCGAAGGGACTTAAGTAATTCCATTTCTAAAAAGAATTAATAACTTAGTGTCGATTTGATTGTTAAGCGTGGGCTTTTGTAAAGTGATAAAGGAAGCTTCTAAATTTTTTCTATCTCTGTAAAAAGTTGGAGCTCTTGTGAGAATTGTCCAATGGAATTTATGATTAATGTTATTTGTTAAATGTTTTGCCGGCTCAGAATCTTTTCTAATGTCTTCGTGTTCATTCCAACGGGTAATCGCATTTCTTCTTGTTTCCCCTATGTACGTAGCACCACAATCACATGTACCTTTGTAAATTACGCAAGAAGGATATGGGTTTTTATCTTTCAAATTAAACAATGTACGGACTTTCTTCGTTATCCACTTAATACGTAAATCAAATTGTTCATTTGTGAAAGCTTGAAACTTTTTGAGAAAGTTCCTTGAAATCTTCTCATTCCGAAAACAAAGTGGAATTTCTACAAATAACTTGGGCTTTTCTTCTTTAAACAGAAAATCTTGAATAATTTGTGGATCTTCTGCTTGTTTATCGCGAAAGTTTTTAATGACGTTATTGACAAAATTCAGGGGATATCCAGCTTGTGTGTACTTCTTTCTTATCAAAATTATTTCTGCTTCAAAGTCTGTAGAAATTTTTTTTGCTCTGTGTAAACTACCATTGATAGCACCATTGATAGCGTTTCGTTTGTATCTTTTTGGTGTTTTTGTGGACCAATGTGATGGTAATTTAGTTGCTTTGTGTACCATCGCAGTTCTAATTTCATTGTTTTTATATATAATTTTGGTGTCAAGGAATTGTGTTGGCTTGGTTTCTACTGTATATTTTATTTTTGGGTGATAAGTATTTAAAATATGAAATAACTCATCAACGGTATTCTTCTTACGGCGGTTGAAAGTATCATCCACAAATCGTTTGTAAAATATTGGTAGTTTAGGGGTGACCACCTCCTCTTCTAATTTTGTCATAAAGATGTCTGATAAGATGACTGACAAGGGACCACCCATGGTGCATCCATCAATCTGTTTGTAGAATTTCTCTTGGAATATAAAGGTGCTTTCAGTAGTTAGTTTTAATAACAATCTTTTCAGAATCAGCCGTGAACATATGTGTGGTAGTTTGTTTTCGTCGTAAATTTTCGTTAAGATGTAATCTATTGTTTCTTTAACATGAATGTTCGTAAATAACGATTGAATATCATACGAGACATATTCTTCGTCAACGCTTAAAATTGGTTGGTTTAGAAGCAGTGTAGGAAAATCCTGAGTATTCCTGATTATGTATGGATTATTTTTGACCAAAGGTTTAAGATATTCTCCTATAACTTGTGCTGATTTATACGTATATGTGCCTGTTTGGGCAATTATTGGTCTAAACTTCAGCACAAGTTATAGGAGAATATCTTATTTTATTTTTGGGTGATAAGTATTTAAAATATGAACATTTCTTAAGAAAATGGAACATCAGCTTTCTATAGAGAACAGTGTGAAGAGAGCATTCATTCAAACAAATGAAACATTGATACAGTAACATCAAAAATCCTGTCAGACATATAAGGTATCTCATGAATCAGCACTTCCTCTCTTTACTCTATCTACGTACCCTCCCAAAGCTCCACAAATCAAACCAACAGTAAAATGAAGAAAGTCATCAGCATCAAATTTATATGTGCTGTGCTGTATGTATTATTATTAAAGGAAATTACCTGTGTATCAAATTGTTATCCTGAAATATGTGCTCCACACTTAAAATATTTCCCCACTTCAGGATCTATTTGCCAAACAAAAAAAATGGCTACAGTCACAGATCTTTATATAGTGTTGATACATCTATTAACAACTCCATTACATAATATTTGATGCCTAAAAAACTCCAGGTCATACTTATTTCGTACAAAGTCCATCTCCAAGGGGGTTGCTATGGAGAACCATAACAAAACTTTATAAGCTTTTCAAGTAAAATTCTCTCATAATCCAGGGAAACTTCTGTGATTATTATGTATGCCAAAGATTAGAAACGACGAAATACACTTTTTTATATCCAGAGAGTCTTTAATTAAAGAGAACTTCGTTCAGATATTCTAATGGACTAGATCATGATTTCTGCGTGCACCATGTTTATGGCAACTACGTGAAAAAAATACGCGCTCCGCTTTATCTTAATTTCGCGTACGAAACAGCCGTGACACTTGAAGATGTTCACTAGAACTAAAAGCTTCGTAAAGAATTTGAATGTATTAAATATCGTTTCGAATGTATTAGTATCTTTTTGCAATGCCTCGTAAATAATTGAGAAAGATGGTAAACATTATTTCTACATCTCTGTTATTGTAAAGATTATTTAAGGCAAGATCCTAGTCCCTCTGAAATTTAATTATTGGAAACTCATGGACTAAATTCTCGAACAAATAGAAACATCCTATTAATATTTTCAATTTTCAATTTCGAAAACGCCCACATGCGCATATTTGCGGCGATGGAGCTGAAAGCTAAAGTTGGGATTGCGATCAGAAACAATGATTAAAACTTCGACAAATGATGTATGCTGTTATTTTCAGGAATTAATTAATTCTAACTGTTTAAACTGAGCATACATAAGCTTTGATAACTTGGACATTAGATTCCAATATGTCTTCCGAATTCCCAATCCTTGATAATACATCCTTTTCAAGGATTTTCAAAGGACACACTTTCCCTTTTCAATCGAAAGAAACTATATAGTTGCATCCAGTAAACGCGTGAAAACCTGGTAATACTTTGCCATAATCTTGACCTATCCGATTGACGCTTATTACCTCAAGTTGTTATCATATAAAGCTCGCATTTCAACCGCACGTTGTTTCCAGTCACTATGTCAAAAACATCTGTATTAGCAGTGCGTATCACAACATTGACTGGCGTTCGAATTTTTTTTTGGTGGAAGATCAAGCTTGAGCAACTTCGCGGCTACAAAGCGCTTTTTTATTTCTTAGTTTCATTCTAAGTTACGAAAAAACAACATTTATCTCGACAGATGACGAATAATTTTTCTGATTTAAAATCGAATGAACTGAATTACTCTTCCAGTAACTGGTGCGAAATACCATCAAAGACTCCTTGAATTGATCTTTCCATGACGCCTGTAGACAATTTGATGATCTCTTTTGATCTGGACTAGTGATTTGAAAAGTGACATTTCTATCGTCGCATATATTATCTCACTTTTCTGATTGATGGTTTTACAAATTTGTCAAGCACGAGATGGATCTCATCGCCTATCTGTTTGTGAATTTTGTTGGAAAATATTTGCAGCAGCCGCACCAAATGTCAATGGCAAACCAATGAAAATATGTAGAAAAACATTCCATCGATCAATGTTTTGGACGAATCTTGCGCACTAACTGTCACTCTTGGCTCTAACTCATTTGGACGTTTCCCCTTCTTGGATTTTGCGTGATTCTATTAGTGTGACATAACGATAATGGTATGTCTAAACGTACTTCAACGCATGTGTTATATCTGTTTAAGCCTGTAATTCGTGAAACAGGACACTGCCAAAAGTATCTCTGTCCATAGTAACAGGCGCCAACTTGCTTTCTGTAAAATTAGAGATCTTGAAATTCCCTGCTTCTGTTGCAAAGACTTTGATCTTCTGTCTGTTAAGAGCATTTGAGAATTTATCGAGGTTGTTACCATACGATCGAATCATCAGGAGCAGTGACACCAATTTCTTCAACATTGCATAGAAAATTTGAACTATCCTCACTAGCTGACTTTCCTGTCAATACGTTAAATAGATAATTCGTATTTATATTATCAACAAGAGGACACAAGGCCTGAAGGTCTGCGCTTTCGCCAAAGTTAAAAAACTTTTGACTGTGAAACAAAATGGAAAAATCACGTTTTTGTTCCAGGAAGGTCAAAATAGGAATTCATGAGCGATAACTGAAGTAATAGTGAAGTAATAGTAGGAACAAGACATTCAATGATAAAACCAAACAGGTCTGGTCTCAAAGTTGTGTCCAAATTGTGCAACAAAACTTAATTCAACAAAATGTTTATGTAGAAATTAAAGATACAAACACTCATCAATTGACTTTCATCTATGCTAACCAAGGACATGACTACAAATGAAACAAACATGATTGTCTTTGAAGTGAATTGAATAAAATCGGATTGCGAATAAATGCAGGGTTGCATTAAAATCAAAAGAAGTTACCAATTCCTTAAAAATGCGAATTTTACTCTTCTCTTCTCTTATTCTAATGATTACAATGAGTTCAAAAGCAAACTTCTCACACATTACTAAGATGAATTCTGCAAAGGAATGACTAAAAATAACTGATGATGTTGATGAAAAAAAATAGCTGATGATGAACAATTTACGATACAAAAAATATATAAGTGAAAAAATTTTAAAAAATGACTATAAATATGTTAAAAGACTTACAATGACTCCACATAGGTAATTTGTTCATCAAAATGTTGATTATTGAAAAGACGGATAAATGTTTCTTACCTCTTCCTTGTGTTGAGAGGTTTGAACTGGCAGTTTTCCAAAATATTTTCTCCCTGCCTCTCCCTTGAAACAAGGGGCCCTTCAGAAAGGGCAACTTTTTCGATACTGCTCCTGGTGAGGTTGACTTTTGTCCTTGAGAAGACAATCCAGTAAACAAAGCTTCTGACTTTTTGAGTGCCTTTGGTTCTTTAATCAACAAGGCTTCAAATTCTTCCCCAAACAGCAGTTTGTCTTTATTACTTTGGAATGATCTTTTAAGATATCCTTTACTCTCGAATTTGAATCTATTAATGTATGAAGCAAATTCTCCCTTCTGTGGTATGAGAATGATTGGAACAATTGAGATACCAGGTGGACTGTTTGCCCGAACCACTGTCCCATTTTGTTTAGAGCATCATCATTAGGGTGATTATCCCTTTCAGAATCTATTACTGTCCAAAGTTACAATGACAATGACAATTGTCCAAAAATGTTTCTCAATTTATCATGCAGAGATTTTAAGATTTTCTCCTGTTTTAATGTTACATGTTTCATGTTAGTTTGTAATAAACTTCGAATGTAACCATCAAGTTCAGGTGCTACTCTGACATAAGTTGGTACATGATTCTCCATTAGTACCTTATCTTGAACATCTTTGTTACTGACATGTGACCCCATGTATTTATGTATATATTCTACCAGACCTGAGGGTAACCCCCAGTCAAAATCTGGATTACTTTCTGTTCCAAGTTCGAACCTTTGTTTTTTCATAGGTGGTTCATCAAGAGGAGGGTCCTCTTCATTATTTCCTTCACCGGACTGAGCCTCGGTATCAGGTATTATCTATTCTTGTGCTGAGTCAGGAAGGTTATCGTCATGTCTGAAACACAAACGTTTAGACATCATCAATCTATATCATCACACTGATGATTTATTCAAAATGACACTGTAGATAGTGTTATGAAAACATCTCTTTTAAACACAGAATGAATGAAGAGATGTGGTTAAAACAATTATCCGATATTATCAGATTACTAATCAAAACAAATTACTTTTAACTTATACTGCGTCCATATTGTTTTCTAGATTTGGCGTAAAGAGGTCTTAAATTATGACGTTCAGCCTGATAGCTTATTCGCGATGGCGTACACACCAGTAATAGATCGGGCGGAGATTTTATGCAATTAAGTTTAAAGGCGACCGCCTGAATTGAGAACATCCAAGATTTGAAACACAAGGAATGTATTTGTCTGCATGTGCAAACAAGCTTTAGGAAGTTAAAACAATCCAGGAGCCATTAGAAACCTCCGTTCTCCCATTATACGTCCCTCGCTTATCGCTGGTTTTAAGTTCAAATATTTTGGGCAGGTATTTTTTTCTGGCAACCAAAATTACAAAAACTTGGAACACTGGTTGCCCGACTGGGACACTCTGAAGAAACGTTAAGATACATCACTGACTGCACACCAGAAGTTGCGATTTCGTATCTGCCTGTGGTTGAACACAAGTTGTAGCCGTTGATGAGGAAATATGTTGTTTAATGGGGTCTGTTGGGTGACACAGAGCAGGTGGACATGGGCGGTGAGCGACGCCGCCTTGGCGGCTAGTTTTATTTAATACTTCAACCTACACGATTCATAGGTCATCTTTAGATGTACAGGTCGAAGTATTAAATAAAATAAATTTAACTAGCCCATCGATCGTTTGTTAGTTGAAAATTATAAACTTCTGGTGATACTCTTTATAATCAAGTTGTATGCCCTTAACAATACGTTTAAACATAATTCACAGGCCTCTCAAATCTTGGCTTGGTTTGAAATTGCTGTCTTCAAAGGGAACGGATAATTAGAAGGGGAAGGAAACGCTGCTTTTAACGTAATATTTTTCCCAATCGGGAACTATGTTTGAATACATATGATATTTATAATATCATAATTTATCATATTTATTTATCAACTTATCATAATGTATCCGATGTTACAAATCCTATGTTTGATGCACTGAAACCAATCCGTTCCATTCATGGTTCGATAAAAATACAAACACGCTTATTGCATGCACTTTTTTAAATTGTTTCCACGTGGATGTCTTTGTATATCAATTATGTTCTTAGGTTGCTTAACCACAAATTTAGGCCAGTCGAACTGATGAAAATTTGATGATAATGTATTAAGCAACGACTGATCAAATCGATGGCAGCCACTGTAAGCTGTTGGATTGCCAATATTTCCAAGGTTACATCCTCTCTGCGATTTTGGTGATATGCAATCTTCTGTTAAGGCACATAGTAGACTCCATTTAAATATGTTATCCCAAATTTCTTCTGTTCGGTAGATAAAGAAACCTGTTGCACCGATTTGTTGTGCTGCCTTTTGTTTCTGTTGTTCTACGTCGGTTGGAATGTAGCTATACATCCTTGGATTAGTCATGGCATAGTTAGATAAATGGGTCGGTAAAGGCATATAAAGGCCATTCAATTTATCCGCTATTTCAAGACTTGGTTGTAAATTGTTGCTGTGCCACGTTATCGAAGCATCCATCCAAAATATGGCTGAATGTTCTTTTAAGACTTCCTAAATATAATATTCTGGTGAACATAAAAAACTCTATGATGACTTAGTTGGCTCAGTTGCATTTGAGTATGTTACACACTTTTACATAGGAAATTAAATCAACAAGCCTTACCTGTATAATTAGTAATTTAAAAGCATATGTTCTCAGTCTTTTTACGTGAGGAGGCCACTTATTAAAGTCGAATATCCTATAAGCGACGTTGCAAGCTGTGCGAATCTATTAATAACAAAAGAGGAATGAGACTTACTTCACTTAATGGTTTTACTCAGGTTTTACTCTTGACAAGAATCATCAATATATGTGACTTAGGTGACTAAAATTTTCCCCAACTAAAAGTTTCCACAACTAAATTTTTTACCGACGTTTTTTTTTCCCTGATAAGGTATACTACGGGTTCATACGACGTTTTAAGCTTAATATGTCATGAGAAATCAAAGGAAATATGATGAGCAGATACATCTGAGATTTTCTGTAGTACTACAAAACATCTACTCAACCGCTTTTAAAATGTTGCGTGAGAGATACGATGAATTTCGGCGAGTTACACAGTGTTTGATGTACAAGTTTGTGCCTGTACTGTACCTGAATATTTACAGGAGGGAGAATGCCTTTTCATTCAATTCCGAACGTTTCAACTGCTAAGCCTGGTACAGATCCCCAGTAAAACAAAAACGTTATCAAGACGTCTTTCAAGATACCAAAAGGACGTCTTTAATACGTCTCTATTTGGTTGGAATCTGTAACGCTTTGAGACGAGTTTCAAAGATGTCTTCTAGACGGTCGCAAAAGCCGTCTTTAAAACGTCTCTAAGTCGTCTTTAAGACATCCCCACGGTCAAAAAAAGAAATTTGCAACGCTTTTAGACGAATTTCAAAGGCATCTTTGAGACGAGTTTCAAAGATGTCTTCAAGACGAGTGCAAAAGCCGTCTTTAAAACGTCTGTAAGTCGTCTTTAAGACATCTTTCAAAATGCAAAAAAGACGTCTTTAATACAGCTTTAAGACGTCTTTGAAACAAACTCGTCTAAAAGCAATACAGTTCTCAACCAAATAAAGACGTATTAAAGATGTCCATTTGGTATCTTGAAAGACGTCTTGAAGACGTCATTTTAGTTCTAAACGTTGATTGATTCTAAACGTTGTAAACTTTTTAATATTTTTTGTCGAAATCGCTCTAGCAGGTTTATATTGAATTTAACGACAATTCCATTATTTCAAGATAGTAATGGCAAATCTTTCAAATTTTACAAAAAAGTTAGAATTTAACGAGGATAAAAAAGGTATTAATTCAAACGGGGATACTGTGCAAGTTTGATTTTTAAGAAATTAATGATGCAAATCTTAACTTTCCGAAGAATAATCATTTTCTTAAAAGTTTTGAAGAAGGGCTTTCTTGTGATGTAAATAACGCAATACTTTGACAAGTGATTTTTGAGAAAAAGACACTGAAAGTTTGCGGATAAGTCTTTCTGAGACACCATGTACATCTTTACTTACACATGTATTTACAAATTCCCTTTCTACTTTGGCATCACCTTTTAATGTATTCATGGCTACACTTACAAGAAACACACTGCTTCAACTACTATGACTCCTTCAAAGTTCTACATAGAGTAAAAATCTCTGTTCCAACACAACACGAATATAAAGCTGCAATACAAAAAATCTAGGAATAACAATCGTACAAATGTAATGTACAAATGCTATTGAAAGATCAACTGCTATTGCGTTGATCTAATAGATGACCTAAATCTTTGATGTTAATAGAATATTTCATTTTTCTGTAGCACTTACAACATCCGCTTCTTTTCCCATTCCATGTGGATATTCGATGTCATAAAAAATGACTTTGTTTTGTGGAAACCACTCTTGGATTGACGCTAAAGCACCAGCTGTTTCTTTAAGATGGTTAGAACTCGCAGCATTAACAAAAACAATGTCAGAGGCCTTTACATCGGATGATTGAATAAAGTTGTCTAACTTTATCGCTTCCCAGAGCTCTTTGGAAATTTTAAATTCTTTACCCTTCAATGTCTTGTTGAAAGGTGGCCTATAGCACCATTCATCGTGTTCATCATTCTAAGAAAATGTGACACTATTTATATATTGACATACATCAATAAAGTTTGATTCTCACTGTTGAAATGGAATTTCTCAATGGAATAGAAAATTCAGATAGGGGCTCAATCACACTCGAATTTAGTGAACTTAAGCGTGTGGTTTATGTACAGTGTGTATCAAAATGTCTTATCCACCAACTTTCAAGGCGTATTTTTCATTACATGTCTGATAAAGTATTGTGAATTTTATATCACAAGAAAGAGCTTTTCATGCCGCATTCATTAATATAACTTCGAAAAGATATTATAGAAAAACTCAACGATTTGGTTCATTAAATCTTAAAAGTCAATTAACATTAAAAAGCTCTTTTATCAGACATGTAATGAAATATACGCCTTGAAAGTTGGTGGATAAGACATTTTGATACACACTATAGCAATTTCAGACCATAAAACATCATTATAAATTCTTTAAACAGACAAACAAATTTTGCGAGGTTTACATCGTGATGTTTTTGAAGGTCTGAAAGAGGGCGACCAAGTCAAGAACAAAAATTAAAATCTTAACATTACCTTCACATTTTGCTGTTTGGAATTCTTTTTTGATTCAAGTTGAAGGTTTAAGTCGGCTGAAAACGAAGTTGCAGCTGTAGGCTTAGGAATGGAATTGTAGGTCGCAGGTTTCTAAAACGAAAATCTATGTGAGTGTTTTTTTTTTTCAATTGGCATATTTCAAACACGGTCACTTTTTGGGGGCAAACATTAATCGTGATATCACTTTTGATTAATGTTTCGAACTTCCATTTTCTTTTCCAATTTTGTTTTTGAATATTTTGAACTAGCTTGACATTATGGCGAAAACATGTCATAAGGTCTGAAAGAGAGGGTGACCAAGTCAAAAACAAAAATTAATATTTTCACATTACCTTCACATTTTGCTGTTTGAAATTCTTTTTTGATTCAAGTTGAAGGTTTAAGTCGGCTGAAAACGAAGTTGCAGCTGTAGGCTTAGGAATGGAATTGTAGGTTGCAGGTTTCTAAAACGAAAATCTATGTGAGTGTTTTTTTTCAAATGGCGAAAAGTGGTCCTTTCAAATTTCCAAAAAACAATTTTTTGGGGATTAAATGACCATTTTTAGGAATTTTTGCCAGAAAAAATTGAGAAAAGAAGTATATTATCATTCTGCAGATATTTTGATGGCTTTAAAGAGCGCACTGAAAAGAGTTATTCCAGAATCAACGAAACTATCATTATTTGTATAGAGAAGGCAATAAAAAGATTTCGTGAGTCTAAGTAAGCTAATGTTGGCCACGGATAGTTGAATTTCTCAAATCAGTTTCGAAGAGCACATTTGGAATGACTATTTCATTGTATTTTGACGTGAAAACTGAAACACATTTTTTATTATAAAGCTCTTTTAAATTAGTGAAAGGAACCTTTGAAAATGGGTCTACGTCTTAGTTTCGTGGTACAAATTTACTTCGCAAAATAATTTCAAGAAAATGAGAACCATAGGATCACAAATTCCATTTTTCTGTTTACGAAAATATATTACGAAATATCTTGATAATGAATAAAAAAGATTAGATTTCATGATTGAAAAATAGACTCTCCTGCTTTAAACCTATTTATTTATTTATTTATTTATTCTTTATTTATGGTTGGAGTGTAAAAAATAGTACAAAAAGACTAATAAATTCCAACATTTCCATAAATTCCAACATTGAAACCTGAAATCTGAAAGGGAGCAACCAAGGATGGAATATTTCATATGAGAGTATTCAAATTTAAACAAATACTAATAATGTGAAAATTTGCATCAATCAGCAAAAATTTCCATTTTAGGACTAAAATTGGAATAATTCCTTTCTATATGCTCATTTTGTCTTTTCTTTGTTTCTTGAAATAAGTAGATACTCTAGTAACAAAAAAACCGAGACCACACAAGGATTAAATTTCATAAAAGAAAAAGGCTGGTATTGGAAATAAAAGGGAACTATATGATAGAACACGGCTATAATATGAAGCAGAATAAATCAGATCGACATCACTTGCATTAGATTGTGATGTATTATTCCAAATTCAGACGCTATATTTTTCTTAAAATGTGGAATATCTCATCTTTGGTAGCTCTGTTTAGGCCCAAATTTATTTGCTAGAAGAAAAAGATATTTGAAATGATATTTCAGACAATTTACCTCTTATTTGCCAAAATTTAAAAAGTCGGAAGAAATCTTTAAGAAAGACGGTGAAATTCTCCATTGACCAAATATTTAAAGAAAAGATATGGATTTCCATAATCCTTGATTGCTCCTAATTATTGGGAAAGCTCTTATAAAACATTTATAGATGTTATATTCAAACTTGCACACTCGAAATGTGAAAGGAGAGTGATTAAGAACACGCTTTATTTAGTTTCTCCATTGGAATTTGCCGTCCCAAAGCGCTCTATGTGATTTATATTAAGCTAGTTCGATGAACTGCATAGTTTCCTTTAACCGTACTTAATTTCAGATGAAGAGCATTTTCGGATGCGACGATATGTCGGTTGGAACATTTCTTCTGATCGTCTAGTGGAATATTTCTATGATTTAGCGCTCCTAACGTTGGAAGCGCATAGCTATTAATCTAGAAATGCTCTTCATTTCTAAAAAAACGTATTGGAATTTTCAATCTTCCATGTATCTATATCGATAGTATGTTTAACTAAGTTTCAATGTGCAATGCAACAAATTAGCTTTAAATAAGGGAACCCAGAAAAAACACTGACCTATAAGTTCTGTATTTCAACCACGGTAAATTTTTGGTGCAAAACTTACATCATGATAAAAGTTTATGATATAAAAAGAGAATGTGATATACTATTATGAATATCATCATGTCCCAGTGGGCAAAATCGTCGAAAATCACTGTGACGTAGAAAACTTTTATTGAAATTGAGAGAGAGTCATCAACTAAAAATGAAAAATTAATGATGGTTCACTCTCATAATAGTTGCCAGAACTCATAACAAGCTTCTAATTTTGTATTGCATAACTGTTGTATTGTATAACAAGCCTCTTATTAGATAATGAGATAATTAAAATTGGTATTAAGAGGCACATAGTTTTAACTATGAGTAATAGCATTAAGTGATAGCAACAGGAGAAGAACAGCTGTAGAAGTGCTATTCTTGAACTAAAATAGCTTACCTTATCTAAAAAATACAGCACTAAACAGATTAAACCCAACGGTACAAGGATTAAAACTCTTCTCATTCTCCCTATAAACGCAATATAACCTCTTAAAGAATATACAGAGAACTGTGTTTACACCTTCATTATGTCTTCATGCGGCTACTAGCGAAACAAAATATAAAAAGATGTAGGAACAAAACATTGTTTTGTATAGGAATATATAGTTTAAGGATGTGTCAAGAACACTGCAGTTTCAGAGAATGTTCTGTCATAGTTGTGGAGGAACGGATTTTTATTCCACAGCATTTACATAAAATTACATGAAATGTGTAAAGCAAGTAATTAACGCGAATTTGAAAATTTCGCGTTAATAAATGTACCGTCTGTAATTAACATACTAATGTACTGCATCCTGACGATGATTCGCGTTAATTTCTGATCTCGTTAATTTTTTTACCGTTAATTACTTGCTTTACACATTTCATGTAATAAGGTATTAAGTAACATATTATCTTATTGGTGCTCAATAGACCTTTATGCCCTTAGCTTTCTCTAATCAAACCTATATAATCGCCGCCAAATATTACGGCACACGGTTTTACAGCAAGTTCACAATAAGGCGATGGCCAAATGAAAAATACAATGAAGAACTTTTTATTTCCAGGAACTAAATATTACATTTCTGTGAGCAAGTGGTCTATTAAAAAGTAACAACACATGCCTCGTTTTCAATTAAAACTAAAAACTTTGATGTCTGAATAATTGCATAATTCCATATTTGAATTTGATATGGACAGGACACACAGCCTAAAAATCTGACATTCTGCCTAATGTTTATGTTCTCAATGGAATCTTGTAGAGGAGACCGCAGACAACCAAAATCTGCCAGGTGACTTTTTTGGAAATGCCTGTATGTCACGTGCTTGATGCCGTCATAATTCACGGTCAGTAAAAATGTTATCTATCAAAAGTCATATTATTATAAAACATATGCTTGAAAATTTAGTCCTGAGGTTTTATAGGTTCTTGAAAATTTTGATAACGTCATAGAAAAAGACCTGAAAAAATCTTGCAAATTAATTTATTTGGCTAATTTTCGACTATTTGTGACATGTAACCCCTCAATTTTGGTCAGAATTTGGTTTCTGATCTTGTCCACATAAGTAAATTCCCTGAGCAAAAAATGCTGACTCGGCAGTTTCATTTCTTTTCATAAAAAAGTGTTTTCACTTGGGCATTTTGATAATATATGTTGAATGATTAAATGTGGAGATAAGAACTTTCGTCGCTATCACTATCGCTGGTGTCGTTGTCAAATACACCATATTGAAATTGATCTCTTCTTCAGTTAATTCGTCGTTGTATTCAATATATCTTGTGTCACTTTCACAACGGAATCTTTTCTTTGAAGTTTGAACGTTTTTAGAAGTGTTTTGCTTATCGTAGTCAGTTCATGATGTTACTAACTCGAAATATTTACTCGAATACTTTAAAATTGTTATTGCATCATTATATTGGCATCATTAAAAGCGTGCCTGTTTAACACTGGAGGCTGGTATCGAATTTGGTCGAGAGATTGAGAGACATTGCCTCATTATCTCAGGCCAACACACGTCTGCAAAACAAAGATGATACCAAGATGCATTTGATAAGAGTCATAGTAGAATCCGATGGAATCGTTGATGAGAACTTTTGAAAGAACGGGAAGCGATTTATCACAATCACAGAGTTGTCATGGGTATTAATTTTGCTTTTTTCCGGAATGGAAAATGTGCAACAAAAACCTCGACAAAAATAAAAACTTAGGTTGAGGCAGAAAGTTTAAAGCAGTTTAACTGTTCTGTAGATATGAGACAGAAAGAAGGTGCTTTTAAATGTAATTTTCTCTCTTTTTTCCTTCTCAAAGCTTAGGAACGCAGAATTTCCTTATTCATCGCTTCATGATTGTTTAGATTTTTTTAGGACATTTTGTGGTGTTTAGGGCATAGCAATGATATAAATGCTGTCAACAATTAGATAGTCACTACGCACATACAAGCCAAGGTTAAAGAACGTTTAAAGAACTAAGAGATTAACTTATTTACTATGTCCGTTCATAAAGAAACCACTCAGGGTGCAACAGAAACGGACTCAAAGCATGTCCAAGCCCTAGTTTGGACATTAATTGAATATGAAATGGATTACGCGCTTAATCAATGCAAACTTTGATTTTTTCAAGCCCATCAAAAAGAACAACTTGAATACTGGTTTGAAGAAAGTGAAGCAACCAAACAAAGTCGTAACTGTTTCGAAAGAGGATGAACAGGCATTTGATGAAATTTTAGGAAGTGACGTGAATTTATTGGATTCATTTGCTTACCCGCTAACCAACCTAACCACTGAGCATATCTACACCTGATGGCAAGCTCAAACAAGGACAAAAAAAGTCAATTGAGACATTTTATCATTGATGATGCAAAATGTGTTACAGAAGTTTTTGGTGTGTAAATCAAAAGAAAAACTTTTCATTATTAGAAGATCTTGGCTTACAAGTTGGTACTGGGATGATCATGGTGAAAGAGGATATGATAGAGAAGGTGTCCAGATTTATACAATACATGTGTTATTTAGAAGAAGGCGAATCACTAGTTGAGACCAAAGTGCGATTATACAAGCAAATGAAAGGAAAATCGTCGATAGATTTATCAAACAGCATATTCTTTGTGCCGATCATCAGATCTTTAAATGGCTTCAATGTGCGAGTCATATGATGGTGAAACCTGATTTCCGTTTAAATGGATGGGTATGCGACAGTGAAGGAAATTCGGTACAACCACTCTGGTTCGAAGGTATTAGTTACTTCTACAAGACAGATACGTGCGATTGATTTTCACATAAACTGATGAAATTAAAATATTTTTCTCTTAGGAAGACGAATACCAAAAAAAAAGAGCCCGTTGTGAAAGTGACACAAGATCTATTGAATACAACGACGAATTAACTGAAGAAGAGGTCAATTTCAATATGGTGTATTTTGACGACGACACCAGCGATAGTGATAGCGACGAAAGTTCTTGTGAACCATAGAGCTTTATTTTATATATTTATCTTCACATTTAATTATTCAACATCTATATATTAATAGCCGATTCTCTGTTTGTTTGTTTGTTTGTTTGTAAGTCACGCAAAATGGTAGATGTGAACTGCTAAATAGAGTCAGCAATGTAAGATCACACATAAAGTATTTCTCTTCCTGTGCGCGACGTCAGTGTGAAACCATTGTATTAAGACCCTAATCGAATGCGACGTTTAGGGAAAATTATCTCCGTAACCAATAGGGATAACTGACGTTTTTTGGGGTCCGCGAAATTGGCCACAGGGTGACGAAAATATTTGGGCAAAATTTTTTTGGGGAGGGGTCTGTGACGTCATCAAAATCTTTGAACAATGATATCTCTGTAACGGTTGATCGTAGCGGAACGATCCCATACATTTTTTTGATCAGTTTTTCGAGCTCTACAACATGGAAACACTTTCGGTAGCCAATTCCTTAATTTTATTTTTCGTGAAGTCAACGCATGCTGAACATGGGCGGCGAACGACGCCGCCTTGGCGGCTAGTCTATATATTAATAGCCGATTCTCCGTCTGTCTGTCTGTTTGTTTGTTTGTTTGTAAGTCACGCAAAATGGTAGATGTGAACTGCGAAAGAAATCGGGGAGTCAGCAATGTAAGATCACACATAAATTATTTCTCTTCTTGTGCGCGACGTCAGTGTGAAACCATTGTATTGAGACCCTAATCGAATGCGACGTTTAGGGAAAATTATCTCGATAACCAATAGGGATAACTGACGTTTTTTGGGGTCCGCGATACAGGCGATGGGGTGACGAAAAATTTGGGTCTAACTTTTTTGGGGAGGGGTCTGTGACGTCATCAAAATCTTTGAACAATGATATCTCTGTAACGGTTGATCGTAGCGGAACGATCCCATACATTTTCTTGATCAGTTTTTCGAGCTCTACAACATGGGATCACTTTCGGTTGCCAATTCCTTAATTTTATTTTTCGTGAAGTCAACGCATGCTGAACATGGGCGGCGAACGACGCCGCCTTGGCGGCTAGTCTATATATTAATAGCCGATTCTCTGTTTGTGCGTTTGTTTGTTTGTTTGTAAGTCACGCAAAATGGTAGATTGAGTTGTGAGCGAAATTATTTCTATTTTTGTGTGCGACGTGAGTTCGAAGCAAATACATTGCAACCCCAATCGAACGTGACTTTTTTTGGCTGATGAACTAATAGGAATAACGTTTTGTTTTTATCGTTATTGTTAGTTTTATATTCCACGTTGACCTGGCTTTGAAAACAATACATCAACTAAATACAAAGAAACTAACTGATAAAACATTTTGGGCAAAAAGCAGCCTTGGCAGAACGTGGTAGCATGTTCAGTTTGCCAGTGTATTCTAACGTATCCTTGCCTGACTGTCTGAGACGGGTGAGCTTTTTTTTCGAGCAATCAAAATGTTTAAAAACCGATAGGTAAAAAAAGAGTATCATAAAACAAAATATTTTTTTTTTGCTTTTGTCATAATAGTTGTCTTAATTTGTTTTAATCGATTTCTTTTAATCTATTTTATTTTATATCAGATCGAACGTTTTTTTATTCACTTTATTCATTTAGCACGTACCTTTTTTTCTCTCCTCCCGTGTGATCTTTTTAAGAAGAGAAACCATTTCCCCCTTACGTTTGATAGCACCCATGTTAGAGCGCGTAACTTTTTTAAAACAAAAGTTAATAAAAAGTTGAAGTTTTTATACGTTTTGAGTGTATTGTTACATTGATAAAAGATTGGTTTTACCAGAGGTTGTGACTTCGAATCTGCTTCTGGTTGAACACAAGTTGTACGAGCCGTTTATAAGGAAATTTGACGTTTATTGATACAGTGATACAGAGCAGGTGGACATGGGCGGCGAGCGACGCCGCCTTGGCGGCTAGTATATTATAAGTATAAGTATAAGTTCAACATGGCGGAGAGAACGGACGTGTCGCTGAAATTTTTGTTTGCTGTGATTTTTCTAAGTTTATGTATTAGAAAATCCTGTTTTGTATCTCCAGATGGTATTAGTATAACTCTTGGAAAAGATGATTTAGGTGATGTTATGATGAATCATAATTTTACATCGTTTTATGTTAAGAAGAAAGATACAAATATTATAAACTCAAGAAGACACAAATCGTTTATCGTGTTGTTATTTTTGTGTGGAGATATCGAATACAATCCTGGACCAGCACACAGCATATTTTCACAGAAAGGGATAAAGATTGCCCACCAAAATATAAGGGGTTTGTTTAACAACTTAGCTAACCTTACTTGTTTTATTGACCAACACAAAAATGTTGAGATCATAACTCTTTCTGAAACACACATTCGTAACAAAAGTCATCTCGATAAAAATGAGCTGTATCATATTGACGGATATAATTTTGTGAAAAGAAATCGCACAAAAGGAATCGGAGGAGGAGTAGGCTGTTATATTAAAGAAAGTATAAACTGGAAAAGAAGACACGGTCTGGAGGCGGAAAATATTGAAAGTTTATGGATTGAAATTTTTGTCACAAAGTCAAAAAGTTTTCTTATAGCGACTTTTTACAGACCACCAATTAACTCAAAACATTTACCAACCAATTTCAATGAAACTTTCAATAATCTCCTGACGAAAGTATCAATGGAAAACAAAGAGACGATAATTTTGGGGGACTTTAATGTCGACTTTTTAAAGAAGACAACAATAAAGTCGTTAAAGACAGTCTAAAATTGCATGGCTTTACTCAACTCATAAAACATGCAACACGTGTAACAAAGGATTCAGAGACCTTGATCGATTTAATTGCAACGAATAAACCATCATTAATACCGTATACCAAGGTCATACAAACTGCAATTAGTGATCATGATATGATATGCTGTCTCAGGAGAATCAATCACATGAAATTTCAACAAAGGACGATTCATTGCAGAAATTACGCACAATACGATCCCGAAAGTATGAACAATGAGTTCTGTAATATTGACTGGGACACCACTTTATTTATTACGAGATGCTAACGTAGCTCTGAAACTTTTCAATGAAACTGTCAAATCAATTTTCGATAAACACGCACCGTTTATAACAAAAAGAGTCAGAGGAAAACCCTTTGATTGGATTACTCCTGAAGTACGAAAGATGATGACAGATCGTAATAGACTATTGAGAAAAGCTCGAAAAACAAAAAATACCCAAGACTGGAAATTATACCGATCACTCAGAAACAAATGCAACAATAAAATGAAATCTGCAAAAGCTTCGTTCCACAGAAACTTGTTAAATGAGAACGCTGGTAACCCTTCGAAGTTTTGGAGCTGTCTCAAGAAAATACTTCCGTATAAATCAAAAGCAGTCGCTGATGAGAATACACAGAGGAACCTCGCAACCGTTTTTAGTGAATATTTTCAAAATGCTGTCATTTTACTCAAACAACAAACATTTCGTCTGACAAACTTTGCTTGGAGATTTAAATCAACAATTCCAATAAGAACATCAGCCGTTTTTCGAATTGATCACGTGACAGAAAATTTCGTCTTCAATCAGCTGAAACAATTCAAAAGGAATAAGGCGTCCGGTGCTGATCAATTACCACCAGGCCTACTGAAAGACTGTCGTCATCACATCGCAAAACCGTTAACATTCATAATAAATCTGTCAATCGACACAAACACTATCCCACAAGGTTGGAAGATAGCGAAAGTGATTCCCATATACAAAAAGGGATCACTTCAGGAACCATCAAACTATCGACCAATTTCCGTGCTCCCTGCATTATCCAAAATTTTGGAACGAGCTATTCATATCCAACTTTCAACGTACTTGGAGGACCATAACCTCATCACAAGTTACCAGTTTGGATACAGAAAGAACCGATCCACCAATGCAGCAGCCACTTTACTTGTTGATGATATCAGGGATTTGGTAGACAAGGGACACATGGTTGGTACGGTATTTATAGACCTCAGCAAAGCCTTTGACACGTTGAATCATGATGTGCTACTCAGGAAATTATCGTCTTATGGCATACGCAATAACGAGCTTAAATGGTTTACAGACTATTTGTTTAGTAGACAGCAGTATGTCTACGTCGATGGGAACACTTCAGATCTAACTTACGTCCTGACGGGTGTCCCCCAAGGGTCGATCCTGGGACCACTCTTGTTCATTCTCTATTTCAACGATGTCGTCGATCAACTATGCCAATGTAAGATTTTAATGTATGCAGATGGTACTGTATTATACTATGGAGATAGAGATATAACTGTTATAGAGAAAGTACTAACAAATGAACTGAAATACCTTAATGAGTACTTTATCCAAAACGAACTTATCACTAACTTGAGTAAAGGAAAAACGGAGGTGATGCTGTTTGGTACCGGTAAGAAACTAGCAGCACAAGAACGCGACCTAGCTGTTTATTTTGGAGACCACCTTATTGCAAATTCCACCTCGTATGTGTACTTGGGACACACTCTTGATAAAAATCTATATCTAAATGACAGTTTCCAGTCAGCATATCGCAAAGCATCCAGTCGAGTGAAGCTGATGATGTCATTGAACAGTCATCTTACGTCAAAAATAGCCTTAAAGATATACATGACAACTATTGTACCCATCCTTGTATATATGGTTCACAGCTACACAACAACAGAGGCTACGATCGCTGGAAAGAAGAGTCTCATCAATTACTGGAAAGGAAGTACCATCAATAGAAAATTTGATCAAACGAAATTGCTGTAAAACTGTTAAGAACTGTTTAGAAAACGACACTTGTCATAACTTTTCAAACTATTTTCAACTCAACCAACATACGGTCAGCACTCGTAACAATGGCATCTCGGTGAAGTTACCTAAATATAAACTAGAGTTCGGCAAAAAATCTTTCAAATACGTCGGTGGTAAATGGTATAACGAACTTCCATTGAAAATACGAGAGGAAAAAGGTCAGAAATTTATGAATGAATTGGGAAGTTATTTTAACTAGTTTTTATTTGAAAGCTGTTATTTAGAAATTATACAAGTGGTTACTACTGTTCCTATTTTACTTTTCTCGTTTCTCAACCATTTAGTTTATTTCTGCATCACAGCCTTTGTTTTTAGCTTTTTAATAATTGTTAAATATATTTGATAGTTTTCTTTACTAACGTTTACTCTTTCATGCACACACATATATGAGGACACATGTTGATAACAGTGTAATATATCACTGAAATGTTTATCCTCATTGTAAATATTCGTTAATAATAATAATAATAATAATAATAATAATATCAAAATGCCCAAGTGAAAACACTTTTTTATGAAAAGAAATGAAACTGCCGAGTCAGCAGTTTTTGCCCAGGGAATTTACTTATGTGGAAAAGATCAGAAACCAAATTCTGACCAAAATTGAGGGGTTACATGTCACAAATAGTCGAAAATTAGCCAAATAGATTAATTTGCAAGATTTTTTCAGGTCTTTTTCTATGACGTTATCAAAATTTTCAAGGACCTATAAAACCTCAGGACTAAATTTTCAGGCATATGTTTTTATACAATTTTTGTTCCATTTTAAAAGATCTTTTGATTGATATATAATAATATGACTTTTGATATGACTAAAATTTTTACTGACCGTGAATAATGACGTCATTAATCACGTGACATACAGGCATTTCCAAAAAAAGTCACCTGGCAGATTTTGGTAGTCTGAGGTCTCCTCTAATAGCAATCCTATCGAACAATTCAGAAAAAAGAATTATAGCAGACGGTTTCTACTTGTGGTTGCTTTCGAACTTACTTCTGTATTGTTAATCTCCTATTGAATATGAAAACCAGCTAATAAAGTTCAATTTTTTTATGTGGAATTCTATTATCGAAATATTTCTAGCAGAAATTGTTCTCCTCTAATATTTTCGCTAGAAAAATTTCGATCAAACGTGGTCGTGGAAATAGCGCTTAACCAATCCACAAAACGTTTCATTTTCAAAAGCTGCCATGTTTACTCCCTATAGATTTTTAAACAAATCGGACAAATCGAACACTTTTTGACGTCATTTCAAATGTTTTTTTCCTTCTTTTCATTCGTCAGCAGTTAGGTCAACTTTCTTAAGCTACATTCACATGTACATATTCTTTTATGAAAGACTTATAAGCTACATTCACACGTACGTAACGTAAGGAACGTGTTACGTCATGTTTCTTACGAGCAAAACATTTTGCTTTCAAGAAAACCTGACGAAAGAGCGCAAGTTGCACAATAAGATGTTACGTTAAATTTTTACGTAACCCAAGAGAGTGAATGGACATTCCCCCTTACCTCTTACATTAAAAAAATGTACGTACATGTGAATGTAGCTATGTAAAAGTTTAACGTAAGGAAAGTAAAGTATTTTAGCTTACATACAGTTTTCTTATACGTAGGTAGCGTATATCAACTGGTTCAAATCATATTTCAACATGGCGGTGCCGCTTAATAAGCCATCGTAAAAATTCAGTAGCGACAATGTTGGATTAAGAATAAAAGAGTCTGCATCAGAATTACGAACTTGTACAGGCAAATCTCTGTTCCATGTGTTTCAACTTTCATCTCTGCTAAAATATCTGATTGAAGAGAAATTTCCGGTAATTTCAATTGATTTTAAATTGACTTCTCGATTATGTTGATTGAAAAAAGACTCGTATACCCTTATGTCGTCTTTCATACAAGCAAAAACGTTTGCTCGTAGCAGCTGAAGTTGCACGTAAGTAGTGTCACATGTTACGTTAAGTTTTTAATGAACTGAAGAGAATGAATAAACATTCCCCCTTATGTACGATCTTACGTAAAAAAAAAATACGTTGATGTGAATGTAGCTTTACAACAATAAGTTCGTATATGTGAATTGGCCTTTAAACTAATCAGAAAAACCCGTGAACAGCGTAAATAGCGACTGGAATCAGATAAATACAAACCTTAATGCAGTGTTGCGTGTACAAAACCACAGTTCCGAAAGCGCTGAGGTTAAAACGAAGACGTGTCAATAATACTATATATACTTAAGAAACACTAGAATATTATGATCAATTAAAATTTAGATGCATCAAAGCATCTGTTTTCCTTATTGAAAGCATTTGCAATGTAAATTCATTTCTATAGCAACAAATCCATGATCTCAATAGCTGAGTTAATCCTATAATTGAAGCTAGCATTCAAAATAAAGAATGACTAAAAAAGATTAAGTTTTTGTTCACCATTTTGATATTAGTCAACATGCTCAATCCATTTCTTAGTGTTCTAATCCCAGCCGGTACAATTGTTAAAAATCTATGTGAAGGAGTGCATTTCTACACACAATTTCAATAAAAGTGCTTTCCGTCACAGTGGCCTTTTTGATGATTTTCCCTACTGGCAGCGGCACACTGCAACGCTTAGTACTATTCGCAATAGCCTATTATCTTTATATAGTCAGCGACCGCACTGACTGTTGGTTTCCATTTTGTCGGTTTTTTCTTTGTTTGAAACTACACATAAAACAATGGATAATTTGCATCTGCTTCTTGTTGTGATGTTCTTAGAAAAATGCGTCTAATACCACGATTGTTGTTGAGAATCAGGTTGTATATAATTTTGATTCCATCTGTTTTGCTTTCACCGTGTGGTATTTTGCAAAGCCTACCAGATTTCAAAAGAACTAGCCACAGCAACACATATGTCAATGAAACTATTCAGGGAACAAAAAAAACATAACGGTTAAATCCCTTTTGATTTTCCATGCCTCAAAGTTGAGAGATCGGTCACCATTTTGTTTTTGAGACGTGAGTAACAACAGCCGAATACTCAGAGGATCGATCGCAAAATGTATATTCTTCCCAGTCGGCACAATTGTTAAAAATCTTTGCAAAGGAGTGCATTTCTATAGAAATATACACACAATTTCAATAAAAGTGCTCTCCGTCACAGTGGCTTTTGACGATTTTGCCCACTGGGTTAGCTTTAAGGACGCAGTTTCAGGTTTCGGCCCCATTTTGTTCTTATTTCTGAAAATTCTAGTAAAATGAAAGTAAATTTTTTATAAAGCAACTTTGCTGCAAGTTCATTCTTTTCTCCATCTTTTAACGATTTAAATAAAAACACAGTAGTGAACATTAGAAATGGTTGCTAATTGATAATGACAACAGGTGTGCAAGATTTTCGGCAGACCGTATGACGCGCCATCATTAATATATTGCGCACATTTACTGAAGGTGAAAAAAAAAAACAATAACAACAAAAGCCCATAGGGTCAGCGCAAACTGTTCGCACTAAAATCAAAAGATTACAATGACTTTACAAACGAAATACTAGCTATCTAAAATACAGCTTGCAGGTATTCGTCGTACGTCGTAATCCCCGAGGTCTGAACCAGGCTTAAAGGGTTTGGAATTAAATAGTGAAAAATAATTAAAGACAAATGAAGATCCTCTCAACGCCTATCATATGGCTGTTCAGTGGTGAACCGAGACAGACAATGCATCGTCGTCAATGCATGGCGTTTTAACATCAATCGTATTGTTTTAAGATTGCGAGGGCTATGGTAGAAAATAATGACTCCTTAGAATATTTTGTGTCAATAGGTTACTAGCGGAATTTACGGAATTTAAACTTATATTCCATAAAGTTAATCTGCATGCGCACCACAAGTAATCGCAATCTTACACATGATTGTATTCTAAACTGAGTGAAATGCTGTTATCATTCGCCTCAATGAGCTTCGGTGGTCCGGAGTGCGGGCTTCAAACCCGTAGCCGATGAAAGTCGGAGTGGTTCGATTCCACCCTTGAGGCGACAATGACTGCTGAATCTAGGCTATAAGATTCCTAGCAGCAGAGGATTAAAATTTCTACATAATTTCGTATCTTGACTCTTGAAGACTGGTTTCTATTCACCTGAAACATTTTGAAACAAATGTGTGTGGGAGTAGTATTGGTTGTAGGGCGTATATTCACTTGGGTCTTTGGAGTCGTTTTCATGGCAGTTTTTGGTAAATACGCGAAAGTTAGGACTGCTTACGTAAGAGATGTAAGAGCAATTTTTCATACTATTTTCTCAAGCTTCCTAAACTCAACATGAAGTCATCAAATATTTGTAAGTATTGAAGGTTCAGCGGGGTTCCTAATAAACATGTTTTCAGTCAGTTAAAATACGGAAGAGTTCAACGTTATGTTTCTTTTCAGTCTTGTGATACTTGCACGTATTACTTTTCTACTAATTTTTTAACTTTTAACGGAAGCTCCGATTAACTGCGACATTCTTTAAGTAGAACAGATTTTCTAGGTTCCTTGAAAGTCCCAGTTAACGAGGATATACTGTATATTAAGCCTGCTTTTAATTCCACAAAAATTCCGCGAGGACGTAGAATATCTACTTCGAGTTTTAACATAGTGTATCAATATAGGCATGCGCATTGTGTATCGTGTTGGCATAAAATCAACGTTGAGCAGACGAAGAAAATGTTGAAAATTTTCTGCTTCCTTATTCTACGTCGAAGTCAGCTATAAAATTGTCTGTCTGTACGGATGAAAAGCTGTCCGCGCGGACAGCAACGTTGAATGGAAATCGGGCTTCACGTTATCAGTTTAATTGATAACTGAGTTTGTTTTAATAATATTTACAACGTTAATAAACTTCTAATCGGGTTTTAACAAATGAGAAAACAATTATAACATAAAAACAACTTTGATTTTGAAAAAACTTCAAATTCAAACGAAGAAAATTTTTGTATGCAAGAAAGCCCAACTCCCCCCTTTACTTTCTTTTCTTCTTCTTCGACTTTATACTTGAAGTTTCATGGTTTGCCTCTGATGTTGTTTTCCTTTTCTTTTTTTTCTTCTTTGTCTTTTTAATTTCCATACTTTCAGACATTCCTGAATCTTCCACTACCACGCACTGCTTTTCAACAGATGTAAAACGTTCGGTTTCAGGATGCTTCCTGTTCCTCTTTTTAGTAAGGCAAGTTTTGCCACTAATGTTTTCACTGACAGCAGCATTCACATTTGATAATTCTTGGTCCTGTACTCGTTTTAGTTTCCCACTTAATCTGTGACCATGGCGGGCTGCTTTATGTCCCGTTAATCCTGTTAACTTGAATGTCTCCTCAAGGGTATCTTTCCCTGAAAAACATTCCTCATCGTCACTACTCTCTTCTGTGGTGCCTTCATTAGATTCGTCTACATTTTGATCACCAGGAATATACGTTCCAGATTTAACAAAAGTGCCATATAGCAAAGGTTTTCCGTTTATGCTTCTTCTCAGTGGTTTCTTATTTGAAATAATCATTGGTTCAATTTTCTTACTTGATACACTTTTTTCGATTTTCACACCATTTTCATTACTAGTTACTTTTATGGAGTTGGCAGCCTTATTAAATATGTGGTCCCACCAGTGAATAGTAAATTCAGCACCTTCATCTAGACCAAGACCGCTTTTGTTACTCTTCATTTTAACTTTAATAGCATCTTTAATACCGTTTTCCTTTGCTCCTAATCCCTTTCCTTCATTCCAGCCAAGTTTATAAAGGTGACGAGTGGCAAAACCTCCTTTACTACTCATTTTGAATGTTTGTCTTCGAAAAAAACGTGTTTTTTTCCTTTTCTTTGTAAAGTAATCTTGCGTAATGACTACTTTGGTTGCAATTTTGAGAAGAAGTGTGAATATAGCCAAGGTTGATAATATGATAAACTACACCCAACAATATTGAATGTAATATGTTGCAAAAGAAGTGTTCATATCTTTAAACTTATATTGATTGTCATAATTTCTATAGTAGTTTTGTACTCAAGGTCATTAATGATTTTATGACTTTGAAATTTACAATATATGTCCACTTTGATTATATCAAACCACCAAACTTTATAAGCAGGTTCAAACTTACGGGATAAAATTTTTTTTTTTGAAAAAAAGTTTTGAAGGATCTCTCGATTTGTTGACATTATTGAGAATAACACTTTGCTTTAGACGGACAGAGTATGCTTTCTCAGGAACATTGGTAGTGGAGAATGAGGGCTCCCTGAGCGGATTCCTGTCCTGGAAGTTAGATTTTGTAATGTATGTGCACAATACTGGAGTTCAAAATTTATATGCAATATGTTTTAACGTTATTCAACAAATAGACAAGTAATATATCGTCTAAATCATCTAACAATTCCAGACCATCTAATATTCTTGGTAATAACCTTGTCAAAGCTGTTTAGGTAACTGAGTTGATATATAACATTAATATATACCTTGTTCTATCTAACAACCTGAACATAATTACACATCAATGATGACACCACATTATTGAAGACTAGCACTGCTCATTTCTCTCACCTCCACTCTTTTCATCTGTTTTTCCTTCCTTATGTCTTTTCTTGCGTTCTCTATCCCTTCATCTTTATTTTTCTTCATTTCCCTGCTACAGAGCCCCCTTTTTTCCTAATAACTGTTAATTGCCTATTTGATTTTCCAGACTTGAAATCTTTAACACAAAAATAAATTAACAACCCAATCATTTTGTTGATTATTGATCTCTTATTTAAGATTTCTTTTTCTTTTTAGCTCTTATGTACATATTTTATCAGGATCTATATTTCATATGTTAACTGTTCAATATTTTCTTTTCTCTCATATTTTTGACGTTCATATTGTTAATCTTACTCATATCTCAGTAATTAGAATTACTGATACCAATTTATTAAATTCTAGTGATAGGTTTCCATATAATCTCTAGCTTTAAGTAGTTACTCTTATGGTTTTTCCTCTCGTAACAATTAGCTATCACTTTTTATTTGTAAGAGAATTTATTTTACACCTTAACGGTGGTTTTTATCTGTATATAGCTTTGCGAGTTAAAAATGAAATATATCATCATATCATCATATCATCATCATCATCACATGAAGAAGACACAATACACGCTATTGATCTCGTTTATAAAAATGTCCATTTTGTTTTATAATTTTCTCAAGTGCAATGAAAAATGTTGGATGTCAGTGGTGGATAAGTACCTAACGAGATAAATTTTCAGGGAGATAAACTTTCGCGGATTTCACGGATTTTGGCCATTTCCGCGAAAAGTTTGCAATGTCTTCATCCACAAGAATATGTCTCCGTGAAATGTTAATTTTTTTTCTATATAATACAGATGTTTGAATTTCAAAAAATGGGTATAGATAATGAACGGGGCGATTAGTTTAACACTGTATTTAACACTGTATTTTAGTTTTTCATTACTTTTGGTTGTGTATAATACATTTTGAAGACAAAAAAATTTTTATCTACTGCCATCCGCGAAAATTAGTCCACGCGAATTATTTGAAGTTGGGCCATCCGCAAAAATATGTCCCATGCGAAATGGAAAAAAATTCATCTGCGAAAATATGTCCACGCAAATTTATCTCGTTAAGGTAGGGTATATATCAGAACTTTGCACGCATAATCGCAATTCTTCTTAAATATTCATAAATATTCTGATGTAGATCTTTCCAATTTTTGTAAGAGATAAAGTTTGTTTTTAGACTGATTTTCACTGTCCTGATAATGATTTAGCAAATAAATCAAAAATTCTACAATTCAGATTAATCTTCTAAAATTATACTTAAAGGTCAAATGGACAAAATGCTGTGTTTAAAAACATATTTTCTGAAAAATCTATTTTTGCAGTGAAACCTTCAAGAGACATGCTTGTTTACATTGAAGCTCTGTGAAGGTGTGTGTTTTACCTACAGTTGAGAGGAAGAAAAATGATACAACAGCACCGGTGTTCTATTATTCACGTATACGAGTGAATAAATCAAGGAAGAAAGATTTATTAGTTTGTGTAGTGCATATGTGTGTAGTATAGGTGAACAGAGTTTGAGATAATTTTTCCTTGAACTGCACAACATGACTGTTACTGAAAAAGTAGTAAAAATTTGGAACTTCGACTGTCTTGGTTACGGATGCGAGAATAACCAAGTTAAGAAAATTTGGCGTAAAATAAGTATATAGAGATATTTAGCTAGTTAAACACCAATTATATAATCTATAGCAGAATTTAGGTTAAAATACTTTTAATGTAAAGATTTCATACTAGTTTATGAAACATTTACCCAGTCAACTGTGGTTCTGGGAAATATAAGTTTGTTTTTTTTAAAAAAAATATGATTGTTTTTTATCCTTGACAATTGCTGATTTGTGGATGAGTAAAAGTCGAAATTGCCAACCTTAACATGGCGACAGATCGGCAATGCCGAGCTAAAATCTTTTGTAGATTGGCAAAATTTTGCCGGCCTATGGCCCATTTTGCTCGGAACTTACGTGCTGAGCTATTTTCTCACGATTTTCAAGGCTGTAGGTAGTTACATTGACAACAGTTAATAAAACACACATCTGTAACGTATAAAGATCTATAAAATTTCATATATTTGTTAGAGTTTTTATATTCCTTGTTTTTGGAATGGACATTTTGTGGATAAAAAAATACATAGTAACACTTTTTTTATGTCATCTTTCAAAATAAAGTTATTGAAATTCCAGATGTTAGAAATATTTTGATAACCATATACATTATTATTTTTATGATATCACTTCATTATTAGGTTTCCATACAAAAACTACAGTATATATACATATAATATCTGTATACTGTTTATAATGTTTCAAAATCTTTAGTGTCGATTTTTAATTTCTATGTCTAAAGAGGTGTTATTGTGCCCAATTTTCAATAGGTTGTATTTTTTTTTTTTTTTTATGAAAAATAACAGTGAATTTCAGTGACGACTATAATCCTATAATAGTGTTACAGAGAACAAGGCAAATCTTTATAAACTCAATCACTCAAACGAATTTTGCAAGGTTTACACCATGAATTTTTGATGGTCTGAAATTGTTACACAAGAACAATAGGTGAGAAAGTAGAGGAACATGATAATTATAGTTGGTTTCAGTTTTTCTGGATGTGTCTTAACTGGAATGTTTGCAAGGTAATATAAAAATCAAGACCTTAAAAAACCTGTAAATAACTTGTTTTGTATACTGGTTACTGTATGTCTCATTATTTATTATATATCATGTTTGTTACATGATTATATATTATCCGTTGTTTACATAATCTTAAAGTGTAAAATGATCCTATCAGTTGGTTTGATTTATGTTTGATCAACAGATTCTGTTACACATAATATGGAAATAGATTCTTATCGCATGTTTATGCAAGCATAAAACATTCGCCACATTGTAGATGCTCATTTACAAGCCATGCAACTAACGAAGCTCCCCTCCCTTTGGTGGTCTGTTTTTATTGGCAACAGTATAATACGCAATATGAAAGCTGTATTTTTCTTGACACTTTCTTTCATCACTGTTTATGATCCATAAATTCTATTGAAAACTCACATTCCAAAATCAACTTTTTTATTATGTGATATAAAAAGTAATGGATGAATTTAATAACAGAAAAGACTTTGGTGGTACTTTTTCTGTACTAATTGATTTGTGAAAATAATGAGTTAAAAAAACTTCCAATATTAGTGCACTAATTTTTCTAATGGGTAAAATTGATGAAATATTTCTTCAGGCTTTATGGTCATATTGTGTTTCCTCTGGCATTTCCATTTTCAGTCTAATTCCAAAAGCTGGCCATTTGATGTGTGCTAGAGTAATTGATTAGTCTGAACAACCTAATATAATTTCCAGATCAACTCAATAAATGACTTCTTATACTGATAAATTGATTAATTGCGCAGTAACAAATGGTCTTTGATTAATAATCCCATGAATAACATAAACAAAGAGAAATAACAGCAGCTAGCTGATTTGCTTGGTTTTTTATGATATTACGTTTCGCCTTGTTGAATTCCTTCATGTATTTCTCGAGGTTTTGCATGGAGATGTCTGTATATATCACTTTTTCATTTTCCAATGTTGATTCTACCATCAAGATTTGAATCTACTAGGAAATGTTAAATACAACGAATATGGCATTTATACAAAGTCTGTCACAGTTCATCAGTAGTGGTATTTCCATACGAAGAGATCCTCAACCGTCGCCTTACATACTTAGCACATCGCCGCCTGACTCAACAATGGAGTTATATGTTTTAGAGCACAAACTGCAGGTGTGCTCAATACCGAAAAATGAAATATCATACTTTTGTGCTGCTATCATAAAAATAGCCTTACTTCCAGATTCAAGGTATTTTATTGATTTATTGATTTTTTGGGAAAGAAGATGTACCAATCGCTTGAAAGGAAATTCAGATGGAGTGCTTGAGACACGTATTATTGTTATTTGAATGCCTGTCATCTTATTTTGAAATGCTATCTTTCCGTAGATGTCACTTGTGCAGCTAGATAAGTCCTACCATGACAAAATGTCCAAAGGTCTATTGACAGATGTGACGTGCACACCATCAAGTTTCAATATTTTCTTGGTAATGTGAAAGATGTTTTGTTTTTCTTCTGTAGGCCAAGCTTTTTCAGTATAACAGAAACAAACACTGGTTACACTCTGATAATCAGCGAGGATGATATCAAAGGTACTTAGATCTCCTAATAATACCTAGTCATTGAATAATAACTCACACTGTATATAATTCTAAAATAGCACTGAAAAATCTGGTATCATTTAGAATTCCCGAAACATGAAAAATTAAAAACATCTGGTTATCCATGGAGGGTTTTCACAGTATCAGTTGGTGCAATGGGTTTTACAAATGAACTTGCTGGTCTTAGTAAAATAGCTAAGTCTATCATCGGACCATTGGCTGATCATCAAGTGTCAGTCCTGTGCTTATCCACGTATCAATCAGATTATATATTGGTAAGGTGATTGTATTTTGCCTTTATGAAGGTTCTGATCCTTGTAATTTAAAGATTATGTCATGTGTTGGTAATTCGTATAGATTGAAATTCTTGCATTGTTAACTCAATAAAGAGTAACATTATATAGAATTATGTGAACCATCCGCCTTGGTAATTCATTTTGCCGTATAATTCTGTCTTTCAGTCTTTGTCTCCTGTGATTGGCTCATGGTTTATTGTTATTTTTTCTTTTTTTTTTTCTTACATCAAAATATTTTTATTTAAGTTACTTTTGCATTACCTGTTATCTTTAAAGTTAGTGTCATCCAATTTTCTATTTACATTTAGGTTCAAGAGGTTCAGCTGGATCAAACATTACGGCTTTTAGGATCA
Organism: Turritopsis dohrnii; assembly: GCA_027922465.2. NCBI lineage: Eukaryota > Metazoa > Cnidaria > Hydrozoa > Anthoathecata > Oceaniidae > Turritopsis > Turritopsis dohrnii. The sequence continues at coordinate 372,009 of BQMF02000403.1, forward strand.
TACTTCAAAATTTTCAATGAAGATCATAAACGAATTAATGTCACCCAGTTGCTTTCCTCTTCACCATCTACACCTACGGGTAAATTTGTAATACTACGTATAAGGAAGTTAAAATTTTCATGAACTGAACACAAATCATTTTCTGTAGCATTTTTATCCTCTCTTTAAGATATTTTTCTACAAAGTTGAATCTTTTATTTAGATAAAATCCGTCCAATACGCCATCCATTTAACAGTCCCGACTATCAATATCATATAACAGGTTTGGATGCATCCAAACTGTCAGGTGTTGTCCAGATACTATTGGAGTTGATTTTTTTCTCTGGGTAAGCTTAACGAATCACTTCTGCTCTGGGAAGTAATTTATATATACTTGCCACGAAATAGTATACTTCTTTAAGAGGCTAGTTGGAGAATCCTCAAGTTTGATTTTTTACAATCCATGAGTATTGTCTGTTCAAATTGAAAGCTGTGTTATTGATGAATAATGTTAAGGGACCAGTTCGCTGTAGCAACTGTTTTCTCTAATGCAATTCTTTCATAAGAAAGCTTAATGTACAAAAAAATTATTTGATGCAATGGTCACCATTCTCCCCAGGGAGGCTATAATACACAGGTTTCACTGGTAACTTTTCATAATGAGGAAATACCCAGTGGACTATTTTTCAATGCGTTTGTTGTGTTTTTGAAATCTGTCTGTTTGGTCCTTAAGTCAAAGTGTCATCCAGGTGTGTTTCCATGACCACCTCAGCCCAAGTTCTTTAAGTTTTCATCTATTTTTATTTCAGGAATAAAGAAACAGAAAAACCGACAACGTTTTTTCATTTTTCTGCCATTTGTGGTGACATCTCACTAATTCTTGACAATGATGCTATTCAAAAGTAGGTATTTCGTCCAGAGTAGGTAATTTACAAGCCCTTTAAAGGAGGTGATCAGATTTTCCCCAATCAACAGCTGTATATTACACACGATGATTTCGTTATAATATGCTTTAGAGTTAATGTTTATTTCCATTACTGTTGTTTTGCCAGGTTTCCACATAATGTGTTATATACAAAAAAGAACGAGGATAATTGGAAAATGATCCAAATTGGCAATCATACCCTCGATTTTGGTACGGTTTTCGTGTAATCAATCTATTTGCTGCAAACATTTTTCAGTGATTCATTGTTAATAAAACTATTTTTATACATTTTGTTTGTAGAGGAATGTGGTATTGTGGCACAAATAGTGGAACCCCTGGCTGGGTGGCAGTTTTCTACTTACTATGTTAGCGGGTATGATACAGAGTATTGCCTGGTAAGTTTCACTTGTGACAACTAATCTGCTACTAAACACTGACATCTTGTCCTTCCAGTGTTAAAAACCTAGTTTTGTAAATTTTGATCACCTAACTAAAACACCAAAGTGTGAAAACGCTTGCAAATTGAAAATACCAATAGAAATATTATCCAGTAAGCTGTTTATCATAGACTGTTAGGCCAAGGAATATATTATTTCGTTCAAAAAAAGGTAGAGAAGCAATACCTTCAGGAAACATATTTCGCGAAATTTTCAGCAGCACGGTAATTAGTAAGTTTTGAAATGAGGCTAGAGATGTTATGATTTATAGATTTATAGTACCTGTCTGCTTTGTGAAGCTTCTCATGATCATCCAGAAAAGGAATGATTTAAAAACTACATTAAAACCCAAAAATTTCGGCGGGACAAAATTTCGGATTTTTTTTTGTCCGAATATTAATCCGACCGAAATTTCGAGTTGTCCGAAATTATTTCCGGCCGAAATTTTTCGAAAAATGCATTTTTCTTATTTAACTGATATTTACATCGAGAAATAGATGTGGTCACATTATTGTTTAATTTTCTCGATATTAAATGAAAAAAATAACAACAATAGTTGAAAACGACTTAAATTTATTAGTTAATCAATACAAATTACATCATCAAAATTTTCATCATCAATTACATAATCGATATCAACTGTCGTCTTCTGCTTGCTCCACCTCTCTCGTAGATTCAATATACTCCTGGTCAATATTCTCGATTTCAGAGCCTTCTGGAAAGTCAGAAGTGTAATTTGTAGATATAATATCTTTCAAGCGTTCCATGTATCTTCTTTTTTCATCGGATATTTTGAACTGGACCATTAATAAAATTTCAAGCCCTCCTTTTGGAATAGGAGACGGATAGTACTTTTCATCTAGCACTCTACCAATCATTTTTCCACCCCTTGAAATGAAATAATATACTGCTCTAGAGATCTCTTTGGGCACATGTCCAACTACATCTGCTGTTATTTTACTTTTACATTTCTTTTTCCAAGCAATGGAGTATGGGTCAATTTCTAAAGCTGTCTTACAGCTTTCCTTTTCAGCAAATACAACTTCTTCTTTCTTTGGTCGTTTCCACGAATTTTTCCCATAGTAATGCCAGCCCCTACTTGCAATTTTACAGCTTAATGTAGTTTCCATTTTTTTTGTTTTCTACTCTTTATTCTACTGCAAATGCTAGAAAGAAATGTAGCATGCATGCACATAATTCGATGGTTTTTAATACTGCACTCTTCCGTAGAAAAAACAAGAACGTAAAACGGTTTACCTAGAGTAAGAAAGAAGGAGAGCTTGTTTATTAAATTCATTTTGTTTCTACGGGTGGCGCATGTACATTTCAATGGGCTCCTCCATGCATATTTTTCAAATAACGATAAAATAGCCAAGCAGCAGAATCTTAGTTTAAAGGTGGAGAGCAGATGAGTTTTTTTCTTTCCTTCTTAAACTTAACTTCGTTTTGCATTTGGATCATCCTTTGAAGAACTGTGTCTCGTGGTGAAAGGATGTCGTTACTTAAATATTTTCAGAAAGTTCCAGTAGTAGAAGCAGCTAATATTCAGCCAGTTTCTTCCAAAATTACAGCTCGAGAAACTGAAGAGATTTCAAAAGAACTGAAGAAGGTGCAAGAAAAAGGAAAAAATATTGCACTTGGACACCTCAACAAAGATTAGAAATTGGTGAACATGCTTCGAAAAATGGAAACGCTAGTACGTTCCGATTGTTGTTATCAAAGTATCCACGTTTAACTAAGCAAACAATTACTGAATTTAAAAAGGCTTACATAGAGAACAAACAAAGAGGTGACGATCTTTCAGATGGGATTGTCATGAAAACGAGGGGTAGGCCGACCTTGCTCCCAGAAACTCTAATGAAAAAGACAGTAGACACTGTCACTGCACTAAGATTAAGGGGAGCACCTGTAACATCGTCTGTTATTAACGCTGTTGCAAAAGGAATCGTCCAGGCTAACGACAGGTCACTCCTTGCTGAAAATGGAGGTCATCTGTCCTTATCAAATGATTGGGCAAGAAAGGTTTTGTATCGAATGGAGACAATTGGAAGAAAAATGACTCGCCGTATTGCCACCACGGCCAGAGTTCCCGTAGCTCCAGCACTGTTAGCAGAAACAAAGCTTGATTTTCAGCGCAAAATTTGTCAATTGCAATCCTGGCATAATATTCCTGACGATATAATAATCAACTTTGACCAAACCCCTTTGCCTTACGTTGTTACTGGTAACAGCACTTTAAATGAAAAGGGTGCAAAATCTGTGCCATTACAAGGAAAGGGAAAAAAGAAACAAATCACAGGAACGTTTTCTGTCTCAATGGCAGGTGACTTTCTACCAATGCAACTAATCTATGAAGGCAAAACAACCCGCTGTCTACCCAAAGATGTAAAATTTCCAGTTGAATTTGACGTGACATTCACTCCAAATCACTGGAGTAATGAGGAAAAAACTAAACAATTGTTGGATAAAGTCATCTTTCCTTATTTGCTGAAGAAGAAGGAAGAACTTGGTCTACCTGAAGACCAAAAATCTATGTTGATATACGATGTTTTTGCTGGGCAAACCACTGACAACATAAAGGAATACATCGAGAGTAATGATTGCGTCATAGTATACGTGCCAAATAACATGACTAATTACTTCCAGCCGTTGGATCTAACTGTGAACGCAGTGGCAAAGCATTTTTTGAAGGAGAAATTTGAGTTGTGGTATGCAAATGAAGTTAAGAAACAGCTTGATGAAGGAACAGAAGTTTATGAAATCGACATACCCTTAAAGCTATCCATCCTAAAACCTATTCATGCACGTTGGCTTCTCGGTTTGTATGATCACCTCCGAAACAGCAAAGAAGTAATCATTAATGGCTTCCAAAGTGCTGGGATCATAGAGGCTGTGACCAAAGAATTGCCCTGCGAAGATCCATTTGCTGACTTAGATTAGAAAAAGTTATAACGCGTTGTAGTGTCTTTTGTTAAATACGTGAAAATATTTTAATGAAATTTTCTGTTTCTGTTTGATTTGATATTTTATTGCGATATTACCGTCCTGTTTTTGAAAATTCAGTTGTCCGAAACTTTTTCCTCCTTCCATAATCAGTCCGAAATTTTTTCCGCCGAAATTGGCAAAAAGTGTCCGAAAATATTTCCGCCGAAGTTTTTCCGCCGAATATTTTTCTGCCGAAATTTTTGGGGTTTAATGTATGTATGTTCGCATTTCGTACGTCTATGAAAAGGCAAATGTAGATAGAGCTTTAATTTTCAGTAGTGTTAACTAGAATGTTTGTCAAACAAGATGCGCATGCGCTCATTACTAGTTTGTGGTTAAAACCTTGTTACTTCTGTTTGGATTAAACGAGCAAGTTGCGTAATGTCTCGTTTTTTCAAACGGAAATAAGAGACTTTAAACCATAAAGATTAGGAAGATGGAGTCTTGATAGACGGACATACGAGTGTGTTCATCTAACATTTTGAAAGCATCAAACTTCTCGATTAAAGCTTCTTAAAATAGTCTGAAAGAACAAGGTATAGCCGGAACCTAACCCTCACTGACCCAAACAAAGTTTACAAGGTTCACACCGTGAAGTTTTGATGCTTTCAAATTGTTAGATGAGCTATAACTGTTGTGGCTCTGTTTACACGTAAGTTTAATTTGCACCTCGTGTCCAGGTTTTAGAAAAAGACATTGAAAGAATTCTGGAAATTCTTGAAAAGCGAAAAGCGGAAAATATTAGCGATGTGGAGAGCAAAGAAGTCACTGTGGAGGAGGTCAGCACTTCTGCGCAGGAATCGGAAGAGAAGGAATGCCGACCCGGTGAACATATGTCGCTTTACGATGCTATCCAGACGTCACCGGAAGAACAACGAAATTACCACGTTTTATCCGGTTCGCCGTTCAGTCCGAGTGACGATAGTTCGTACGGGACTAGTCCGGCCTACTCTGAACTGGAATGTAAACTTGGGGAACAGTTGCAATACAACAGAGACTGCTCGAATCGCGTTGAACTCGGACAGAAGAACCTACCAAGTTCTGAACCAATTCCGATACCTTGATATCGTCCATGCATCGTGGAAGGGTATCCTTTTATATATCTGCCTTATCCGCCCGTTTTATGCCCGCCCTAAATGGCGTTAATTTTGATAATGTGATTTTGACCATAGATTTTGGAAAGATAGCACCTATAGGAGCCGGCATAAAAAGAGCCAATACGGTATATCGAGTTGATTGGCGCGAACTTCGCTCCAGTCGAATGTAACTTGTTAAGTCAGATTTTTAGGCATTCATTTTCTTCACTGCTTATATGCAAGTAGAGTCAAAAACCAAACACAACTAACATTTTTATGATTAGATAGCTTTTATTTATGAAATTTTCAAACCACTGGAATCTTGTTCATCCAGATGTCTTGTTAGGATGAGCAAGGTATCGAGTATTGAATAGTCGAGCTTAATCACGTGATAGCGAATGTGATTGGTTTGTTCAGGATAAAGTTGAAGCTTCGATATTTAAACGAAGTGGAGGATTTTTTTTTTTTTTTTTAATATTTATTGTTATTTAACACGAATAGAGTAAGCACTACGAAGGAGTGCTGCGTACTTCCTATCACCTAATATAAGATTCTATTTTACACATGATTTGACCAAACTTGACGCTTTTTTCTTGAGATTAAGTTTTCGATATATGCAAGTTCGGTTCTATGAAAGCGAAAATCTTTGAGCGGCGCTCGTTTGGCTCAATGATATTATGGAGATCATAACTGTTTCTGTTGCCAAGCATTATAAATGGAATCTTTTCAGTCGAGTCTTTAATCTTTATCCCTGCTTAGATTACCTTGTGGTGCATATGACTTGTTTTTTTGTTGTTTTATTTTGATGACTTGTTTTGGAATTCAGGATCTGTTTTTAAACGTTACACAGCGGACAAAATCGTCAAAAAATCACTGCGATGAAGACCATTTTTATTGAAGTAGTGTTTATGTTTCTATAGAAATGCACTCGTTTGCAGAGTGTGTTTATTTCTTTCGAAATTCACTCTCCCGCAGTGGTTTTTTTTAACAAATTTGCCCACTGGGTAGCGTATTAACGCACGATTTTCGGGCATGGGCTGTGGCTTCATCCTTCATCGCGCATGTCTCAAGACTAATTTGAGATGTTTTCGCCATTTGTCGTCATGGCTTTCTTTTTGGAGGACTGGGAAGGATATTGTTATAATTCTTAATGTTTATTTATTTATTGATATCGCAAGAAAAATTAATTTTCGTTATACAAAAAATATAATTTGTTATTAAAAAAGTATATATATAAAAATAGTTTCGTCCAACAGTTTTTTATTAAAAGTCCAACCCATTATTATGCCGAGGGGAATGTTTGCAAAACGAATAGTTCATTCTCAGACCTTTTTCATTACGTTTGATGGCTCATCAAAGTAGTGATATTTCTGGAGACGGTATCTGCGGATAACATCATCTCCAAGCTCCGTCTCCTCCTCCTAAGCTCTCCAATAATTTGTCAGTACGGACCCTCATTTGGAAACGAGTTTACCAATACGTCATGGATCTTGGGAAAGGTGAATTACGGAAGCATATTCTTGGTGCCATCTTTTATTTTCTTCAGGTAGGACTTCCTTTGTGATGAAAATAAAACTTCAACATTAGTTTCTCTACATAGAAATTTTTATGAGGGAAAAAATGCTTTGTTGTTTGTTTTTTTTTTACCGCATAGAATTCTATGTAAAGAAAATAAATTTATTTTTTATTTTCACCACATACAAATTATAGGGCGTACTCGTAAGGATGATTACACGCACCCACTCCACAAACCTACACATTTGTCAAGGTGCACCTAGTTTTATGAAGATACTTGATCAGAGGCGTTTCTTAACAGCAAGTTATCAAATCACAGCGAGACGGGGTAACATGGTACTCACCGGACAAATTTATTGAAAAAGCACTGCGAACAAGTGTGTTTCTGTAGAAGTCTACACGCGATTGCGATGAAAACACTCTTCGTTGTTGTGACATTTGGGTATGATAATATGCCGACGTTTGAATAAAATTCCAGCTAGATCCATTTTGTTCTTAATCCTAAACAGCCCTCCTCAGTCTTCCCATAAAGTTTCGCATCAAAAAAAGATTTAGGGCGTTCAAACTCCTTTTTCTTCCCTCCCTGTCGAATGGCCTCAATTCCTGAAATTTTGAAACATATCCGAAAGAAATAGCAATGCGAATTAGGGCTCTTGAATGATTTTCTGAAAGGAGATATGGACAACGAAAAACGCTCAGGACTTCTTCTTTTTTAATTAGAATTGTAAGCATTTGTAAAAAATACATAATACTAAACACTTGGAGTAACGAATAAAGCATTGTCCAAAACCGAAGCTGAACTTTGTCACCGATGATCAACAACCAGTTGTGGTGATCTGATTAGATGCACGCTTGGTTTGGGCGATCTTTCTAAGATATAATTATCAGTCGAAAAACAATTAAAAAATATATAAATCTTCTTAATTAAAAAATTGCAAGGATAAGGCCCGATTATATTATTTCCGCCTGATAAGATATAACAAAAGAAATTCCCATGTTTCTATAAAATATACCGCGACAAAATGGCTTATACACTGTGTGTTTCAGAGTGTTGGAAACGGAAATTTCAAAGCTGTTTCTTTCAATAAACAAAATCCGAATTTCGAAATATTTTTTAAATTAATAGAAAGCCTTTTTCAAGTCACAATTGGCGAAACAACAGCGTACATGATAACGAGGCTGTGATAAAAGTATCAATCAATAGATCTTTTCACTCATTACGTCACTTTCGAACTTTTTAAATGTTGCCTCGTTTCCAAATATAATAAACGTTGTTTTCGGCGCGTCATAAAAAAAACATATCTTGAGAGATACATCTAACGCATGTACCTTCATTATGACGTCAGGGAACGTAATAATTATTAAGCTCAGAAATGACGTCACAACATTTGTGGCCTAATTAATGAAAAGGTCTATTTCCCAAAATTTTCTGCCTATCCATCTATCTATGGTATTCCATCTATCATCCTCAAAGAAAGGACACTATACGAAAAAACAACAAAAATAAAGTGAAATAAAATATTGTATCTACTAGTCTTCTGATGTTATTGACAAGCGAACGTCTATTCCCGCCACTCCAGCGCAGCTGGAAGTCTCGGATTCAGATGAAGTATTGTCGGGTAAGAATTTGTGCCACGATCACTTCTCGAACAATCGGATCACTTCGAAGAGGATCTGGGAAACAAAAGACATCGATGAATACAACAACAACAACAAGAAAACCGCAATATGGTAAAGAACGGAATGTCAAAGCCGTCTTGTTTACTTCCAGCCGTTTGATAGACCTTTTCCGAAAATAAGTCAGAGCAGATCTTGCCTCGCTATCAACACAAATAATAGTGACATTTGTGTTGTTTTTGAAAAGAAATGATACCCGAGAAGAAACCTTACACGAACTTCTTTTATGATTCTTAATTACTTAAGTAATTAAAAACCTTAGAAACGAGGCAAGATCTGCCGTGACGTAATTTCCGAAAAGGTCTATTCACCGAATGATACAAAATCCGAAATCAGTCTCGGTCAATTATAAGCTTTCGACAGACGTAAACATGTTAGTACAATAACAGGTTGGAAATAAATATTTTTCAAATGTCTATATGAATGTCTTGTTACGGCAAAAATATGATCTCTTTTTAAAGATTTTAATTGCCTTTAATTATCTAACTGCGGAATGGAATAATGTTATTATTGCAAAGTAATAAATGCAATCAGTAAAACACGGGAAAGTTCTACATGTTTGGATAGCCAATGACACGCAGATGGAAATTCTTTGCAATCTGGTGGTCAACTACGCAAAATTTGACGACATTAATGATCTAATTCATGAAAGATTCTACAGCATGAATGAAATAACATGAAATAACCTCTATAGTGATCAGAATAATGATCATCCATTCCAACCGATGGGACAGCTGTTCGTTTAAGTGGCTTCTCAACAAGCTAACCAATTCACTACACATATTCAATTTCTCGTTCATAACCTATGTAAGAATGAAAAAGTATGATTTTTATAGATAGTAGCCGAAAAAGGGACTAAAACCTAAATGGTTGTCATGGAAATACCGTACCCCTACGATATTGGGTAAGTGGGACCAGTTTCTCTCGTCTCTTCAGAGTCCCAATTAACGAGAGTATATACGTATGCATGCAAACGACAATGTATAAAAAATAAATAACAAAACAAACAAAAAAGGGGGCAAAACATTACAGAGGTAGTGCTCTCGGGACCTTAACACAACCTCCAAGGGAACCCACTTCAGAAAGGTTGAAACAACCTGGTAATAAACCGATCGTATTAATATCAGGCCAAACACCGCTGTAATGTAATGGCGACATTTATTGAGTTTTGTATAAACGCTGTATTATGGCCTAGTCAACATTCAGTGGAACCTTGGCCTAAGGGATAAGGCGTAGAACCCCCGGTTCGAATCCACCCTGAGGACGTCGATAGTGAGATACATGCTTTTTGTTTTATAAGCATAGTGAAATTTCGTTGAGGGTGAAGTATTCTGATGGTTTACCAAAAGACAAGGGTGAGGTACTCTCAATGTATTCTTATATTTCAGAATAAGATTTCTTGACAATGTCACGTGTACACGATATACAACAATTATGTTGTGAACTTATCAAAACAGCTTTATGTTTGATGTTTATATTGATTTCTGCGCATTTACTGTATCTGTCTTTCACCCTGTTCTGTTATTCTTATGAAACTCACTCTGGGAATATTCTTAAGATATTCTTACAAATTAGGCGATTTTCACCGTCATATTCTTATAGGAGCTATTCTTATAAAAAGAAAAGCGTGCATGCTCTCCTCTCTGTTAATTGCCATATACCATAATACAGTCTATGTGGTAAGAATACCAATCGTTAAGAATGGAAGGTCTCCAGAAAGACCCAAAACTATCCATTAAAATAACGAAACAAAAAAAGCTTTGATAGCCTTGTTATGATGAAATCTTCAGCTTTACTAGGTTATGATTAAATTACGTGAAAACGATGCGGACAAATGTTGATTCGGCTGAAATACAGTGTTGACATTTTCTGCAGCCGATAGTTTTTATCAACGATAGTGTATTAGATCAAACAGTCCATTCTTAAAAATTAATACTTTAGATTTCAATAGATGGAATTTTCACCTTTGTTCGTTTCGATATCTCCAAGTAGGCACATGTCTTCGAGTATAATTTTTCCAGATCTTCTCTGTCCCAGTAAAAGTCGGGCGTTAATAAAACGTCGGAGTATAAGTTGATCTGATGACTGGAAAAGAAAAAATAACCTCGTGTAAGTGCTCAAGAATAAAAGTTCACTTTTCGGAATGGTATGCCCGAATTTTTCTTCAGTCACTGCAATGAAGAGCATCTTCATTGAAATAGTATGTATATTACTAACAAAATATACTCCTTCACAGTGACTTTTCCTCCAAGTATTCAATTATTCTATTAAAACATTTTTCTAATAAATATAAGGTCAATCTAGATAAAATTAACCAGAAACCCAAAAGTTTAGTTTTTTTTATCAAAATGTGCTAAAGGGTTTTTTTTTATAAAAGAAACAACGCGTAGAAGGGTCCATTGTTTTTTACTCAACATTCACTAACCCACACTCCGCCAAAGAGGCTTTTAACTTCCGCCTTATCATGATGGTGAATCCAGTAGGCAAATCGTCGAAAATCCACTGTGATGAAGACCATTCTTATTGAATTATAAGTGCATATTTCTATAGAATTGCACTCCTTCGCATTGATCTTACAACAAATCTGCCCAATGGGAAGGAAATACTAAATAACCAACCTTAATGTGAGAAGTTCTCCCATCTTTTGAAGCACCTCCTTTCTTGTCATCCCTATTTTTGAGCCACGCTTTAAGACCTTCACAAAAAAAAAACAAAAAAAAAACTAAACATTCTGATGATATTGATAAAATATGATTGATATACAATACTGAAATTGTGGAATATAGGAAATCATATTCTCCTCAGTCAAAGGACAAGAAGAGCGAAGAAGAGCATTTCTATTGAAATAGTGTGTATGTTACTATAGAATTACACTCCTTTGCAGAAGTTTTTTTACCAATGTTGAGCCTATTCTAGTATTTGGTACTTTTTTTATGAACTGGGAAAACACATCCTCTGCGCGTTAACCAAATAAATAGGTTCCTCCCAATAAAAGGTCCCCAAAAAATATTGCCAAAAGTCTTGAAAAACACAAAACCAATCTACTTTTGTACCACCAATACATAAAATGATTGCCACAAATAATTCTAAATTTTTGCTAGTTTAGCCTCATCTCTTTAAGTTTTTTGCAAGAAGCTTTCGAATCTCTTCAAGCAGTTCATTATATCAAGCCCTTTAATCATTTAACTTATATTTTATTTAATTCATTTTAATTTAAAAATGTGTCGCTACTTATATTGCTTATGTTTCTGCAGCAGATTTTAGGTAATTTTGGAAATAAAAATAGCAAATAAGAACAAAATAGTGAAGTAAACAGAGGGAGAAACAAATAAATCAATGGGTAAAAATTTCAAAGAAAAAGACAAAAGAATATAAGGCTAGGAAAAGTATGAGATAAAGTATCAGATTTATTGTAGGAAATTATAATCTATTGTTAATTCATAAAAAGATAGAACAAACCTAATTAAAATAATTTTTCCTTCAACTAGTAATCAGCCCTCTGAATTTCATTATTAGGTCTGCCACAGAAGTGGGTGCTCCCCCAAGAATTCCTCAAAAGGTCTCAGCTCCCATGTACTTTTTGGCTATGTTTGGATTTACCTCCCACCAAATATCTTGGGTGGGGGTGAGGGGTTGTAACCATGTCTTAGATTACTAGACTTTCCCCCATACCTTTGTTTAAACCCTGCATCAAAGCCATTCTTTATATCAAATAGATGTAACTCATTATGGGTTTTGATTTTTCAAATTCCTGGTCTACAATTTCAGTAGTGAAAGTAAGAGGATTCTAGTATATCCAAATAGATTAATTTGGCTCTTCACCTAGAACTGCGTATAATATAAATGCATTACGTCAACACAAATAAAAGGCAGGACATCATAAACCGCTTTCTCATAAACCACAACATGGCAGTGAAGATTATTGAAGTCAACTTTGCAAGTACTTTAAATATAATATTGCAAAACCTCTAAGGAATACACGACAAGCTTGCATCAATTACCTTTGGGATGTGTTCAAGTGATTCGGAGAATTCTTCCAGGGATGATTCCCACATTGCTAACTTCACTGTAAACATGAAAACTCATCATTAAAAGAATATAGCAGAAGACATTTATTGAGTTTCGTATCAACACTGCATTGTGACCTAGTCAACATTGCTAGCCTCATTATGATGAAATATTGAATTAATAATCTAATTACATATCAATGCAGTTATTCAAAATGTCGACACTTAACTGCAATTTGGATATGAGAAAGGAGGCAGACGGTGTTGATTTTGATGATGATATACAGTGCTTAAGCTGATCCTCAAGAATAATGTTCAATCAAGTTGGCAAAACCATCAAAATGTCACAGCGATGAAGAGCACTTTCATTGAAACAGCATGCATATTTCCATAGAAATGCACTTCTTCACAGTGATACAGTGCTTCAGTTGATCCTCAAGAATAATGTTTAACATTTCAAAAGCAGCTATTCAAATAACAAACATTAACACTTTGAAAGAACAAGTTCATTCTTGTTTGAAGTAAGAAAAAAACTATTTCTCTTTTGTCTGTTCCCGTAATTTGGTTATCTCCATCATCATTATTGTACAAGTAACAAAAACTGCAATGCAAATTATGTTTAGACTAAATTAAAAGCCAACCCAGTTGGCAAAATTGACAAAATGTCACTGCAATGAAGAGCACTTTCATTGAAATGACATGTATATTTCCATAGAAATGCACTTCTTCGCAGTGATTTTTCAAGAAATTTGCTCATTCAAATTTGTGAATGTTGTCACAAATATTTAAATGTCATGCCTGTGAACCCCGAAGTTATCATTATTGACTAAATTGTATTTTACTCTTTGAGAAGGAAGAAAGCTTGTTTATAAGTCTTGTCAACAAATAAAAGATAAAAAAAAGACATTCAAGAAATTCTTCTTCAACTTGGTTGTGTGTGGAATCATATAACAACGTGTATTTAACGTGTATTTAATCAATTTATACAAAATCATATTTTCGTTTTTCATTGTAGATTTCTTTAATTTTCGTTTTCCTTGTTTAGATTTCCACTTCCTGAAATGGAATTAACTGTGGTCGCAGTAATTACATCAAAAACTTTTTATGGCAGTTGGTACTTTTTTCCATCCACAAATTTTAGTGCCTACATGAGTTTTCTTTACATGATTTTTTCGCATTAAAAAAAATAGTGGTATCTTCAACTACTTTTTTTATAAAAGTACTACTCGCCATGAATAATTAAATAAATCAGGAAGAACAACAAAATGTTAAAATTATTTTTAACGAAGCTTTTCGTAAGTAAAACTCTTACATCGTCAGGTAATAAAATATGTTAAAAAACATCAGTATATATTATAAAACCGTTAAATTCTCAAAGGGGAAACAAATATTTGCATGGGGAGTGGGGCTATAATACAAATTAATAATACAATAATTGCTTCCATTATGTTACACCATTATGATAAAGTAAAAGTCGCCTTGACTCAATTTGATCGTTTATTCTTGGTCTTAATGATTTTATAAAAAATGCTTCCAAAATCTTCCTCTTGAGACTATTGTGTGGAGCTCTGCAAATAATCCTCCACCTGAATGAATGTCCATCATTTAAAACAACATGATTGGATGGCTCAGATTTAGACGACAGTTTGTCATGCTCTGACCAACGTATAGAAGCATTTCTAACTGTCTCTCCAATATATTTCTCACCACATGTGCAGGTACCTTCATAAATAACACAAGCAACGTGTGTTGCTTTATCTTTCAAATTGAAAAGGTCCTTAATCTTCTTTGTCTTCCATAAAACAATAAATATAAAACTTTCTTTCGTAATACAATTTAAATGATTGATGAATTGTTTTACAACTTCCTCATTCTTTGGGCAGTATGGGAGCGTAAAATATATTTTCTTTTTCTCTTCAAACAACCAGTCAGGTATGATTTGATCCTCTTTTTGACCATTAAAACTTCCAATAACACTGTTCACAAAACGGTAAGGGTATCTAGCTTTCATGTACTTATGTTTTATGCTTTCAATTTCTTCTGCAAAATAATCAGAAATCTTAAAAGCTCTATGTAGGTCTCCATAAATAGAATTTCGTTTGTATCTTACAGGTACAGCGGAGTGCCAGTGTATTGGTAGTTTATTTTCTTTTCTGTGCACCCTAGTTTTAAAGCTATTGCCATCAGGAATAATTCTTGTATCGAGAAAGCGAGGAGGATTAATTTCCATTGTCAGTTTGATATTCTGATATTCTGATGGTTACAAAAAACGAGTATGTCATTGATGACTGTTTAAAATTTCCTGAGATTATAAAAGCAGTTACTTTAGACAGTGACGAGGAATTAGTATCGTACGATGTGGAATCCTTGTTCACAAGTATCCCCGTAGATGACACAATTGATTACATATGCGATGAAATATACCGGAAAAATATGTTAAAACCCTTGTGTAAAGAAAGTATCTTTCGCAAACTATTGAGGAAATTATCATCCGATTGTATATTTTCAGTGAATAATCGTTTAGTTAAGCAAATCGACGGTTGCCCGATGGGTGGACCCATATCAGTGGTCTTTGCTAATATCTTCATGGCCAAGATGGAAGCAGACGTCGTAAATCGCATTAATCCACCATTGTATAAACGTTATGTAGATGATACCTGTGCAAAACGAAAAAGAAACCAGCCAGATATCTTGTATGATTCCTTGAACAGTTACCATCAGAATATCAAACTGACAATGGAAATTAATCCTCCTCGCTTTCTCGATACAAGAATTATTCCTGATGGCAATAGCTTTAAAACTAGGGTGCACAGAAAAGAAAATAAACTACCAATACACTGGCACTCCGCTGTACCTGTAAGATACAAACGAAATTCTATTTATGGAGACCTACATAGAGCTTTTAAGATTTCTGATTATTTTGCAGAAGAAATTGAAAGCATAAAACATAAGTACATGAAAGCTAGATACCCTTACCGTTTTGTGAACAGTGTTATTGGAAGTTTTAATGGTCAAAAAGAGGATCAAATCATACCTGACTGGTTGTTTGAAGAGAAAAAGAAAATATATTTTACGCTCCCATACTGCCCAAAGAATGAGGAAGTTGTAAAACAATTCATCAATCATTTAAATTGTATTACGAAAGAAAGTTTTATATTTATTGTTTTATGGAAGACAAAGAAGATTAAGGACCTTTTCAATTTGAAAGATAAAGCAACACACGTTGCTTGTGTTATTTATGAAGGTACCTGCACATGTGGTGAGAAATATATTGGAGAGACAGTTAGAAATGCTTCTATACGTTGGTCAGAGCATGACAAACTGTCGTCTAAATCTGAGCCATCCAATCATGTTGTTTTAAATGATGGACATTCATTCAGGTGGAGGATTATTTGCAGAGCTCCACACAATAGTCTCAAGAGGAAGATTTTGGAAGCATTTTTTATAAAATCATTAAGACCAAGAATAAACGATCAAATTGAGTCAAGGCGACTTTTACTTTATCATAATGGTGTAACATAATGGAAGCAATTATTGTATTATTAATTTGTATTATAGCCCCACTCCCCATGCAAATATTTGTTTCCCCTTTGAGAATTTAACGGTTTTATAATATATACTGATGTTTTTTAACATATTTTATTACCTGACGATGTAAGAGTTTTACTTACGAAAAGCTTCGTTAAAAATAATTTTAACATTTTGTTGTTCTTCCTGATTTATCAACTACTTTTGATTCCTATTATTCCATTTCTGAGATGGAAAGCAGGAATTATGGGAACTGAGGAGTTTTGATTGTTTTACGAACTCAAATGAAGACTTGTTCTATAGTAAGAAACCAACTTACCTGACAAAGCTAAAGCATTAGAAAATGTGAATTTTTCCAGCAACAATTGATTTTGTGAACTTGAATTATTTAGATGAATATTCTCATCAACTAATGAAGTGGCGTCTCTGAAAGAGAAATAAGTAAATAGTTGATTTCAACGGCAAAGAAGAACAGTTTAATAAAAGTGAGAGTATGAAAATAGAACCACAAACGTTTTCAATATTAAAGAAAATTATAATGATTTCCACCTGCCAGAATTTCTCAGCATAATTCTCACAGACATTTTGAATTTGTGATAAACATCCATGCGAATTTTAGATCCAAATGTCAGCAAAACATTGAAAGAAAATTTTTGATCATCATGACGTTGTATGAAGAAGTAAATGAATCACAAAGGAATCTCAAAACATCTC
This sequence comes from Turritopsis dohrnii, assembly GCA_027922465.2. NCBI lineage: Eukaryota > Metazoa > Cnidaria > Hydrozoa > Anthoathecata > Oceaniidae > Turritopsis > Turritopsis dohrnii. The sequence continues at coordinate 388,852 of BQMF02000403.1, forward strand.
TAACTCAAACTTGCAACGAGTTGGCAATAGTTTATTGATTCTCATTATGATGGTATGCAATTTCAGCTGCCTATCTATTTCCTTGGAACGATTACAGAATCACAAGATAGAGTCGCTTTACACCCTGAGCATTTTGTTTGTTTTGTTTTTTCTTTTTGAGCAGATTGTTTATATAAAATTAGATGTTTAATTGCTCATTTTAATTGAACCCGCAAACAGGCGAACTACCTTGTCTCTACGACATTTAACTGCTCATATTCTTCTTCAGTCACACTAGACTCATATGAACCAAACTCATACGGCAGTAACAATTTGCGTACCTTTATGATCTATAAAAAAAGGCTACCAAGTTGATAGGAGAAGCAATTTTGATGAATCAGTTTCTGTAAAAATTTTGAGTTACCTCATCTTGATGCATGTTCCAACATACAAAAGATCCTAAACGCCTAAAGAAAGACTCTAATTGTAATTTGTAATTCTATTTTATCATAAACCAAAAAAAATGGTGTCACTCCATTTCTACCTGAAAAAGAATATACCAGCTTTTTCTTTTTCATTATCACTAGAAACAGCCACGTGCAACACATCTGTAGCATCTGAATAATCAAAACGCTAAGTAAATGAGTTAAGGGCTCCAGTTAGGCCTCACAGATGACGTATAATGTCATTTTCCCATTCAAGTAAATCACATTCAATTTCCCAATTACGTCTGGATTTTTGACTTTGTCCCCTGTAACCTTACATCGGTTCTTACACAACATCCCCTAAGATCCCAAGCTGAAAGGTGAAAGCAATTTCCCAATACAGTGAAAAACGTCATGTTTCCAAAATTTCTGGCTAATGACCTGGAGATCTTCACAAAAATAATACAATAGCAAAGCAAAGGCTTGATCAATTTAGTTTTCTTCCCATTACAGGACATGAAAAGGAGCTGAAATATTTTCATTACCTGTGGGTAGGCTTGTGATATGAAATTTGTTTGGATTTTGCTGAAGGAACGTCTTTAAACTTTCCAGGTTATATGATTCGCTTGTTGAATATGCAGTGCACAATTTGAAATTCTTCATGAAAAAACACGTTAAACAAAATAGAATCAGTAATAATAGTGCGTTGGGAAAATAAAACTCATTATTTGGATTATTACGTCCAGCTAGATAAAGGGTTATGATTTTTTTTCACATATAATTGACAGTAAAACACAAATAGGAAAAACACTTACCTCTAAATTAGCTGAATCAGATTTTGATAGTCTTACACGATGAAGGGCGGATGAATACCTAACATATGGCAGCTGGAGTGAAGGTATAGGTAGAGGCCTCCAGATTGCCCTTAAAGCCAATCCAGATCTGGCACACATGTAACAATATTTAGAAAGCTTCATAATTTACTGGTGTACAATTACTGAAGGAACAAATGAATTCATGGTTATGCTTAATAATAAATTTTTCACTATGAAAGCCACAAAATTATAAGAACTGATACTACATCATGTTATTCAAGTATATTTGTTTCCATCACAGTATTGCAGAAGGAATTATCCAACTGGAAAAGGAATTGGTCCAAGGAGAATCAACGTCAAATTTTAACAAATAAAATGGATTTATTCAAATACTTCGAAAATTTCTATTTCACTCTAAATAAGCATTTTAAGTTATGCTCCACAGCTAACTGTTATTACAGTTGTGACGCGACGTATGTACATCACTTTCAAAGTACATATGGATGAAGACAGCATTCTTCATCATTCTTATTATTTTTAAAATTAAAACCTTGTATAGATTAAACAATGTGAAACAAAAAGAAAAGCAATACTATGGAAATATAAAAAAAACATTAGATATTAATTCTCCTTTAATATACATGATACCATCACTATAAACATGTCCAACAAATTAATCTTTTGCATAACAAATTACAAACGAAGTTCAAAAAAATAAGAACTTTAAACAAACTTAGCTTTTTCTATTAGATACATTTTACAAAATTTGCATTGTACTTGTGAGGTTTCTAAGAACCAATTTGCAATGAGCCATCGTTATTGAAGACAACAAGTAAACCCGAAGTAAACATCAGATCACAAACGTAAATGGAAATGGAAACAAAAAATTAACAGAATGGCATGATACTTGTTTGATGTGTTCACATATCCTTACCAACATTTTATTACGAGTCAGAAAAACCAAAAATAAATTAAACAGAAAAAATAAGTTAGAATTCCTTATGTACAATAAATCAACAACTTCTAAAGAACTGCTATTATGAATAATATAAATCCTCATTTGACATTTTACTCGAAGCTAAAATATTTCACTGTTCTCGCAACAGTGACTTCATGTCGGTTAACAATTCTTGAAGAGAATCGCGAACCTAGAACACAAAAAAGTAATGAAGCACTGGTGCCACTTTACGCATTAGGCCTTCTCATTACTGGTACAAATATTTTTCCTTGATTTCCTTGGTAAGAAGTGATTGCTTCTTATATGAGTGACATATGTGTTTAATATGAAGCAAGAGATAATGTACGAATACCAGAACATTATCACAAGTTGTTGCTTGTTTTCCTTGATTTCCTTGGTAAGAAGTGATTGCTTCTTATATGAGTAACATATATGTGTTTAATATGAAGCAAGAGATAATGTACGAATACCAGAACATTATCACAAGTTGTTGCTTATTTTAAAACATTAGAATGCATCATCTTTTAACAGAAATCAAAAAATTTTAACTAGAAAGTAAAATACCTACCTCTTCACGAGCAATCTGTGCAAGCGATCTGAGTTTCTCAACGGTCACCTAAAAGGATAATCAACTACACCATCACACTGAGACTGAGGATGGATGGATGAGGATAAAACTGTGGCTCTGTTAAGTTAAATTTTTCACCACTTTACAAGCATCACACAGTTAATGGGTTGGTAGATGAACTTAATGATATTTCACTGGTTCACAGAATTCACGTTTATTTAACTGAGTTGAGCTGCCCTTATCTAATGTGAAACTAGGGTAATGACATCGGGTTAATTGCACAGTGGATAGAGCAATCACCCATCAAGCAATCGGTCATGGCTTCAATTCCCACTCTATGCATTAGGTCGGCTAGTTAGGTTTCAACTGGTCATTATCTAATGTAATCTAATTGATTGATCTAATAATATATACATATACGCATTGCCTTTTAAAATGATTGAAAAATACATTGTATGGAATACATACATGATACATAATACACTGTCATTGCTTTTTAACAAAAGATTTATGAACACACACATACTTTACAAATACAAACTTTAATGATTTTAAACTTCAAAAAACATAAGGCCAAGAAATGATTTCAAAACACCTAAGCACTTAAATTAAAAGTTTTCTTACAAGTTCCATGATTGAATGTGCTGTTTCTAAACAATCAGGTTCGTACAAAATAGATTGAACAATTCTAAAAAAATAACACACAAAATAAGAGTGTTATTACAGCAATTACAATGAGAAATTTGAATTTACATGTTGAATATCTGGTTTTGTACCTAACTGCCTGCAGACGATTGTCAGAACATTTATCTCCTGAAATAAAAAAGGGTTAGGATAATCACATGTAGTGTCCAAAAAAACCCAAAACACTATAAAGTTGCCTTATATGGAAATATATATATGGCATTTGATTCATATATAAGTGCTTCAAAAATCACACCGATGAAAACTTTGTCGTCATTTTGGTATTATTTTCAAATTGTTCAGTGATGTTTTAGGTAGAAATCATTTAAGAAATAACATTAAACAAAACAATATGGATAACTTTAACAAACTTTCTTACCTTCAATTATTGAGGCAAGCAAATGAAAAAAGCCTTTGTTGGAACAAATCAGCTTTAAGCCTTTTAAGTTTATACTAGAAAAGAAAATCCTTTTTACAATAATTTTATCCATCCAGTTGAAGATAATGAACCATTAGAATGATTAATGACTTGAAATAAATTTATTTCCCATTTAAAAAAAAAAAAATGAACCATTATAATATGAAATGGACAGCAGAAAGGTGTTTTACCACAGCACCACACAACACAAAGCACAGGTGAAAAGGGAAAAAAGAAGCAAAATAAACAAAAATAGAAACATACATTATTGGATATAGCATTAATATAGTAACACAATCCACTTACTCACTAAAGGATTTTACCTGGTATTGTAAAGAGTTTTCAAAATAAGATTTTTAAGCTTCATCCATGGATTTTCTGTTCCCCGTAAGTCCTTTAGCAAGCTGATTAGAAGTCCAACAACTTTGCTTCCTTCTTGGTTGGACACCAGAGATTCTCTTCCAAATGCAGAAGCAGAGATATTAGTAATAACGCCTACTAATGCAAGAATGAATTTGTGTTCTGTATTGCCACAATTCAACTTGAGTTGATCATCCTGCAGAGCAATTGCATAGCTTTCTAAAGTATGTGCGGCAATCTGAATGAATTCCTTTCCACAGTCCTGTAGAAAAATAACATCATTTGAAGTATGCTTTATCTAAATTGTGTTTATCTTGGAAGTACACATTTCAACATAGCAAGAAACACTTATATATTCTAATGCAATTTGAAGCTTATAGCCTTAAGTTAATCAAAAATATTTAGCAATAATCTGTTTACAATTGAAGAAATAATTAAAACTTTTTACCCCACTTAACAAGGAAGGAATAATATCATCTTGTTGGGAAGCCCGCCAGAGTAACACACAGGTGGTACAGCCTAACTTGGCGCAGTATTCAGACTGTTCACTAGATATTGTACTCAAGTCTGAAACTTGTACCTACGTAAACAAAGTAAGAGAAATGTTTGGCAGATGAAACACAGCTGAACATCACACAAAATATTTTATTGTACATGTTGTACATTTACTATTTTAGCACAACATAGTATAAAACTGTTGCATACTCAATGTGTACAACTAGCGTATTTACAGAGCCAAATGGCTTTCAGAGCACATGGTATTCTTTAGTATACCCATATTGTCGGATTCTGGATTTGTGCTATTATAATATCTGTTAGGGAAAAGAGTAGGTATGCCAAATGCTCTTTTTTTGCTAATCATGTCACATATCTGTTCCATGCCAATTACCAGATATGCTGAAGAACCAGCTACAAGCTTCCCAGCAGTACTACTTCTACTGCTATATACCGTGCATCATTAGAATAAGCTAATTACAAAAATGACATGGCTTGTACTGCAAGTACTGAGTTCTTTAAAATGGTTTGGAAAAGATGCTTGTCAGATGAAATAATAAACAGATGAAAATTGCCTCACCCTTAAGGCAGCATTTTCCTATGAAGAAAAATAAAAAGCACCCATAACCTTTCAGGATCAAAGCAAAAACATTTGAAACAAGATAAAATGGAGTCACTACTATGTAAAGAAACAATTAAATCAAATATAATTAAAAGCTTCACTTTTACTCAATATACCTGTCTCTCTTGCTCAATTTCACTTAGCAATAAATCATAACGTTTTTGCAAGAGGTGAAACTGTTTCTCTAATGAATTCCTTTCTGCACTGACTGTCTGATACTCTAAAAATACAAACACCTGCTATGCCACAAAATTTACTGACTGACTTTCAAATTGACTAGTGAGGTAATTCCACTATCATGCAATCAAAGTTAGCACACGAAAGATTGAAATGTGACAGTTTAAATCAAGTTAATAGAATCTATTAAGGGTCAGTTTGTTTGTTTGTGACAAAGTTTATCAAGCTTTTTTGCACCGGGCTGGACCACCATTCACATTGGCAACACAGTTTTTGATATCCTTGATTTTTTGCCCTTTGAAATGATGTTCATTAGGGTTCGGTGTATGCATTACGTTGGTGCTCTCTACTATACAAGACAGAAATAATTTTACTGTAAGAAGACTAGAATGATATAATTCTGACCAAATTTGTCATAACAAAGCTGAGTGTTTTTCTTTACATCATTTATACTGCCACTTCTGTCAGTATAGCAGAGTCTAATCTAGGCGAAAAGAGCATCCGTTGATCTGACCCGGCCCTTCTACGTATTTTTTTAAAAAATTTATTTCACTTTAAAAACTTCAAAAATCACTCTTGTATAGGGGGTAAAAGATTTAAAACCCACCGAAATAAAGCTCAGGTTGCCCTTTTCCTAAAAAAAGTGTCCTTTTGATGTTCATAATGTGCCCTTCTCCCTTCCGCCGGACGCTGCCCTGCCTTTCTAGATTAGGCCCTGTATAGATCTTTTAGGATTACTCTCAAATGGTCTAGTTGTAACAATAATCAGATCAAATAATGGCTTACTTTGCTACGTTAAATCTGATATCCTGCAGGAGCCAACATTGAAATATCCAAATTTTTTGGAATCAACATTAACACTTTCATTAAAACTTATTTTCAAATGGTTGTAAAAACATTTCATGAGAATAAAAGGATTTGTTCTAAACTATTGTTCTGACTAAACCTGTATCCTCAACGCCAACAACTCAATTTTCATATCAAGAACAGACCTTGCTCTTTGCACAACAGTTTTGCAGGTGAGTTAAGAAGATCAGCGGTTAATGTCTAGAAAAAGAGCATCAGAGTAAATTATGTTCACACCCACAAACAAATTAATTATTGTAACAATGGAAAAAAAATTGACAAAGACAACCAAAACTTGTACCTTGGGCAAGATGTCCTTCAGCAATTTTACTTCATTTTGAAGTTGCTTCAGATCTGACTTCTTGACCAAAACATACTGCTCTTTCAGTCTTTCAAGAGTTGCCTGCAAAATGTTTCATGAAAAAACACAAGATTTTTCTCAAAAGAAGGAACTACCAAGCTAAAACAAAGTAGATCAAAGCTGCATTCTTCAAAAAATTAGATAATTCTGGGTACTTTGACTTTCACATAGACAGAAAGTGTGAACATTAATAGGATGTAAAAGAAATAAAAACACTTTTAATGGCTTTTATTATCCTTTACAACTTTTTAAAAAAACCTCACGTACGCAGTTTTGATGTTGTGCCTATCGAGCAAGGTCAATAATATTTTACCTCGACTGTTCCAATATCACTTAATGAATCTTCAGTTTGTCTGTCAATTAAATCGTTCACCAGTGAGGTAAACCCAGTGAGAACAGTCTGTAATCCACTTTTCATGCTGGCAACCAGACCTGCCTAATTCATAACAAAAAATGAAAATTATAAGTCAAAAGCTTGTTTTCAATTTTTATTAATTGATCATTGAATACAGATTAATTAAAGACAAATTAAGAAAAAAATAAAAATTCAATAATAGTAACTGTAAACAATTCTTAATACTGCACTCTATACTAACGTTGTACTGTGTCTCTTAACTTTATATCTTTACTAATAAATGGTTTAAATTATTGTCACTAATATCACCAAATGGAAAATTTTAATGAAGTTAATGATTATCAGACTTTTTTAAAAAAAACGTCAAATTAGTAATTTCAAAGTTAGTTTTAACTTGCAGAAAAAAATAGGAAAAACAAACACTTCAGTTCAGATAACATTCAGTGACATGTTCACCAAAGTTTTACAAAGTTTTTGTTTGCCTTTTCTTCATCCTTCTCTCTGGGATTGATGTGAACAATCCTGTCGTTTTCTGATATATATGTACCAGTAAATGTAACAGGTTAATTATTGTATTATAAAAGTAAAATCATTTAAAAGGAATTTCATTGCATTTTGTTCTTAAAGTTTCTTCACACCTTTCATTACTGGAGAGGGTTCATGGAATAATTATACATATCTCCAATATATTAAACAGGCCTGGTCGTAAGAAAATAGACAGCCGTGTGGTCATCCCACGCCTTAATTGATGATGTCAATTATGGCGTGCGATCAAGTTTTTCATCCGTTGCCTTAAGATCGACAGTCTTTATACTGTATGATTTTCAAGTAAATTTCAATAGCAATACTATATATTTTTGTGATTTTGAAATGCATCATGTATGAAATTGAGATTATCACGGAGAATGAGTTTAACAAGAGACAAAACAAATCGATTTTACAAGAAATAAAACGAAACGATGTAGGGCTGTAAATAAGCGCCAGACATTGGATATTTTCCGGTAAGAATTGCACTATGTCTGACATGAGATCCTGTACTGTCGAACATAATGTCCCGTATCAGTTTACCGTCTTGTTCTATGACTGATTCTACCAGCCGTTTTTGACTCTATATCGCAACAACATTCTCCAAATTAACAGTATGCAGAATTGTATCGTAGGTGCAGGATATAAACCTCATTAAAGAGGCATTGGCCGGCTTAAGACAAAAGAATTTGAGTTACTCTTGGTTATTCAAATCTGCCATGTAATTTGAGGATTAAAAAATTAGAATGATCGAGACAACTTGTAAACATCATGGCGAAGAGGACGGAAGATTTTCATTGCTGTCGGAATTAATTTTTTCAATGTCTTGTCTATGGGCATGAATTTATTAAGGAGTATTTCAGTGCTAGTTATTGAATGAGAGTATTTGTTATTTTAAAGATATACACAGATTCGTGAGTGCCGGGTGAAACCTCTACATTCACATCTATACATAGTTTATACAAAATAAGTTTAAATTTGCTATTGTATATAACTTGCATTACTGCTTTTGATTTTGCTGAGTCCTACCTCACAGATAATTTAGAGCAAGACGGAGAGGTCGTTGGATTGCTTTCTTGGGTAGCATTTTTTGTTGTTAGCTTTCTAGGTATTACTACCGGAAGATCATAAAGATTCTTGAAATTACTTTCATTTATGTGGCATGTTTTGTGGCCATGGTCCATTAGTTTTGATTTTGAGTTATTTCATGTGAACTTATTTTGCTTTTCCTCTCTAGAAAACCAAAACAAAATGTAAAAGAAAATCCATTTGCTTTTTGGCAATCACAGAAAAATATATCCTAATGAATAAGAACATTACTGGCATGGATTCAATTGCAAGCTATACAATTTTTGAATCTACTTTGATATATTTGTACACTGTAACTGGAATAAGTTTCAACATTTAACACTGTATAAGAAAACAATTTTGTTTTTAAATAGTTTTTCTCTCCTTAATTTTCATTACGCTTACTTTTTTTCTGTTTCCAAAATTTTAATAAAAACACAAATCTTGATTTTGTCAGAATGACATATCCGTTATTTCTGCCTCCTGGAGTCACTTCTGTGGCTGATCAATTTTTTGTGTTTATACATTATTGCATCTGGATAATCATTGCTAATAACTTTTGTTTTTTATTAAACATATGAAATTGTATTTGTTTTTTTTGTTTTTTTGTCATTTTTGGGCATTTCGGGCAATTTTTGGATGAAATGTTGGACATGTTTGACCAAAAGCAAAATTTGAAAAAGAAGAAAAAAATGTGTTGGATAAAAGTTTGATCCCGATCAAACTTTTCATCCAACATTTACAGCTTCATCATGTTGGATGTGTTTGACCACTTTTTCACTTTTTCATCCAACTACCGTAGAATTCCGCAGATAGGCCCTGGGCTTATCTGATTTCGTAAGACTTTTTTGGTGGGCTTATCTGCAGGGGGGCTTATCTGCAGGGGGGCTTATCTGCGGACCTAGTTTTGTGTTAGTAAACGATAATAACACATAACAATAATCAAATGTTTTTCTATGAAATACATATGAAGTAAAATACAATTAAAATCAGTCAGTCACTCTCTGATGAGCTAGACTCTTCTTCGAATTCGTCGTCTTCGTGTGTTTGCGGGCCTATACGCGGGGGGGCTTATACGCGGAATTCTACGGTATGTGAAAATGATGTCATTCTATTGCAAACGAATGTCATTTCGAATGTTGAAGCATTCGAATTTCGAATATTTTGAAAAATGAACAAGACCACATTTATAAATGTCAAAACACATCACGAGTTTCAGCGCAAAGATGAGCAACAAAGAAGAAACCACGATGAGCGATAGCTCAGTGTTGATAGCATCAATTCTGTTAAAGGGAAAGCATTCAAAAAATACCAAAACAAGAAAGGGAAAAAGTTGCTCACAAATCTCTCCTTCTTTTCCATCCATTCGCTGTTTTTCCCCCGGCACGGCCTTTCGTTGTCAGAATCCAAAAGTTCTGATAAAAAAAACAGGATAGAATATCTGCATGTCCGTCACCATCTTGAGTTTGTTCGAAAGAGAGAATGAATGGGCATGTTTTGTTTTTACAGAAGTAGAGAATGAATGAACATAGATGTGCGATGAAATGTTGCATGATCATTATTGACCGGCACGCAATTTTCATCCAACTTCCATCCAACATTCATCGACAAACATCCAACACGATGATGAAAATGTTGGATGAAATGTTGGACACGTTTGACCTAAGCTTTACTGGATACGACTTCATGCATGGTTTAGTTTATATACATATATGTCCCCACACTGCTGCATTCTTATAGGAAGGAACAATTAAAAAATCAAAGTTTAATGCATGTGTAAAATATTACTTCTGTCTTCACATTGAGTCATATGTCACAAGTCATATTTTTAGACTTCAATTAAAGGGACACTAAACTAAAAAAATCACAAGTTGATTTTTGTGTACTATTTGAAACAGCTTTAAAATGCTGAAAGTCAGTATTTGAATTTTCAAAAAATTATTTTTCGTTCCTGAGATATTGCCGTTTAAAGGTTTTTTCGGAAACATGATCTCCATGGCAACATGGCATCACAACGTTCAAGAAGATATTGCTGACATATATTTGAATAACTCAGAATGTTTTGAATGATAATTCTTAGAACATTGCATGTAGAGTGGTACATAACTGCAGTGTGAAAATAGCAAAGAAATTTATTGCCATTGCTACTATGGCTCAGTTCCAGGTCTCTATTATTTTTTGCTGACAAAGCTATATATCAGCATCCAACACTATTACTATGGTGAATTTCGCTTTCTTACATCCAGTGGAAACTGTTCCATTTTCTAAAACTTCTTTTCCCTTACCTGAGCAGATCTCCATTATAGGTTCTTCAGCAAAAAACAGAATAGACCTGGAAACAAACCCAGGGTAACCATGGCAACAATTATTTTTAGTAATTCGATACCTGTAAATGTTTGCCACTACATATACGAATTTCTAGCAGTGTATCACTAATACTTCTTGAGTTATTTACATATTGTATGTCAGCGATTTCTTTTTGAACATTGTGATGTCATGTTGCCATGGAGATCAAGTTTTGAGCAAAAACTTTAAATGGCAATATCTCGGGATCGAAAAATGATTTTTTAAAAATTCAAAAACTGACTTTCATCATTTTTAAAATTCTTCCAAATGGTACAAAAAAATCAATTTTGATTTTTTGAGTTTAGTTCCCCTTTAATTTCACTGGCTTTCACCAGCACACATAAGTGGCTAGCTGGTAGGTTTGTT